>KV454575.1:145918-400853 GCA_001662585.1 Pseudogymnoascus sp. WSF 3629
TGTAACCTAGGGGTGTAGTCACTAGAATTTAGGGGTGTAGCTGCTATAATAGCTACTGTAACCTAGGGGCGTAGTCACTGGAATTTAGGGGTGTAGCCGCTATAATAGCTACTGTGACCTAGGGGCGTAGTTACTGTAAATTAGGGGTGTAGCTGCTGTAGTAGCTACTATAGTAGGCACTATAACTTAGGGGCGTAGGTACTATAAGTTAGTGTCATAGCCACTATAACTTAGTGTAGTAGGTACTATAAGTTAGTGCTTATTACCTATTATTATAGCGTATTTTAGAGCTAACTAATCATAAGGCACGGAATGGGGCCATTACAGGGTATATCGTTCGTTTCGCAAAGACTAGGGTATATAGTTCTTTACAGGGTAAAGTACAGGGTACATTATTCTTTTGCCGTAGAAAAAAAGAAGCACGCCAGCCAAGAGACGTGGGCTGACCGCGCACTCCCTACGGCCTACTAACAACTCCCCACGAACGGTACACGGGATATCGTCCTCCCGAAGCATTTAACGCGAAGGACATCCATGACGTCTCATGTCAGCCTCAGCAGCCTCAGCACCAATCCACAAGGGCGCTGTAACTCACTCCGCCTCTCCCTCCCTCCTCCTCAATCAGCTCAAAAGCAGAAGTGAACACGAACACACAGGGAACGCCAATCACCGACACCCCATTCTAAGACATGCATCCCTAATCAGGCCTTCAACGGTCCCTCAACTCACGAACGAATCCCCTTTCTTAGCCGCCTACGCCCACGCATCGACCTTTTTTTCGCTCTCGCCCCGTCCGTCGTCGTCGTCGTCTGAGAGAATTGAAAAATAAACCAACCCCCACGTTTGTTTCCGTGCGCGATCGAACGCTGGGAATCGGCATCGAGACAGAAGGAAATAAGCGCGTCGACTTCTTCAATGATTGTGTAATACCACCGACAACACATACATACAAGAACACCCTCCACAACTCCACCACCAACCAACCCGCCTACCCCGGCCCATCCGGCGCGCACCTCAACCATGACAACCCACGACACCACCGCCTCGCAACACCTCCTCCCCCCCCCCTCCCCTTCCCCCCCGCTCTCCCCCCTCGTCTCCCCCCTCCCCGACGCCCCCCCCCGCCCCTCCTTCTCCCGCCGCCTCCGCACCTCCGCCTCCCACCGCCGCCGCCCCTCCCTCTCCACCCCCTCCACAACCGCCACCTACCTCCTCAAAGCCAAGATCCTGCAGGACAAAGCCCTCGCGCTCTGGGCCTCGGCCACAGTCACCCAACGCATCCTCTTCGTCGGCGCTTACGTCTTCTTCACCACCATCGGCATCCTCTTCATCGTCTACTCCGAGTCCCTCTTCGCCGCTCTCGCCCCCGTCGCCGTGAAATGGCGCGCCCTCCCCGGCGGCTGGCTCATCAGCTTCTTCCTCATCTTCATCACCGCCTTCCCGCCCGTGATCGGCTACACCACCGCCCTCACCATCGCCGGTTTCGTCTACGGCATGAAAGGATGGTTCATCTGCGCCAGCGCCAACATAATAGGGTCCTACTGCTCCTTCCTCGCCAGCCGCACCATCCTCTCCAAATACGTGCACCGTCTCGTCGGCGAGGACAAGCGCTTCGAAGCCTTCTCCTCGATCCTCAAGCACGACGGCATCAAAGTCCTCGTCATGATCCGCTTCTGCCCTTTACCCTACAGCATCTCCAACGGCGCCATGTCCACGCTCCCCGGCGTGCACCCGCTCGCTTTCACGGCCGCGACGGCGATGGCGACGCCGAAGCTGCTGATCCATGTTTTTGCGGGGAGTAGGCTGGCTGCTATTGCCGAGGCGGGGAAAGAGATGGATCGCACGACGAAGATTGTGAATTATGTGTCCATGGCTGTTTTTGGGATCCTCGGCGCGGGGCTGGGGTTTGTGATTTATAGACGCACGATGGCGAGGGCGAGGGAGTTGGAGGCGGAGGCGGTGGGTGGGGAGGAGTGGGTGGGGGATGAGGAGGAGAGGGTTGGGTTGGCGGATCCGGTGGGGTTTGAGGAGGATGATATTAGTTTGTGGGATAATGATGATGCGGGGTATAGGGATGATTGGACGGATGAGGAGACGAGGGTTGAGACGGGGAGGTGAGATTTGAGGGGGTGGGAGAGTGAGAGGACAGAGGTGTAGAGATACGGGTGTAGATTGGGGCTTGAAGTGGTGTTTGGGGTCGGCGTTGGTTTGGATATAGCATCGCCTGGCAAAAGATCGATAGAAGCGCTTCTGATTTTGTACGGCATTATTATGACAGCGAAGATGAAGAGATAAACGAAATAGAATATATATTTCCGCTGTACAGCTACGAATAGACAGTTCAAAATACTCGTTTCTAATAGAAGTGTACATTAAAAGCTAAGCTAAACAGCTAAATAAGTGCGCCGGTCTTCTTCCCATAAGACGCCCCCGTAAGAATCAACGCTCAAACCCATGCTACAATCTGATATCGTAAAAACCGAATTCTAATCGCTATCAAAAAAATCAACGCAACATCCACCTCGTTACTCTCGTCATCTTGGTTGGCTGGCTCCAGCTTGCCACTGCTGCATCAACGCCATCGCCTGCTCAACAGGGTATCCGATGAACACAGGCCCCGTGAATAGCATCTGCGGTCCACTATTATTTCCCGTCGGCGTGGCAGCCTCGGGCTTCGCTATGAACGCTGGCTGCGATGCTGGTTCCGGCTGCGGCTGGCTCTCGTACGTCGCGCCAAATCCAGAGTCTTGCGGTGTTACCGCAGGGTGGTCTTTGGGAAGCGGTGCATTCGGGTCCATGTTCTGGCTGAATGGGCATTGGCCCGCTGGCCTGGCTTGAGGGATATCCTCTCGATCGGAGGATGGTGGTTCGTCTGCCACTTCCTCCGCTTTTGCGCCGTGGCCGAACGGGCATCTACTCACGGGCGCCTGGCCATCATAGTCGCGGGTAATGGCGGGGGCGGATGGTGAGGCTTGTAAATCGTTCTCCGTATAGTGAGGGGCAGGCGGGAAATCGTATGGAACAGAAATACCCCATGGGCGGCTTGGAGACTCGCCAACCCTGACCTCGTTCAATGGCCTGTCGTATCGTCCTTCGCGCTCCTCTTCAGCCTCGGTAGGGACGTTGGTCGTTGCTTCTGCAGGGTCGACGCCTTCTTCGCTGACAGCCTTCGCCCAGCTTTCGACTCGTCCGTTGGATCTCTTATCCACTTCGTATTCCTCAATCTCGTCTTGCAGAGGTAACATCGGCTGGTGCTTCTGACCCAGTTGCTGCAGCATGCTCACCATGTTACCATATTTCGCATCCAACTTCCTAGCACCCTCCTCGTTCCTCGTATACCGCTTCACGCATATTTCATGGCTTCGTGGGATTTCATGCTTGTGGGTCTCAAAATATCTGGCGACCTCTTCGGGAGAATGCTGGTCTAGGAAACGTATGGGGCATTTGTTGGAGCCGGCGACCGATGGAGGCGCGGAGACATGTGTTTCGGCATATAGTGCTGCGCATATGGGATCTGCTGAGTGATGGGGGGTGTTGTCTTCCGTATCGGGGACGGCAGTGGTTTCCTCAGCGGTCTCCATCGCCGATACTTGGCTTGATGATGAGTCCCGGTTCGGGGCGGGCTTATTGGATTTTTGAGAGAATGGGCACATCAGTTGGCTTTTTTTGCCCGGTACTGTGAAGTCTTGTTCATGGAATGTTGTAAAGGAGGTTCCCCCGCGGGAGTTCCTATTGTTACTGCTCGTAGCTATTGAGGCACTGCGATTACTAACGGCAGATCTATTCCAGCCCTTAAGGGAAGCTATGAGCTGTGACGCCTTTCGCCCATCTCTTATAGCCTCAGCCGTCTGCTGCTTGGAGTTTCCGGACCCCCGGGGAGGTAGCGGCACCAGTGACGTCCGGTCCTCTACATTCACTCGGATGTCCGCGGGAAGCTGCAGCTTAGCTAGAGTGCTCGAGATATCTGGATCATCAGACGGCGCGTACTTGAGGGCTAGAACTTGATACTATAAAGACGATAGTCAGCGGGCTGTCTTCGCAGATATATAAACGTATTCATGGAGATGAAAGAACGGTATTCAGGAAACATGATTGGTTTTTGTCGGTCGTTGTCACCAGAAGCGACTCCAGATCTAGAGCTAAAGTGTCTCATCACATAGTGTGGTTGGGGGGGAAGAAGACAAAGAAATGATGGAATGTGCATACCTGTTCGTGCGCAAAACGTAGCTTGTGTTCGAGAACAGTCTTCCTATCGCTCAACAGTTGAACTTCGTCAGCCAGAACATTGAAGTTCTCGGTCAGTGTTTTCATGAGCTGATCAAAATCATTGTCTATCATGTGGCTCATGATCTAGATAGCAAATAGGACCTGATTCAGTCGTCCTATTCCCATGTAAATTCGTTGAAAAGAGAGAAGGGAAGGGAAAGGGAAAGGAAAAGGGTGGAGAATCGGTTGACGACAATTTGTAGTCCCAGTAGTCTTTGCTTGGCGCCTACGAGGGGTTGATCAAGTTAGCTTTGCCACTAGAACAGCCCTAGCTTCATTGATAAGCATAATCACGTGATATGATAGCCAGTAGGGGATTGAACCTACCCGCGGTTTGGACAGATGCTCCAGTGGTGACGCGTTGGTTTAAATATAGCAATAAATTCAAGATGGACCCTGAAAGGTTGCGTTACTGTGCAAACTGTACTCTATAAACAAATAGAGAGCCTTATCCTACTAATGTGCTATATTCTGACTAAACTGAGCAATTTGGAAGCATAGGAATGAGTTGGAAATACGAGAAACCAGTAGAGTTGAATTCATTTCATTGAACCATGCAGTTCGCCAAGGTTGCATGGCCGGACCAATGCTGTAGCCAGGGGATATTACTCTAGTAGTCCGCTTTCCAACAATTGAGATCTGACAACCAACGAGGATCCCCGTGTTACTGTGAGTACAGGGCGACTATCCTGTGGTCTACAAACGGAGTAGAGTACCTATTCCGTACATACTCCTTACTCCCCCACCACTAAGCCCAAACATCAAACGCGATATTAGTTCGCAGGGGGTTGAATCCTAACTATCTATAGACTCAGTCCGCGTCAGGGCTGACTATCTTCCGCATCTTTTTGCGCCTACTCACGACTATTCCATGCCGGCGACAACTTCTAATGGCACAGCCGATCATGCAGATTGTGGATGCGCCAATACAGCCGTTGTTATGAAGATCGATAATTCTACAACAGCGGCGTCGAAGGACACGGCGGACTCTAAGGATGCCAAGCACGCCGCATGCGCCTTTGCGAGCCTCCCGGATGAGATCATAGAACTGTATGTCTGCTACGCTTCCATTGTTATCATACTGATGATATCCCAGCATCCTTTCGACATGCGACCCCAGCTCCTTTGCATCTCTAGTTCTACTTAATCGCAACTGGCGCAGGGTATCGCAACAAGCCCAACTCTACGCCCAACAGCTGTCTCGATGCCGATCTTATGCGACAAGCCATCGAACTATCGCATTGCCAGTAGACGATGACGAGCTTCCGAAACTCCGAAAAGCATTCGCACATGAGGTCAAGCGCAACCTCTATGAAGCATATTTACGGCCGCAAGAAACGATAATCAAATTGGTGTCGACGTCTATAAGCTCTTCTGCCGCTTTGCCCGGGGGCGAGGCTTTCCACTTCGCATTCTCTGCCAATGGACAATATGTTCTTGCATATAGCACATCGAGGATTCATGTTCTTCGTTTTGCGGGACTGGAAGTCACAGTTGAACGCGAGCTGAAGATACTGCGACGACCTGCATCGATAACAATACTTGACGATGGCACTATGCTGGCTGTATTATCAATGGATCACCAGGTTGACCTCTACGACCTAAGCAACGGGAAGCCAAAGCACATTCGAGCAATTGCCCTGGATCACCATCCTCGTACAATTTCACTATCCCCCGGCGGTTCGGTGCTGGCGGCAGCGTATGATGGGGGCATCGAGGTATACTCTCTGTCGGCTGCCGCCTTAGCTAGTGATAAAAGGGGTGTCAAATCTGACGCAGCGGATTCTTTGTCATTCTCCAGGGATGGTATGCAGCTGCTGGGCACCACTATACATTCTAAAAACCCAAACACTGTCATATTGACAGCGCCATACTTCAACCCCGGCGAATATTCACCAGAGGACAGCATTGGTCAGCTTTGGGCGACGTCAATTCTTTTCCCTAACAGTAGTCGAGACTGTAGCCACGCGGTCCTTCTACCAAGCGCCGCGGACTGTGGCGCAAACTACACGTTTACCTATGACCGAGCCTTTGAAACTTTCCGAGCTGTCCGCATTGACGATCTTCGCAACGGAACGACATATTTTACTGGACCTGTAGCAGATATGTCATCGACTCAAAAACTACTTCCCAACACTCTGCCCGCAACAACTGGCTCAGGGGATTTGGTTTCTGCCGGTTTTCAGGGAAAGGAAATATGGTGTTACGGTGTCCCTGAAAATCTTGATGCGCCTCCCGAACCAACAACAGAAGCTGACTCGGCTGACTTTGGAACGCCCCTCAGCCATAAGAGTAGTCTTTCCGGCAACGGGCAACGGGATACCATCGCCGCGCCCAAAGATGCAAACGGCAACAAGGTACCCAAGTGGCAAGAGCTCTCTAACAGATCTCGAAATTCATTTATTGAAGGGCGGCATGTTAGCAGTCTTGACGGAATTGTGGCTTTGAAGTGGATAACTTCTTCACCAGGTACTTCATGTGAGCGGCTTGTCGCAGCTGCCCCTGGGGGTGTAGGCTATGCCCAAGGCCATGCGTTCGACTTGAACGAAGACGGCATAGCACCAATGGATGGTGGAAGGCTTTTACTCTTGGATTTTGACTACTCCATTGTAAATGGCGAAAAGCGAACAATCACGATTGAGGTGGGCGAGAAAGAGCCGGAAGTACTGGAGGAAGAGCACCGAGATATGGAGACAGAAGTTGCAATAGTTCGCAGGCGAACTGTCGCTCAATCAAGAGTAAATAATCCCTCTGTCCTTCGTTCCACCACAATAGCAGCACGCCCGGAGAGAGGTCCCGTTTTTACGCTGCCAAGGAGGTTGGATGGGCTGCCAATGTCGGCACTCCGAAGGCCGTCTGCTTCGAGGGAGGCATTATCGCCCACAGACGAGACATCAGAAACAGCATCTATGACATCAATAGACGACCAGGAAGCACTTGATGCACCATATGCACATGGCACTCCTCGCTCTGTGGCAACATTACGACGTGCTGCAACTGCAGCAGCTATAAACAGGGTGCTTCATCCACCTCGTTTTGGGCAACAACCAGGCCCCCCTCGGATGCGGCCTGCAGATGGCCACAACGAAGTTCCTCACGAAAGTGATGCGGATAATTGGGTTCCCCCACCACCGCCATATAGCAAAGATGACATACCAACGCTTCCAGAGCACCTACGAAATGCAATTCAAGTCGGGGTCCCAGGCTTGCCACACAGTCTGCAGCGATCTAGCACTCAAAGGAGCAGCGCGTCGACGGAGTCAAACCCCCTGTCCAGCTTGCGCAGATCCAGAACGACATATGTTCCAATGAGTAGATCCTCGGGGTCACCAGCGTCACCCCATTTATCCCTCGCTTCACCCATTTCACCTCGTTTAGCCGTCGCCATACCGCGACCTGTTAGCTCTTCGTCTGCCATCAGCGCATCAAGCGATATAATCGGCGAGCCTCAGTCATTCCAGACTCCAACAAACGCAGATGATTTTGATGACATGTATGATGTTTCTCCTCAGAGGACGCCTGAGCCTCCTGCGGCAGTGCCAGTAGCGCCGGCGCCATCCAACACAATCCCTCGTCGGCCTGTCGGCCAGCCGGTGGTGACTATACCGGAAAGCCCTGTCATGAGTACTCCTTCAGTGGAACCTATGTCTCCAATTCCACGTCGCGCCATACCAATTCCAACAGTCCAGGATATCAGTGTGACGCCGGATCACTTGGATAGCGATGCTGGAAATGCCAGCAATACCATACCCACCAACGAAGAGAATATGCGAACTCTACCCGAACAAACGGCGTCAACTGATGGGACACAAGTACAATACATGACTATTCAGGCGCCTCAAGCCTCACAGTTTACGGGCCTACCAACGCTGTCACCGATAACCCCACTGGATCTACATTACCCGCCCAGCCCCGATCCAGCTGCACAGACAGACGTCTCTCCAGATGCCCGCGCAGGAATACCAGCACCACCTGCAGAATTAACTCCTGCAGATGTCAACTTACCGAGCACATCATTGCTAGAGAGGCTGAACAGTCGCGCTCAGAGACCAAGTAGCCAGCAACTGGGTCATCAACCAAGAGCTGCCTCAGGATCCTTCCAGCAGCCACCCGTCGTCGTCCATCCAGTCCACCAAAACATGTACCCCGAATCGCCCAACCAAGTGAACACCGGCCTGCCACAATTCAGCCAGACCAGCTTCACAGACTTCGGACCGCCGCCCAGGGCAGCTACTGGGGCGTATAACGCGCAAACGACAATGTCCCCGATCTACCCGCCTCCGTCCCACGGCCAAGGAAACCTAGTCGGATATCCCAGCCCATATGGCGACCAACAGCAATTCTCTCCCGGTGGTCTACGTCCCCACATGACGCGACTAGATACGATCTACAGTATCAGCTCCAACGGCGATGGGCCGGCACACACGCCCACCTGGCCCATAGCGGCTGGTGTCTCGCGCCGCGCCAGCCGCGCAGAGCGCAGCGCGGCGATCAATATGCAGCAGGCGAAGCAGAGGGGGTGGCGTGGGACGATGAAGCGGAAGGATAAGAAGAAGAAGAAGGATTACGACGTGGCGAGTAGTGCGGGGTGGACGGATGTTACGACGGCTAGTTATGCGAGTAAGAAGGAGAAGAAGGGGAAGTGTGCGATTATGTGAGGGTTTCTTTTATGGGATAGGCGTTGGTGTGTCAACCTTAGTCCGCAGTCGGATATTTCGGGATATGGGATTTAGATAGCTTCAGGGAATTTGCTCCGATGGGCGGGATACCCGGGATATTGCCGCGAGGCTTTTTATGCGATGTGTTAGGATAGTGCTTATGGCGAATCTAGCTCAATATCGAGTATTTAATGAGAAGAATGAATCTTATTGGGGGTGAATTTTAATATTCCCTATTAACAACATTTTCCAAAGCTTTCTCATAGTGCCTGACAAGGGTGACTTCTTCTACGCCCTCGAATATCTTATGTCCAAATTCCATAATAGAAAAATAACTATATCCAAGTATCATTTCCTCGGCAGCGACTAGTCTTCAGCCATAGCTGGTTCCACGCCCTTATACACCTCTACTCTGACACGCTCCTCGACCTGAGACTCCAATGCAGCAGCTTTTAATTTCCACCCCCCTCATCCACTCCAACTAAGTCTTCCATCTCAGAAAACTCTCCCGAAACGCGTTCTTCAACAACTGCCCGTAGCAACGGACTTTCCAGCGACTGCCCTTCTCCCCACCGCCCGCGGCAGGCTCGTCGACAGGGCAGCTGCCTCCGCGCAGTCGGCAACATCAAGATCTCGTCGGACCCCTAGTGCCCATCGCCTGGAACACTCCAGGTCGAATCGGGCCAGTCGCAGTTGTTTCCAACGCTCAAAATCTTGCTCCAACATCGCTCTCAGGTCCTCAGGGGCTATTCCCTCTTTCGCTAACAGGCTGCAGTCTGGCCGCTGACTCTGTCCCTGGGCGTCTAGTCCCTGGGGGTTTGCGGCTATCTCGGCTAGCTCGGCGAGATACTCGTTCATTGCTATATTTATCGCTTCTCTTGCAATAGAGTCTTCCGCGCTTTCCACCTGCGCTCGGGATCCACGGTAGTTCTCCACGGCTCTTCTGCGGCGGTTGATTCCTCCGGCTTGGTCTCGTCTACTGTAGCAGGTTCCTTTGTCGCGACCAATTCTCTCACGCGGCAGCTCTGTCAACCTTGAGAGCTCTGCACCGACTTCATTGCTTCTTTCGTAAGTCCTCCTGTAACACACCGCCAAATTAAGCGAGTCTATGAATCCATATCAAGGCTCCCAAACACACTAACTCGATTCCAGCGAAACGTACATGAGCAAGCTTCCCATCGACACGCTCGTTGGAAGGTCTCCCGCATATCGGATCGAGTCTTGACTCCCCGAGTGGTTGTTACGCTGTCCCTTACCGCCCGAGGCAGGGTGCTCGACCGGGCAGCTGCTTCCGCACAGTCGGCAGTATCAAGTTCCTTCCGGGCGCGCGACACGAACGGCTGGAGACAGAGGAAATTTTCCTCTTGCAATGATGCCCATCTCCGTTTCTGCGCCTGCGCTATTCCCCTTAGCTGGCTCAGATAGTCCTCTGTAGAAATTTCCTTATACTCTATGCCCTGGGATAAGCACAACTTCCTTTGTTCGGGATCGATGGGCTTCCATGGGGGTATACGGGAGACTGGGAGAGGTGTCCCTGCTGCTATAGCCTCGTCATATGAGGCCAGCTCCTTTGAAATAGCTTCCATCCGGGGCTTCAGCCGCCCCAGCGCCTCCCCTGCCCAAGCTCCATTCATGACTCCGGTGCGAAAGATTATTCCTCTCACAAAACTTCCTATATTGTAGCAGGTTCTCTCACGGCAACAGCTCGGTCAACCTTGATGGCTCCGCCTCGACTCAATTGCTTGTATAGCACAGTACAATACTCAAGCAGCTCTCGACTTCCCTTGCATAACATCAAATTAAGCGAGCCCAGTAACGGGCTCTTTAGTCACTGTACTTTTCCCCATCGTTCGCCACGGCAGTGTCGTCGACCGAGCGGCTGCATTCACGCAGTCGGCAACATCGAGTTCCTTCCGGGTCATCAGCAACAAGCCCTGGAGACTTCGACTATTCCGCTCTCGCAGTCTTGCTAGACTCTCATTCCCTTGCGGCACTGCCCTCCTTAAGTACTCCACATAGTCCATCGTGGACTTCTGCCTATACTCTCTACCATTGGCCAACAACTGCTGGCGATGTTCGAGGGTGATAGGCCGGAAGGGGAATCGAGTCGGCACTGGGAGAGGCGTTCCAGCTACTATGGCAGCCTCATACACGGCCAACTCTGATGCCATAGAATCCAAGATGCTCCGTCGCCGCTACAGCACCTCCGGTGAGGTATATTGCAAGAATCTCCGTCGCTGGCGCGGTTGATCCCGCGCTTGCACTTGAGCTAATATGGCCTCTATCGCCGCCCTTGCGGCGGTTGCTTCCATAGTTTAGCCCCCTCTACCACCTGTACTATAGCAGGTTCGTTGCTATAACGGGTTCTGCTACGGGGACACCTCTAAACGTTGAGGGTTCGACATAACTCAATTGGTTCTATAGTACTCAAAGTAACCCTTGATTTGCATAACGTCAAATTAAGCGATCCTAGTATCGGGCCCTTCACCAACCCGACGTCCCATCGCCCCCGGCAGGGTCGTCGACCGGGCTGCCGCCTCCACGGAGTTGGCAACATCAAGTTCCTTCCTCGCCAGCTGCACGAAGATCTCGAGATATTGCCGATCGATCTCTGCAAACATTTGCCGCAGAGTCATCAGCCCCTCCTGCTGCAGGTGCTCCAAGAAGCGTAATTCCCCTACATACTCCGCCGCGGTCATCTCCCCAACGTTTATACCAGAGGCCCACATCCGTTTGCGATGTTTGCACTCCATGGCCCGGAAGGGACCTCGAGATGGCTCTGGAAGAGGCTCTCCGGCTGCTATGGCGGCATCGTAGATGGCTAGCTGTGTTGAAGTAGCGGCTAGGTCTGATGCAGCAGTTTCTAGGTGGCGTCGTCGCCCGGGGGCCTCCTCGTCCATTCTCGCAAGTACAACATCCATGGGTCCTTTCCTGTGGCTTGCCCACTCTATTTATCCTTTGCTGTAACGGTTTCTTTCGAAGTAACAGGTTCTCTCACGGCACGGCGACAGCTCTATCGGCCTTGAGGACTTCACGTCGACTAAATTGCTTTTATAGTAGAGTAGTTATAGGTCTCAACCTTGCGGTGGCGTTACATTAAGCGAGCCTGGTAGCTAGCCCCTGACCAACCTGACCTTCCCCCATTGCCTGTGGCAGCATCGTCGACTGGGCGGCTGCCTTCGCGCAGTAAGCAGCATCAAGTTCCTTCCTCGCCCGCGACACTGAGTTCCTGGCGGCTGCTATATCGATCCATGCACGCACTAGGCGTTTTACCTCTAACATCCTCTTCTGGTGCCGCTGCAACCCGCGTAAGAACACCACATAGTTTATCATAGACAGCCGCTCATAGATTAAGCCCCTGGCCAACAGCTGCCGGCGCTGGGTGCTAGTGATGGGTAGGAAGGAGATTTCAGTTGGTGCTGAGAGAGGCGCTCTGGCTGCTATGATGGCTTCGTAGGTGGCTAGCTCTCTTGAAGTGGCGGCTAGCTTTGATGAAGCTTTGGCTATGTGGAGCTGTCGTTGGGCGGCCCGTTCCTCCATTCTCGCATGTTCGTTCATTGCTCCTCTGCGGCCGCTGCTTCCTCACGCCAAACCTCCTATATTGTAGTAGGTTCCTCCACGGTAACAGGTTCTCCCACAGCGACAGCTCTGTCAAGCTTGAGGGTTCCACGTCAACATAAATTCTATTGCTCCTACAGTACAGTACCTACCATAGCTCTCACCCCCCTTGCATAAACCCAAATTAAGCGAATCCAGCCTCGCAACTACACCTTCCCAGGCCCAATAGAGTAAATATTCCTCGGCGGCGGTAACTGGTTCTTCAACTAGGTCTTCCATCCCAAGAAGTTATCCTGCAACGGGGCCTTCAGGAGTCGTCTGTTCCTCCGCAGTAACGGGCCGTTTAGAAACCTCACATTTCCTCACCACCCGCGGCAGGGTCGTTGACTGCAGTAGCCTCCGTCCAGTCAGCAGCATCGAGTTCCTGTCGGGCTTGTGGTACGAATAGATTGAGCATTTCAAGACCCCATTCAGCATATCGCTTCTCGGCGAGGAGCATCATCTGGATTGAATGCTTGCACGCCTCTGCCTTTTGCTCGATCATCCTTAAACCCGCCACCTGCATTAGCATGGCCTCTTCCTTATACGCCGCCTCATCAAACGACCGCAGACGGCGTTTATAGGCATTAGGTTTGGCGCGCACGTGAAACGACGCAGGGACTGGCTGGCCCGCTGCGATGGCGGCGTCGTATATAGCCAGCTGCTCTCGAGCAATTTTCAATATATGCTCTAAACTTAAGAGTTCTTCCGCTGAGCTCTTCTGCGACATGCTTTCCCAGGTTCGGCCTCGTCTAATGTTGAAGGTTCTTTGGCGCAACAGGTTCTCCCACGGTGACAGCTCCGTTAAGCTTGAAGGTTCCACGTCGACTTGATTGCTTTTGCAGTACCATAGCTCTCGTCCCCCTTATATAAACCTATATTAAGCGAGGCGGTCTCCTGCATCTGCACTTTCCCACGGCTCACGCCTACTTGAGTAAATCTCCTTCGGCGATGATTGGTTCTTCAACTGGATTTTCCACCTTGGGAACTTGTCTTGCAACGAGGCCTTTCTCTCATTTCCCCATCGCCCGCGGCAGGGTCGTTGACAGTGCAGCTGCCTCCGCGCAGTTAGCAACATCAAGATTCCGTCAGGAGAGTAGTGCCCATTGATTGAGATTTCTAAGACCCCTTTCGACAAAGTCTCTTTGGTTGGAAAGCATCATCTTCTGGATCTGCTGCTCTAAAATCTTACAATGTCTGTTATTGGCCACCATCGCCTCAGAGCACTTGACCGCCCTTAAGCGTCTCACATAGTCCAGCTTCATAGCTTCCGTACACGTCGATTCGTCATAGCGGAACGACCGCAAGCTGCGTTTACGGGGATTAGACCCAAGAGGTGCAAAAAATGAGGCGGGGAGTGGACGCCCTGTCGCAATGGCGTGGTCATATATGGCCAGCTGTTCTCGAGCGAAGCCCGGCTCCAGCTGGTCCTCCATTGTTCGGCTCGTCCACCATGGGCTCCTCAGCGGCCCGTTCCCTTAATCGTCTCACATAGTCCAGCTTCATAGCTGCCGTACACATCGATTCGTCATAGCGGAACGACCGCAAGCTGCGTTTACGGGGACTAGACCCAAGAGGTGCAAAAAATGAGGCGGGGAATGGACGCTTTGTCACGATGGCGTGGTCATATATGGCCAGCTGCTCTCGAGCGAAGCCCGGCTTCAGCTCCCCCTCCATTGTTGCAGGTTCGTCCACCGTGGGCTCTTGCTATACTGTAGCTGCTTTCTCAGATTCGGCCTCGTCTACTATAGAAGCTTCTTTGCCGCAAAAGGCTCTCCCGCCGTGAGTGACAGCTCCGTCAACCTTGGTGGCTCCATGTTAATCGTTATCATCGTCCCATCCATACGTTAAAATTAAGCGAGTCCAGGCGCCTCTATAGCTTCCCACCGCCGGCCACTAAACTCTCCCCAGTGAAACCCACATTAGCAACCCTTTCACCAGCACGCTCATTGGAAGGGCCTCCCACTTATCGGGAGGCCCTCCCACTTATCGGATCGAGTCTCGACTCCCTGAGTGGATGCTGTGATACCGGTAGGTGGTGCAAACGGCTACGATTTTTTATGGGTTGCAGCATTGGTGTAGCCAATATTTGATCCGGGAGGCCCAGAACAGGGCAATTTTTGTGGGCGGGTATGCACGATAAAAGCTGGTGTGATAAGGGTATAGGTGGTTTGTTTGTTTATAGGTGGGTTATAATAGCACGGTGACATATTGTTTTTTCTCCGGTTTTGTTTTGTTTTGGTTTTGGGAAGTGCTGAAGATTTTTTTTTGGAAGATTTGAAGGCTTCATTCTTTTACAGCTTCAAGAATTCAAGTCCAGTGTGCTCACTCATTTGTGCCTGGACATTTCGCTCTTTACAATCGAACTATCATTTCAGACGCAACAGGAAACCAGCCTCAGCTTGCACATACGCAGATCACATACGCAGATCATTATAGCTACCCGTCGCTGGTGAAGCAACTCTCACTCATTACTCTACTCAGAAAGGACGTCTACAACCGTCTCTTTAAACGCTCACTTCAGATATCACCACACCATGTCTCGCTCCAAGATGTCCTGCGGACACCGTCCCTCTCCTCTCGCGCAAGAGGTTCACCTACACCCCGTCTCAGAACAACCCAACCTCGCCATTGCCGACCCCATATTCTGGAAGCGCTTCTCAGCCGCCATCCACGAGGCTGAGGGAGCCAACGATATAGAGAATGGCAGGGCTAGATCGACGAGTTTCAGCACGGGGAAGACTATGGACAAGCATGGGTTAGTTGCATACATACCCCAGATGGTGGGAGCGCGTCAGATGGGATGACTGGGCGGTGCGAAGTAAGCTTGACTCAATTGTTGACTGTGTTTTGTACAGGGACGATTGGCTGGTTAGACAGCGTCAGAAGAAGCGCCGGTGCCGAGTTATTTCGTGGAGTATTACGCTGTCTATCGCGTTGGTGATCATAGCGGTCGCTGTTGTTGCATGGTACTTCACCGCCGGACCTGGAAAGGCAGACAGTGGGAAGGGCAAAGCTTGAAAGGGACTTCTTTGGGGATGTGGTGATATGGCGTTGTGTTCAGTGCCTGCAGATATCGGATCTGCTGGCACCGGAGTTTGATGGGGTGCAAATATACGAGAACTACGATATAATGATAATGGAAGAGAGACAAGAATCACGTTTTGGATCCAATGTCTGGAGTTGGACCCTGTATTTGCTTGCGGCTGAAATGTGACCTAGAGGATCAGGAGGAGTGGATCACCACATCACATTCCTGTGTCACGAATCGAGACATTTTGGAAATTGAGAAATCATCGTCAATTTGGCGCCAGGTCTAAATATAGCCCCCGGAGATGCAGCCTTGTAGGATGGATGCTGACATAAGAACGGCAGTTTGCACAATCGCTGCACGTGTATCCAACCAGGGGATCCGGTGGTCCTCGTCGGAACTCCCTTCTTTGGCGGCATACGGATGGCGATAAATAGATGTGGGATCCATTCCTCATCTCGGAGCATGGTCAGTTGGGCTGTGGCGTTAATATCGATGGGCACACCACGGCCCATGCTCGCGCCTTTTTTCTCTGATCTGGTATCTGGTGGGACATTGGGAGTGGGACTGGGTGGTATCCCTTCCGTCTGGGCCTTCAGCCTTTCCCCCCTTCAGCCCTTCCCTTCAGCTCTTCTCAGCTTATCCAGGCGGGCGAAGAGCATAAAGGGCGCGTAGAAGCTGATGGGGTCTGACTGTGTCCTGCAGGGCGCCGGCTCAAAGGGCTGCATCCCACGACGTTGTTGAGAAGCTATTTCTTTGAAAATTCATGTTCGTTGATAAGATGGTTATAGTAGTGCTCCACATTTAGAAAGGCGAGAATCCCAATCGGTGCTGTTTGAGGCAATAACTGCAGGGTGCAAATTAAACGCCACAAGATACTAGGCTTGGTGGGGTGTCTGGATCACTGTTCGACCATGTTCCAACCACGGGATGGCTGCCCAAAGATGTGACTTGGGCAACGCCCCTTCCAAGTGTTTTTTGTTTGTTGGACCAGCCAGGCCCTTTTTCTCCCGCATATGAAAACTGAAATATGTAGAGTACCTCCGTGCAAAAATCAACAAAAGGGATAGGGGCAAAAAAGTAGAGTAATAAGTAGAATAATAGAGTAAATAATAGAGTAATAGAGTAGACCATTCTAAACTGATTTTGCCACAATAGGAAAAGGACTAGTAGGATCTATGGAAATTATGGAAATTACAGTTTGTTGTTCGTCCCATTTTGCGAGTTTTATTCGTTTTGCCCCCCCCACCAGACACTTGCACTGCCTTGTTCGTCGTGGTTTGGTGGTATGGTCCCCATACTATGTATCTTTCTCGGAAAAATGATAATCCACCTCCAAATGTCCGCATCCTGGTTTCTGTCTCACCCCAAGGCCAAGCTGTCAAGGAAGCTCGAGTTTAATAATAAATAACGCTCCTGTCACCAGTCGTATCTTGACCCCCTCATTCCCATTCAACCTTTCAAACTTCAATCCACACTCTGTGTTGCTGATCTCAGCCTCATTATTTACGCTTCAAAATCCTTCGTGCGCTGTTGACATAGGTAAGCTGATCACACAACACCGCCTTTCCCAGCTAAAACTGTCCCCAAGGGGTAGTTATTGACGTCAGAACCTTGAATTGCATCCGCTGACAACAACCCTTAAATAGAGAGTGCGCCCACCAGCTCCAACAAGCAGAACACACCGAAGAACAACCCTCCCGAAAAACAACCGTTGATACTCTGTACATTTTAAGAGATGGCGTCATTCAAGAGCTCTCTTCCGACTCACCTGAAGCCTTCATCGGCGCTTGGGGGCGGGAGCGATGGCGGACCGGATAGCGTCCCTAGACACCATGGAAAGTCCCAATCACACGTAGTAAGTGTCACTTCCTGTGCAGTCCTGTTCAGTCTAGCAATATCTCGATGCCCCTATCTTGGTACCTTCCGCGGTGCAAGCACCCGGGACACTCACAAAATGGGTTGACCATGGGGGTTGGCGGGGATACAATGGCGAAGCGATTTGAGACTCAAGGACTCCTTTTGCAAGGCTCTGGGAATCAAGTGATAATTTCCTACGAAGCGATCCTACTTGGATTCGCTTCGCGAATCACCACAGTGATTTGAATGTAGGCAGAGGAATTGGACGGGCGGTCGCACTGAGTTACCAAGCCGACAAACCTCCTTTCAACACACATTCAATATCCTCAAGGCCCCGATTCCACAAAGACATACCAGTGTCGTCATATCAAATTGGACATTCAATAGGACGTTCCTGGATCGGATCCATTCACCAGCCATTCCCTCCCCTTGAATCTCCTTATTAGGTCCTTCCGGGCCAAGCTTCAAGTTTCCTTATACCAGAATTGACCCCACTGCCAAAATTGGCTCTAACACAAGATCTTCTTATCTACAATAAAGCAATGGCCGAATTACCACTGACAGAATGTTTAAAACAGGCCTTTGAGAACACATCCACATCAATTGCCGCGAGCCAAATGCGAAACCACCTCAACAAGCTCTCGGACACCGTTTCTGACGAGCAGGAGAAGAAGGTAAGGCCCAGACACAGCCGGTTTATGTTTAGCTGCTAATCCTGTGTAGCTTTTCGAGACTGAGATGGACAACTTCTTTGCCCTTTTCCGCAGGTATTTGAACGACAAGGCGAAGGGAAGCACTCTCGACTGGGACCGCATTGCGCCCCCTGCCGAGGGCCAGGTTGTCGATTACAACGACCTTGCCAACTCCGAGTCTGTCTCCTTCTTGAACAAGCTGGCAGTGTTGAAGCTCAATGGCGGTCTCGGTACCTCCATGGGATGTGTTGGCCCCAAGTCGGTCATCGAGGTCCGCGACGGAATGTCGTTCCTCGATCTCTCCGTTCGCCAGATCGAGTATCTCAACCGCACATACAAGGTCAACGTGCCATTTGTCCTGATGAACTCGTTCAACACCGACTCTGACACCGAGAACATCATCAAGAAGTACGAGGGCCACAGCATTGATATCATGACCTTCAACCAGTCGAGGTACCCAAGAGTCCTGAAGGATTCGCTG
Organism: Pseudogymnoascus sp. WSF 3629; assembly: GCA_001662585.1. Classification (NCBI taxonomy): domain Eukaryota; kingdom Fungi; phylum Ascomycota; class Leotiomycetes; order Thelebolales; family Thelebolaceae; genus Pseudogymnoascus; species Pseudogymnoascus sp. WSF 3629. The sequence continues at coordinate 164,504 of KV454575.1, forward strand.
CTCCCAGTCCCCAAGTCATTCGACTCCGCCATTACCGACTGGTACCCTCCCGGACACGGAGATGTCTTCGAGTCCCTCTACAACTCTGGCATCCTCGATAAGCTGATTGCCCGCGGTGTCGAGATTGTCTTCCTCTCCAACGTTGACAACCTGGGAGCTGTTGTTGATCTCCGCATCCTCCAGCACATGGTCGAGACCAAGTCCGAGTACATCATGGAGTTGACCGACAAGACCAAGGCCGACGTCAAGGGTGGAACCATCATCGACTACGACGGATCCGTCCGCCTCCTCGAGATCGCCCAGGTCCCCAAGGAGCACGTCAACGAGTTCAAGTCGATCAAGAAGTTCAAGTACTTCAACACCAACAACATCTGGCTCAACCTCGAGGCCGTCAAGCGCGTCGTCATGAACAACGAGCTCGAGATGGAGATCATCCCCAACAACAAATCCATCCCCGCCGACAAGAAGGGCGAGTCCGACGTCTCCATCGTCCAGCTCGAGACCGCCGTCGGCGCCGCCATCCGCCACTTCAAGAACGCCCACGGCGTCAACGTGCCCCGCCGCCGCTTCCTCCCCGTCAAGACCTGCTCCGACCTCCTCCTCGTCAAGTCAGACCTCTACTCCCTCAAGCACGGCCAGCTCCAGATCGACCCCACCCGCTTCGGCCCCGCCCCGCTCATCAAGCTCGGCACCGACTTCAAGAAGGTCTCAGACTTCCAGAAGCACATCCCCAGCATCCCCAAGATCCTCGAGCTCGACCATCTCACCATCACCGGCGCCGTTAACCTCGGCCGCGGCGTCACCTTCAAGGGGACCGTCATCATCGTCGCTACGGAGGGAAGCACCATCGACATTCCCCCGGGATCCATCCTCGAGAACGTCGTTGTTCAGGGCTCCCTGAGACTGCTCGAGCATTAGAGAGACATCGCAGTGCGATTGTCAGCTTTTTTTTTTAAAACTCGTTTATAATTGCGGTGTGCCACCTGTGTCCGACTGCGTTTGTAAACCTGCGGCGGTGAATTAATTCTTTTACGTTTTCTTGTTGGGAGCGGATTTTGCACAAAGGGATGGATGGCCAGGGAGGATGGAGAAGGAAGGAGAGAGGAGGGGAAGTAAATAGGAACGGGGACCTAGGCAGGGGCTGCGCTGGAGGTGATGCGGGTGCTTTTTTTGCTCGTTTTGCGCGATTAGGTTGATACTACTGGGCTATATTGTAGCTATTCAATTGCATGGACTTCCATAAGCTGTCAGCTGTGTTTCGTGACTTCGATGCGGGATTACGTGTTTTTGATTGCTTTAAAATATGCAATTCTTCCCCCCCCCCGCTCCGTTCATCTCCAATGCTTCGCTCGCTATGTAAGATATAGAGCACCGCTCATTCCACCTATCTCATCTACAATTCAATTCTCTCGCACACACAATGAGGGGAGTTTCTCATCCCCATCCCCTATCCAACCGCGTCCAGGTATCCGCACACAAACCCAAAACAAAGGCCACCCCCAACGGCGAAAACGTCTACGCTCCCGCGCCTGCAATTCAAACGCTCTCTCCCCAAAAATCAGAACCCGCAAAGAGTTCCATCCCAGGCACATGTGGTATCCCACCCCCCTGAGTGGGCGGCGGACATCTCAGATGTCTCACCTGACCGCACTCCTGTCTCACCATCACACTACTACTCCCCGCCCGGTTCACTCTCCGCGCCTCTTAATGCTCCCGAAGCGGAACGCATGTTTTGTCTCGGAAGGGAGGGCTTTAGCGAAGCGGTCGCGCTCTGTGGTGTTGCGTTAGTGGGGGTATGTCTCAGTCGGGCGCGGGTAAGATGTGCCGAACCCGAACAGTGTGTGGGGGGAGGGGAGGGGAGTGGGGGGCAAATAGGGGGATACGTACCATCCTCGACATCGAAGGTGACGATGATATCATCGTGCTCAACAGGATACTCAAGCTGATCTAGACAAACAAATCCATTCTCCGCGCCCATGCCCGCCTCATCCTGGACCGGCAGGACGAATTTCGCATCCGCGAGCTTAACCCCGTAGTTCCCCGACTTACTAAACGACTCGAATGAATCCGTAGGCTTGAGCACGAAATTCATGCTCTCCCCGTGACTAAACCCCTCGAAGAATGCAACGAGCTGCACCACTCCGTCGCTCTCGAGGAGCTGCACGTACGCGGCTTGCGTCTCCCATTTCTTGTGGATGGGCACCACCATACGGCGGCGCGAGATGGCGAAGGTAGCTGCTGTGCCGGAGAAGAGAACGGTGAAGCCCGTGATAGCGCGCTGGAACTCGTGCATGTCGTCGTGGGTAGCGAAACTGTAGTGGCGGGCTGTCGGGACCTTTGCGACGAGGACGAGGAGCTGCGCTAGTCTTTGCCGCACTTCAGCGGGAGTTTGGGATTCGGTGCACGAGATGGTTAGGTCGTGTTGCTCGGAGCGGATGATGCTGAGGCGCGGGTGGAGGCCTTTGGTGTTGATGCGGATTTTGAGCTCGCCGGGGGCGAGGACGAGGCGGTCGGTGATGCGGTCTTTGTTTTGGGATTCGGCGATGATGCGGAGGTGGCCGGCGCTCTGGACGGCGGTGGAGTTGAAGTCGGAGCCTTTGTTGTGGATGATGACGTGGAGGGCGCTCCATTCGAAGCTGTCTAGGACCATGCGGGGGACGGTCGTGGACTGGCTTTCTGCGGATCGGGTCAGGGAGAAACTCTTTAGTGGTAGGACTGCGGCTGTCGACTCGTTTGGTCGCTGGCCGCCGATGATGGTGTTGTGGAATGCGAAGCGGTCTTGGTTTGTTTCAAACGTTAGACCTATAGTTGCGGCAGGCCCATCACCAAAGTATAGATAAAGCGAGGCACCGTAGTCGACCCGCGTGTGCTCATACCGGATGGGCTTTTGGGTCGGGAGGTCGTGTGTAATGCCGCACAGCGACTTTGTATTTGGCCCTGTGGCCACAGCTAAACGTACCCCACGGTGACGAGTCTGAGGTCCGTTCATCGATTTCTCCACGATTACCTTCTCAAACACCCTCACTTTGCAATGTAACGCCGCATCCTTTGGGAAGATCTGATCAGACGGCTCCTTTGTCGCATAGTGTGCTGATCGAACAGTTGTTTCCATAACAAGGACTTCGTCGCTGTGAGCGAGGAAGCTTGTCTGGACCTTGCTTGTGTATTCATACATATTCCACAACGTGGGTAAGTCCCCAGGTGCGAATAAAACACGCGCCCTAAAGAGCTTTCCGAGCTTGACGTCGATTAAGTCTCTCTTGGTATCCCATGCTACGTCCTGCCACATAGGAGAGCTGCCATTCCTAGGCTGGATGGCGATGGAGATGACACCATCCTGACTGGAGATCACAGCGGTGATAAGTTTGTCGTTGCGCTCACGCTGAACTGAAAGGATGCACGGTAACGGTTGCCGTATGGGTTCATGCCCATCTCGTGTGAGGCAGACTCCAACGTGTATTCGGCTGTACGTAAACATATTTTCGGTGTCTCCAAGTGGCAGGGCCTCTGTTGACGAAATGCTGTCTGGCCCTTTCGGCGACAGTATTGAGGATAGGGGAATCCCGGAGAAAAGTGTCTGAATTGAGGGGTCTTGCCAGGGGTAGTCGACCCAAATTGCTGTATTGAGCCCTTGTGTGAGAATGGCGTCGTTACTATGCGGAGGCATGATATTATTCTTCTTCATAGATCCTGTCAACTTTCGAAGATTTGAGAATAAAGCCTGGTATCGTTCGAGGAGTCTGGCAACATCATCCTGCCCATTGGCTAGAGCCGTCCTTTCAAGGGCTGTGATCTCCTCCGAGGATCTGTCTCCGATCTCAGGCCGGTGGGCCAGTATTTCGCTGAGTATCCACTGGCATTTTGCCAAGTCAGCATTGCCTTGCTGCTGCAGAATGTCAAGCCTTTCCGAATTTGGTGCACGACGTTTGGCAACTTGTTCTATAGTACTCCTGCCCCTCAAAAACCACCAGGAAGCTGCCCTTAGTAGATTTTCGAATGATGATGCGGACAGGGATTCCTTAGATTCTGCTGATAACTCAAATAATTTGTACAAATAGCCGACCCGACTGGCGAATTCATCCAGCGACTCGTTATTTATCGGCGACGGCGCAGGTAGATTGGCTACCAGCCTTGCCATTGATTCTGGTTCTGCTTTAATGGGCGAGATATTATTCGTTGATCCACCATTGGACTTTGGACTTCTGGCGCTACTCTCTCCATAGCTAGGCGGCGGCGAGTTTGAGCTAACATCCGTACCAGGCGATTTCGGTTGCCCATTGAAAGCATCGGCGACTTGAGAGGAAAATGATTCTAGCGGGGTATTGCTGCCACGAGATACAGGCCGTCTTTGAACAGAAGACCGAGGGTTTTGCTGGTCGGCAATGAGAGCTTGTCCTTCAGAGATCTTCATCTCTTTCTGCATCCTTGCCACAAGAGCTCCATGGTCTGGGTCACTGGCCGCACCAATGCCAGCAGCTGGTGCGCCGTAGTTACTTGGTACGTCGGCCCTTATTTGCGAAGCACTTGGTTGTAATCTTGGAGCGCCCGGCGTCCAAGGCTGGCCCGCAGGCACTTGGGATACTGGTTGCGACCTTGGGTCCCTCGGCGGTTGATTCGATCGTTCCTGGTCGTTCTGTCCATCGTTGCCTCCATTTGGCCGATATCCTGGCGGAGGTTGCCCAGCGGGAGCCTGGGGGTATGATTGTGCACGTTTCTTTGAAGCAGATATATGTGCAGTCGGGGCCTCCGCCTCGTCACCGCCTTCTCCAATTATTTCAGGATACTTGTCAGTGAAGCGAACCACGAGCCCCTTGCGGCTTGGTCTAGACTGTCTGGGTTCTGGAGGAGCTTGTGAGGAATCTCTCGATCGGATAACCTCAGATGCTGTAGGCCAGCGCCGTGCGCCAAGGGTATCAAGCTTTGCGAGTTTCGGTGTCGCATTCTGATTCGGATCGGCACCATTCATGTGCAACGTGTCGGAGGAAGGACGCTGTAGGAATGAAGCTACATATTCGTCCTGGTTTCCCTTCCTCTCCTGTTTCTTGCCAAACAACCTTCCAACTAGACGCGCTGCTGCGATCTGCTTTGAGCTGGGTTGTTCATCCATGACGAGACGTCGAGTCGAGGAGCTACCAAGACGACATTGGTTAGCAAGAAGTGTGATGGAAGGAGGCGTGGAGTAGCGTGAATAACCAGATAGGACAGATCTGTGCGCTTGTCGTGATACCCAGTGCTAGTTGGGATCGTGAATAAGACTTACTGGCTAGATCTCCATGTGGCAGCCCGTTTTTGAATGGGATCGTGTGCCTCGCCCGCAGCGGGGGGTCGAGATAAAGGTCGCGTTTGTCAGGTACGGAAGGCCCAGCGGGGTAATAGGTCTCGATAAGCACTGCAGCTAATGTCGGAGATGGTGACTGGATTCCTTGGCTGATGTTTTGGGCACGACCTTAAACTTCCGAAACAGAGACAGCGCAAAGACAAAAAACAGAAACAAAGAGATGCGAGGTTGTTTAACGGCAATCACAGATTAGGAGCAAGTGAAGTGCGCGATTACTGGAGTAACGAGTTTAGTTTCAAACTCAGCTTAAATTTGTGGTGCCTTCCTACTACCGCGCATCAGCCCAGCGCAGGCAGGGCGAGGGAATCGGCCCAATCACGATAGAGTAGGATAGGCATTTCAATGGTTAACAATTGGAAAAAGGGAGTGCCCGTCTTCATTTGGGAATGGGGGCATGTGAATGGTCAGAGTGGATATACTATAGTAAGTAGGTCCTGTTGGGGGGTAAGAGTGGTAAGAGTGCGTTGAAGCATCATCGTGTAGTGTACGGACTATGTATGGAGTATGTACGGAGTATGTACAGGGCTCGTGTGATCATCGTTCTTGCCGGCTACTGCTTGGCCACGATGATACAGACGATGATGCCCAGTCCCCACCGCTGACCCTGAGAAAGTGATACTCGAGGTAAAAGAGGGGGAAGATCAATCTATATTTGGCTAAGATCCGGAAGGAAGCTGCTTCGTCGTCACCGTCGCACTCAACGCGCTTTAATATAGTTAGTGGTGACTAACTCTGTGCTCCTGTTCGCCTTATAGTCTTTGGGCTGACTGTATAGGGACATATACAAATAAATGCAAACAGTCGGGTTGAAGGAATATCTGTCGTTGCTGTTCGTACGTACAAATAAATAGTAAGATACATTCGAACCCCTCTCCACTGTGTGCTGCGGCCGCCTGTTCTTTTCACAGCACTGACTGCAAAATATGGATATACATAATATAAATAATATAAATAAGTGGCCTCCCAGACTCAGGCTATATTCACAACGACAAGTCAAACCATAATATAGTAACCGTTGAGTCTGGACGCTGGTAGCTGGACACGCCGAGCACAGTGCACCAAAGGGACCTTCCATTTCCATTCGATTTTCCACTTCTATTTCTATTTCTATTTTCCATATCGGCATTCTCCATCAATGCGACTCTACACCGGCGTCATTAGACCGCTTCCCGTACTTTGTGGATATGTTTGGGTGTCTTTGTGGATGTGTCAGTGTCTCGAGAGGATCAAGGGAAAAGAAGGGTGATGAACTGTCACAGTCTCCGTACGCGCTCATACAGTAATACAGTATACCACAGTATATATCCATTGTGCCGAAGCCTAACAAAATAATACCATCCATACAAATATAGCTACCACGTCTTTCTCTCTTTTTACTGCTTATTTATATTATTATGTCCATCCTATGAATCCAATCCAATCCTATGAATCCTTTTCTTTTTCCCCCTTCCCCCTTCCCCCTTCCCCTTTGCTGTGTTGTCTTCAGCCCAGCCCCACATCGTATTCCCATCCCACGCTCGCGTCTGCCTTGGTTCAAGTTCCGCGCCAAGCAGCTTACTACTCCATACTGTACGAAGTACCGTGCCTTCAAATCGTGGCTTAGCTCGTTTATAGTTTCGCATTTCGATACAGAGAGAGAGAGTCCACTCCACCACAGACACATTTATTGACTCCCACGTCACTCCATCAACCCATCTCCTCCTTCCCAGGTCAGCCAGGAAAATCTCGACCGCTGGATTCACAACCACGGATTCTCCCTACATGACGTCGAATTGTCCTTGATCTGGCCTCGACAGAGCCTCGCCATTGCCTGCATGCTCTCCCAGAACAACCGGCCGTGCGCGACGCTGCTCGACTTCGTCGAACGAAACCCATGAGGGTCTCCCCCCAGGCAACTCGAAGCGCCAGCGAATTCTTCAGCCAGAGCGACAATGCGCCCAGAAATCAACGCCATATGATGCTCAAGATGTCTGCTGATGTATCCGGCGCCCGCCCCGAGGCCAGCCACTTCGAATCCAGCGGTGGCTACGATCACAAGCCATCCCACCCAAGGAGACGCGGTATTGCTGACCACAAGAAGGCTACACGTGCGGTTCGGAAGGCCCCAAGGCGTCGCCTCCTTCAGTATGGATTGGCATTAGTAGCTGCGAGCCTCTGCGTCACGCCTGTTCAAGCTGTCTTGGTCCCGTTTGAAAATTGTCTCCCGGAATCATACATCGACAGTGTCCCCAAGAAACTACAATTCACACCCACCTTCGTAGATGTTTCCTTCGATGCAGCAAGTGACGCACACAATCTACGTTTCAAGGTCTATGGGAATGTATCCGGAACATATACGAATGTCAAGCTCCCACCGGCGAATGACCCTGCGTGGTCCGACCCGAAATTTACAGATGGGAAGATAGAAAACCTTCCGCAACCTATTTACAAATATACCACGCTATACAACAAAATCAATGTTCTGACATATCAACCGTGGAGCCAGTTTCTCAACTTCTGTGACCAGTTGGACAATGGAGTCTGCCCCCTTGGACCATCATTCTCTGCAGATATGTAAGGACTCCCATCCGTCTCCTACTCCATTTGCATATACTAATATACGATTGTATAGAGACCACCCAGACAGCTTCCCCTATTTCAAAGTATCGAATAGCATGGATTCATCATATGCTTTCACGTCCCTGATTGCTACATTTTTGATCATAAATGGCGACAAACTAGATCCCGCAACAAATCTTGGCTGCATATCTACAGAAGTGACTCCGGACCTCGGTGGTAGCATTAGCAGTATGCTGAGGCTCGTTCCATTTGCCGTCCTTATACTGGTTGCAATTGCAACAGCAGTTGCTGGCATCCTGAGCCCCTGGGGCACCACCAATCTCTTCAAGTGGACGACAAACTACGGCAGAGATGCTGACCTCCTGAGATTGGTCACACCTGGTTTTGGTGACTGCTTACAGTACATCCAATTCGTTGCCCTCACAGGCGGGCTTTCCCTAAGCTATCCCGGCTTCTATCAACCCGTCGTTAGCAAGTTTGCCTGGTCAGCGCTCATGTTCGACCAGAGTTTCGTCACGAAAGGAGATGGCACAAAAGCCCTCGTTGATGGCATTTATGTCACCCATGGAACACATGGCCTCGATCATATAAGCCAGCTCGTTGGAATGACGGAAGTGACTGATATATGGGCAGGAATGGCCGTGTGGCTATTGTCGATCATAGCAATCGTGATAACTGTCATTCAAATCGGATTCTTCCTTCAATGGGCTTTCCGTCGCTTCTCTAGGATCCAGGAGGAAGATCTGCGGTCGAAGAACATGCCATTTACCGTAGGCAACGTCATCCGCATAGTCTTCAGTTACTTTTTACTACCGATTACCACGTTCTCGATGTTCCAGCTTGTCATCGCTGGAAGCTCTCCCACAGCCACAGTAGCTCTAGCTGCTCTGCTGCTTGTCACCCTCGTCTTATTCTCAGGCTGGCTGTTATACGTTGTTGCGTCGAGTAAGCCGCGCTCATTTCTCTTTGATGACCTAAGGACCGTTCTCCTATATGGGTCACTCTATAATACATATTCGGACGATGCGGCTACTTTTGCCCTTGTCCCAGTGCTACTCACGTTTGTCCGCGGGATTGGTATTGGGGCTGTCCAGCCTTCTGGAATAGCACAGATTGTGCTGCTGGCAATCTGCGAAGTCATCAATATCGTGGCCCTGCACGCGTTCCGACCATTCCATTCGCCAACTTCTATGAATGCATACCATACATTCTTCGCTGGTGTTAGATTTACCTCGATTCTTCTTATGGTTGCATTTGCACCATCGCTAGATGTTTCGGATGGGTTAAAAGCGTGGATTGGATACTCAATTTTAGTGCTGCACGCCATCGTATTGATCTTCGGATTTCTACTTAATGCGTTCCAGACGATAGTTGAGGTTGTAGCACGCCTGGCTGGTATCGGAGTTGACGATGACAGTGGCTTTGCCAAGGTCTTCGGCTTGAGACAGCTATCTCGACGATTACCCCGTGGGGCATACTCGAAACAGAGCCAGTCCTACAATGGCGCGCCGTTGGTCGACCGCAAATCGCCACAGTTATCTAATGGTGGCTTAAGGACCCAGTCGGCAAGCAGTGGGCATATACTCTTGGATGGAGCTAGACCCATTGACCGAAATAGCAGCGCCTCGATCCAGCCTACGAACCTGGACAGCTATAGTAGCTATACTCCAACGACGACTCAGGATGGAAATGCGTTCCCATTCCTACCATCCGCAGCAGTCCTAGCAGGACAAAAGGATAGAGGTGCTTTAACTCTCAACACTGTAGACACTTCAGATCCTTATTACCGACCACCTCGAGCACGCCGACCCACCATAGACGCCTACAGCCCCGGAGCCAGAAGCAGGGGTTCCTGGGCAAGTGGCGATTGGGGAATGAGAAGGTCAAGCCAGCCCGGGTCATCGACCGTAGGCGACCCCTTTGAGGGGCCCTCAGCCTCTGGTCGCGAAACCCCCGTCCCCTCATTCACGGCCGCCCAAAACCAGCACGCCGACCGCCCTTCCCAAGAACATAGGAGATCCCAAACGGACTACACGACGCGAGAAGTCGACTTCTACTACGGCGTGCGCGGACCCGCACTCAACGCCAATGTACCGAATCGCAGACTACGTACCGGACCAGTGGACCCCACGAACCCGGTAACCGTTGCTAGCGGGTGGTTTAAGAACCTCTTAGGCGGAAAGACCAAGGAGAAGGGGAAGGGCTTCGAAGTCGTCCGCAGCTCGCGCATGCCTCCCGGCATGGTGGACCCTCGCAACGGACCATCCCATGAATCTCCACCTGAGGGCATCCCCATCGCCGCCACGGGCGCCATCCGGCGCGACCTGGATAACGACGAGCCTACGAATGTCGGGGAGGGGAACGAGACAATGGTGGGCGCCAAGTCACCCTTATTGCCGAAACACGATGATGATGATTCGGACGACGATGATGGGGATGAGGGGTTTGAGATGACGCATATCTCTGACGCGCCACCTTTACTGCCCGAGCTAGATCGCGGAAAAGGGTTGGAGATCCCGAGTCGCTTTCCTAGTAAGGCGAGCTCGAGGATGCAGCAGCCGCCGCTGGTGGATGAGGATATTCCGATTCCACGCAAGAGCTCTAAGCGCGCGTCTCAGCAGGGATTACAACCCCCTGACGTATCGGGACAGTCGTCATTCGTGTCTTCGTCGCCTGGGACTTCGGCGCGAGGCCAGAACGACGATCATACGGGCCCCTCCTCGCACTCCCGCAACGACTCGGTGGAACCGCCGCTGATAAGTCTCAATGAGGACTCGCTCCTGGGGAGTCTGAATGACCACACGCGCCATGATCGGCCGACGAGCATGGGCGTGGTGAGGAACCATAGTATCCGCGTCACGGATCAGGGGTCGGATGTGGATGAGGTGCGTAGTAGTGCCGCGGAGATTGTGAGTCTGAGTAGCCAGCGGTCGAGGGAGACGGGGCGGTCTTGAGGCGTGGCGACGAAAGACCTGAAGCTGGGAGTGTGGATAATAACTAACTAATACTCTACTAACTACTACTTGGGACGATTTCTCTTCATTTTTCTTCTTCAATTTTTGTACATGCGGCAGGATGGGGGGGGGATAAGGTGTTCACGAATCTCCTTTGTTTTCGTCGGAGAGAGAGAGAGCGGCTGGCGGGAAAAAAAAGTTCTCCTGGGCGCAAAAACGGGAGGGGATGGGGATGGGGTAGGGGGGATAAACTTGTATATAATGGTTCTCTTTTATTTTTATTTTTTTGGGCAAAGCAAGCGGGAGGGAGGGGAGGGATAGCGATTCGGCTTTTTTTGTCCTGTGTATCAGGAAAAGGGGGGGGAGTTTTTTTGCGCTGCTTATGAAAGCGATGATGAGGGCCCGGGGAATGGGGTGTGTGATATAATACTTGGGAGGGGGATCATAGGAGGGTCGGCGATGGACATGGGGATTGGGATTGGGATTGGGATGGGGAAGGGCATATACAGCGCGTGGCGGTGGTGGTGGTGGCACGCGGAGTAGCTAGAACCGACCGACCTTTTGTGGTCACGGGAGAAGCAATATATGCATGTACTGTAACGAGGGACCAGACAGAATGGGGAGTGTTGCAGATTGAGTGAGGCCGGTGGTTGTACAGTGGATGTGTATGTGGTACTAGACCTGTACTCCCCAGCCAGCCAGCCGGCTAGATTAAAGAGTCTCACCCACACAAGCTTTCTCTCGCTCTAGCCACAGTGTACTCAATCAAGGATGGAATCGCACTGTAGTACTGTAGAGAAGCTCGGATTACCCCGAACATACAGCCCATGCACTCCCCGACGATCAGACCAGAATTGCGGACCAGCACCAGCCACCCATCAGCAGCAGCACGCACCAGCTCCTCGAACCCGTCAAGGGACCACTTCTCACGGTAAAAAACACGCCATAAAAAACCCACTATCCACCCATTGCTCTCCTCCTCGGAGTCAATCCTGAGCTGTCTGTCCCCATCCCCCTGAGCTGTCTGTCCCCATCCCTCGGCTCACTCACGGACTGCTAGGGACGCAGATCCAGCGCCTTACCGATTCCACGCTAGGAGGGGTACGTGGGCGTGTCTTGCAGAGCCCTTTTTCTCCCCTCCCTCCTCCGAGCTACTAAGGAACAGACCTAGCAAGGTCCCAACACTAACCATACCTGGGAGAGCTGTGCTGCTACACCCGGCCCAGCTAACCAGCCACCCAGTAGAGCTGAGCTGGGCAGGGGTCGACAATAATCCCCGCGCTACGTGGAAGGGGAGCAGGGTTCCACCTTTAGATCGATTAGCGACTGGGAGGCTGTGAGCGACATTTCTTTTTCTTTTGGGTTGGGTACATTATGGGAATCGTTAGTTCGATTAGTCTGCTTGAGGCCGATGGATGAGGGACGGTAACCGGGGTTCTGTAATGGGTATTTGTTGCTTTTCTTATCGCTGTCCGTCGTGCGTGAGTCGTGGGCGTGTGTGGTGTTTTTCTGGGTGAGGAGGAGGCTGAGAGAGCGGGAAGGAACCTAGTAGAGCGGAGACAGAGACGCGTACCTGCCCTGGGGCGGGAGGTGCCAGCTGTCAACTTGAGAAACTTTGCCAATTGAGACGGGATACGTGCGTGCTGGAGGGAGGGAGGGAGGTATGGAGCCGGATGCGTCTGAGAAGAGGAGAGGAGGGTGATGTTGTTGTTGTATGTACATTCTGTATGGATGGATGGAATTGATGGATAGGTGTCTGGATGTATGGATAGATGTATGGATAGATAGAATGAGCATATGTATTGTATGAGGGTATGGGTTGGTGTTGTCACACACAATCAATTCTGTCTATCTGTATGTTTATGTATTGTACTGTATACTGTATACTGTACTACCTACTATACTGTACTATACAGACTAAAATCCAAATGTTTAACAATCTCCTCCCTCAATCTCCCCCTTCCCTTTTTCCCTCATCTATCCTATCCCGTCTGAAATTCATCACTATCTCCTAAACCACATCTTCCTCCCGAGACCTTTCCAAGCCCTCCAAACCTCCAACCTCCACCCGCCCAGCCTCCGCCTATCCCCGTCCCCATCCCATCCCATACCTTCCCCTCCCCGCCACCCCACTTCCAAATTCCCTCTCAACCACAAAATCTACAACCACCACAACCACCACCATCCACCATCCACTCCCCAATCCCCATCCAACCTCCCCCCTACCCGCCCCCCCAGCCCGCTTCTCCCATCAATCCCTGTCCCGGTTGGCCCAAATCTTGGAAACCAGCTCTCGACAACCCAGCCCTCCACTTTCCTCGAGCGGATTCCCATATCGCCAAAAGACAATCCCTGCACCACTCGTTCGTCATCGTTCCATGATCGACAACCGCAAAAGTAGCGAATAGCTCCCCAAATCTCTCTCTACTTTCTCAGACGTCCTCCTCCCCCAACGACACCACCACCCCCGACCTCTTCCTCACGGAAGAAAAATCACCTGGGAAGATTTCAAATACTCCAGGTTGCCCAGAGACGCCCAATTGATTAACAGCCTCCCACCTCGCCCACACGCCAGCTGGCAAAAAAGCCAAGTAGGGCCTGGCCACATCGCCTGCCTCATTGACGCACCTCCCCCCCCCCAACCTCCCACCACCACCATAAAATCCGCGACCATGGCGACCGCCGCGCAGGAAGCAGAGATCAAGCAGCAAGGTGCCTTTGAGGCGTCGCGCGACCCTACGAGCACGGTCTCGGCCGCGGATGCAGAGGCCAAGGCTTTGACGGAGAGTAAGAAGGCGGGCGTGCAGGCGTACTCGTTTGATCCGAACGCGACGGCTGAGGAGAAGGCCGCGCAAGCTGCTTCGGTGAGGAATTTTCCACTCCCCCGGCGGCATTGCGCGCGAATTGACAACTAACGCCGATTTAGCATGTGCCGGCGGGATTCCACCACGAGCACAAGCCGAAGGGCTATGCGATTGCGACGGACATTGATGATGGGAAGCCGGGCGCGTACGATCTGCCGTCGCCGACGACGGCGGGTGCGATTGAGCCGGTGAAGGATAAGGAGGGGAAGTTGGTGCCGGGAGAGCAGGAGGGCGACAAGGAGAAGTGGGTTGATCGCACGGGGTGGACGCCGAGGTTTGGCAATGGCGTGGATCCCAATGCGCCGGTAGAGGAGTCGCTCCTGGACCACCAGACGTGGGTGGAGGGGAAGCTCCCGGATAAGTTCTACGGAGGTAAATTTTGGTCAATTCGTGGGGTTTATGGGGCGGGCTTTTACTAATTTGGGTGCGCAGACTGGTATCACAATACGGCGATTATTATCTTTGCTTGTTTGGCTTCCTACTTCATTGCCGTTCTTGGCGGTGGATTGGCCTGGGTTTTCCTCATCATGGCCACGTGTGGCACGTACTATCGCACATCGCTCCGCCGTGTGAGGAGGAACGTCCGCGACGACATCAATCGCGAGATGGGCAAGGCCAAGTCCGAATCCGACGCCGAGAGCTTGGAGTGGATGAACAACTTCATGGACAAATTCTGGCCCATCTACGCCCCCGTCATCGCAGACACCGTCATCAACTCCGTCGACCAGGTCCTCAGCACCGCGACCCCCGCGTTCCTCGACAGCATGCGCATGCGCTTCTTCACGCTCGGCTCGAAGCCACCGCGCATGGAGCATGTGCGCAGCTACCCCAAGGCGGCCGACGACACGGTCCTCATGGACTGGAGGTTCAGCTTTACGCCTAACGATACTGCGGATATGACGGCCAAGCAGATCAAGAACAAGATCAACCCCAAGGTGATCCTCGAGATCCGCATCGGTAAGGCGATGGTTAGCAAGGCGATGGATATCATTGTCGAGGACTTCGCCTTTTCCGGCTTGATGCGCGTCAAGATGAAGCTCCAGATCCCGTTCCCCCACATTGAGCGTATCGAGGTGTGCTTCCTCGAGAAACCGGCTATTGATTACGTCTGCAAGCCTGTTGGAGGCGAGTACCTTGGCTTCGATATCAACTTCATTCCGGGTCTTGAGACCTTCATCAAGGACCAGATTCACTCCAACATCGGCCCGATCATGTATGCGCCTAACGTCTTCCCTATCGAAGTCGCCAAGATGCTTGCTGGTTCCCCAGTCGACCAGGCTATTGGTGTAGTTGCGTTTACTCTCCATCGCGCCCAGGGCCTCAAGAACACTGATAAGTTTGCTGGTACTCCGGATCCATACGTCGCATGCTCCCTGAATTTGAGGGAGATCCTCGCCCAGACGAAGATTATCAAGGAGAATGCCAACCCCGTCTGGAACGAGACAAAGTACATCATTGTCACTTCTCTTCAAGATTCTCTTACCCTGCAAACCTTCGACTACAACGAGATCCGCAAGGACAAGGAGCTTGGTGTTGCCACATTCCCGCTTGAGAAGCTTCGCGATGTTCCCGAATTCGAAAACGAGCAGCTTGAGGTCCTGTCCAACGGCAAGCCCCGTGGTGTCATTTCTACCAGCATTCGCTTCTTCCCCGTGCTCGGCGGTGGCAAGACTGAGGATGGAAAGGACGAGCCTGTACCAGAATCGAACACTGGTATTGCCCGCTTCACTGTTTCTCAGGCTAAGGATTTGGATGGTACCAAGAGTTTGATCGGCCAGCTCAGCCCATACGCCATCTTGCTTCTCAACAACAAGGAGATATTCACCTCTAAGAAGCTTAAGCGCACTAACAACCCTATCTGGGATGGTTGTCACAAGGAGATTCTCATCACCGATCGCAAGTCTGCAAAGCTCGGCGTGGTTATCAAGGACGACAGAGGACTGCAGACTGATCCTATCCTGGGTACTTACCAGATCAAGCTGAACGACATGCTGAGACTCATGGAGAAGGGCCAGGAATGGTACAGTCTCGCTGGAGACAAGTCTGGCCGCGCCAAGATGACTCTGCAATGGAAGCCCGTTGCCCTTACTGGCGTTGGAGCAGGAACCGGCGGATACGTCACCCCCATCGGTGTCATGCGCATCCACTTCAAGAACGCGCGCGAGATCCGCAATGTCGAGACCGTCGGCAAGTCTGATCCATACGCAAGAGTTATGCTTTCGGGCATTGAGAAGGGTCGCACTGTGACCCACCAGAACGATCTCAACCCCAACTTTGACGAGGTCATCTATGTCCCCATGCACAACGAGCGCGAGAAGCTCACCCTCGAGCTGCTGGACCAGGAGAACCTTGGAAAGGACCGCACTTTGGGCCAGGTCGAGGTTTTGGCTAGTGACTACATCAAGCAAGGTGAGAATGGGGAGTATCTCGTCTCTGACGCGAAGACTCCGTTGTCGAAGGGTCTCCAGCTGCACGGCAAGGGTAGCGCTAAGGGCACGCTCAACTACGATGTTTCCTTCTACCCATGCCTTAACATCGCCGATCCCGAGGACGAGGAGGAGGAGGAGAAGAAGAAGCACGCACGCACTGCTTCAGGCGTCTCTGCGGTGTCTAGCCGCAAATCTATCGAGGGCCAGGCCGCAAACGGTACCAAGGATTCCGTTGCTACGGAGAACGCGAAGGCGAATGGTGATGGCAAGGTTAACAAGGACTTGGCCAGCGCTCTCGCACAGGGAGAGCAGGACCAGGAGGACCTGGATGAGGAGAAGAAGGTGCCAAAGATCAAGCTCTCGCCTGAGGAACTCCTCAAGCACGACAGCGGTCTCGTCATCTTCAAGCTCTTGGAGGCTGACCTGCAAGAGACTAACGTGCACGTGGAGGTCTTGGTTGATGACATGCTGTTCCCGTCATACTCGTCTGCTGAGGCGAAGACGAGGCAGCACACTTTTGACGAGATTGGAGACTGCTTTATCCGTGAGCTTGAGTTCTCGAGACTGACGATCAGATTGAGCAAGAAGGGTGATGTTCGCGGGGACGACGATGATGATGACAGAGTTGTTGCTACGCTCACCGGTAACACGATGGATACTGTGAAGCAATGCCTTGTGAGTTATGCGTATCTAGTTTATATTTGCCCTACTAATTCGTGACAGAACAACCCTACGGTTTTGAAGCTCAAGGACAATAGGGGACATGTCAGCACCATCAAAGTCAGCCTCAAGTACATCCCCGTGCAGATGCTCCTCCACCCCAGCGAGAGCCTGAACAACATGGGAACTCTCCGCGTCGATATTCTCGACGGCGTCGACATGCCCTCGGCCGACCGCAACGGCTACAGCGACCCCTTCTGCAAGTTCGAGCTCAACGGCGAGAACGTCTTCAAGACGCAAGTCCAGAAGAAGACCCTCTCGCCCGTCTGGAACGAGTACTTCGAGGCCGAGATCCCCTCCCGCACCGCCGCAGACTTCAAGTGCAAGGTCTACGACTGGGACTTCGCCGGCGATGACGACCACCTCGGAGACGCCAAGATCGACCTCAGCGCCATCGAGCCATTCAGGCCGCAAGAGGTCAAGCTACCCCTCGACGGCAAGTCCGGCACCGTTCGCGTTCGCCTCGTCTTCCGCCCGGCGTACATCACGCGCACTCGCCACGGAACATCGACTTTCTCTAACAACTTCGCCGTCCCCGGTAAGATCGTCACTGGCGTCGCTGGCGTCCCCATCAAGGGCGTCGGCATGGCTGCCTCGGGCATCGGCGCGGGTGTCGGCCGCGGCGCGTCGTTCCTCAAACATGGGTTTAAGAGCAAGAAGGACAAGAACAACTCTGTCGCCAGCGTGATCGTCGAGGACACGGACGCTAATGCTAACGGCACAAGCCCCACTGGCGTCGAGACCATCGTCACCGGCGGCGCTATTCCCGCGGCGCCTTACAGCGACTCCCTCGCGCCATCGCACAACCGCAATAAGAGCGTAACAGCCGGATCCATCTACAGCACCGCCGGCGGCGCCGCGCCGACCGGCAGTGCGACCATCACGATTGTTTCCGCGGACGGCTACCCGCCATCGAGCAACGTCATGGTGGTCATCCGCCAGCTGCCGAGGGAGAAGCAGATCTACAAGACCAAGCACATCAAGTCGCCCAGTGGGTCCGTGAAGTTCGAGGAGACCTTCACGGCTGCTTGCAGCGCGGACACGCAGTTCCAGCTGCAGGTCAAGGATCACGCGACGTTTGGATCTGATGAGGTGCTTGGGCAGACCCTGTTTTTCGTGGATGAGAGCGGGACGCAGCAGGAGAAGATTATTACTGCTGGGAGTGGACGTGTGGTTGTTAAGAGCAATTTTGTGCAGAGAGAGGAGACGGGGGGGGAGAGTCCCGCGAGGGGGGGGTTGAGGAAGAGCTTTTTGGGGAAGAAGGAGAATGGGAGGGCTAGTAGGGAGGGGACGCCTGTTTAGGGGGTTAGGGGAGGGGGGGGTTCTTTTTAGTGCGGTTTTTTTGCGATGGGGATGGGAAAAGGATGGGGGGGTGACTAGGGTACATATTTTTACGGTCTGGGCAGTGGAATATCAATCGTGCGATTTTTTGTTCTCAAAGATTATCAATGAATGAATTAAAGTGAATACTGTGATGAGATGCGGTGAAGAAGGGTGTCACTATGCGGCACGGGGTGCGGGAGTGCCACCCGTCTGTCTACCGAGTTAGAGCTCTGCAACGGTGTGCTGTGCTGTGGATTTTTTTGCTTTGTGGTTGACGTACGTCTCGGTGACGAACGGGGGACGGGAGATGGGGTATTCCCGTGCAGCTTACTGTACTTTCTTTTTTTTTATGGCCTTTAAGACCTTGACCGTGCTGCGACATAGGAGAGGGAGAGAGAGAGAATATCTTGTAAGGATAAAATTATTATAGACATCGTATAAACATCGTATAAATATCGTATAAACATCGTATAGACATCGTATAGTTAAACGCGTATTGTAACCTGGGAATTTTTACTTGGAAGGGGGGTTACCGAACGGACACTACGGAAATCCGTACAGGGAGAGAGCACCGATCCGCATAGGTGGGTGCGTCATCGCCCAGGCAGGCATCCAAATAAATCACACCCATCCATCCTCACATACATCCCTCAACCACGCCTAGACCCCTCCCCAAAGCCTCAACAAACACCCTCCCAAAAAAAACCACACACAACAACAACAACAACGCCCATCTGTCCAGCTGCACGGCGAACAAACACCGTGAAAAAAAGAGGCACACACCGCATCCGCGGCGAGCAGCTCACCCTCACCGCCCCGCCAACCCGTTTTGTTCCCCGCCATCATGATAGCGGAAATCGGAAAGAAGGTTTTGCTGCCCGGGCACGTCAGGTCGCGCGGCGAGTCGTCTGCTAGTACGTCCCCCCGTCCCTTTCCCCCCCCTCATTTCCGCGCTCCCGAAATACCCCAAAGTGTGTCTTATCACGAAATTATGCAACATGTTTTTTTCTTATGCTCGCCCACCACCCGGCGCTGCCTGAGCCCGGCATGGCGCGTGCATGGCGGGGTTGCTGGTGCGTGCCAAGGCGGTGGGGGATGTAGCTCACGGGGACGCTGGGGCTAGGCGGTGGAGTGGAAATTTAATTCTACGGACCGCGGTGCGGCGGATGGAGTTTTACACATACACTGTTCCTTTTTTGTGTGTTTGTTGGCTGTTTTTGGGAAGATATGCTAAAGCGAAGGTGGACTGTAGGTAATCGGAGTAGTGTCGACGAGGGGAGCGTTGGGGGAACGGAGGATGAGACTACGGTTGTGGAGCCGGAGCAGGGGAATGGTGAGTCTTGCGTCCTTCCTGCTGTGTTCTTTGGGAGGGAGGGAGAGGAGGGCTAACGGAGTCGGGGGGTAGTTCTGTCGCATATTATTTCGCAGTTGAGGCCTGGGGCGGATTTGAGTCGGGTGGTGCTGCCGACTTTTATTTTGGAGCCGAGGAGCATGTTAGAGAGGATTACGAAGTAGGTTGTCCCTGGGATACCGGAGGGTCCGGCTGGGGAGTGAAGAGATGGCGGGCTGACTGAGAATAGCTTTATGGCGCACCCGGAGACGCTGTTGCCGATGGCTGAGATTGAGGATCCGGAGGAGAGGTTTGTGTCGGTGGTGAAGTTTTATCTGAGTGGATGGCATATCAAACCACCGCAAGTCTCCCCCTCCCCGACAACTCGAGGATGTATATGCTAACCATCGAGGTCTACAGGGGCGTTAAGAAACCACTTAATCCGATTCTCGGCGAGACGTTTACCTGTGCCTGGGAATACCCTGACAACACGAAGGGCTACTACATCTCCGAGCAGACATCCCACCACCCGCCGAAGTCGAGCTATTTCTTCATGGCGCCAGAGCATGGGATACACATCGATGGGTGCTTGAAGCCGCGAAGCAGGTTTTTGGGGAACTCGGCGGCGAGTTTGATGGAGGGTATTGCTATACTGCGGCTTCTGAACCATGGGGGGCCAAAGGGGGAGAAATAGTACGTGGAGGTTCCGGCGATCCGGACAATCGAGAGATCTTTTAAGGGGCTAAGAAAGCTAACATGCGGGGAACAACAGCATCCTAACCCAGCCGAACATGTACGCCAGGGGCATCCTCTTCGGAAAGATGAAGTACGAGCTCGGCGACCACAGCTTCGTGCGCTGCCCCGAGCTCGGTCTCACAGCCGACATCGAGTTCAAGACAAAAGGCTACTTCACCGGCTCCTACAACGCGATCGGCGGGACGATCAAGAACGACAAGACGGGGGAAGTGCTATACGAGCTTAGCGGGATGTGGACGGGCGAGATGGACATAAAGAACGTGGCAACGGGGAAGAAGGAGGTTCTCTTCGACGCTTTGAAGACGAAGCCCACACCGCCGCTCGTGAGGCCGCTAGACGAGCAGGGCGAGAGGGAGAGCCAGAAGCTGTGGTATCGCACTGCGCAGGCGGTGATTGCGAGGAACCATGAGGTGGCCACGGATGAGAAGACCGCGGTGGAGGATATGCAGCGCAAGGAGGCGGCGGCGAGGTTGGCGGATGGGGTGGAGTGGCGCCCGAGGTACTTTAGGGAGGTGCGCACTGGTGCTGGGGAGCCGGAGGAGGGCGAAGAGGGTCTGGATTGGATCTTGAATGCTGATATGTATGTCCTCCCCACGTCTCCTTTATTGTGGCAGCATCTCAATACTAACGCGCGGGAACAGTGACGGCGCCACTCCGGCGGAACAGTCCAAGCAAATCTTGGCGGTTATCCCGATCTTGCCGGGACAGAGTTTCGAGGAGCGCATGCCGATCCCGCCGTCGCGGATCTCGCGAGAATCGGCGCGTGGAGGCAGGCTGCAGGACTTAAGGGCGTTAGATGATCCGTTGGCTGTTGGTGTGTCGGAGTCGAGGGTTCCTGTCCCACCACCAATGGTGAACGCCCCGGCGAACGACCTCATAGACTTCGGACAGGATGGAGCTCCTGTGCCGGTCCAGGCTCCTGTTCAGGCGGCTCCTATCCATCCAGGGGCACCTGTTCCTGTACCTGCTGTTGCTCAAGGGGCTCCTGTCTATTCAAAGGCACCTGTACCCACGCCTGCTGCCGTTCACCCAACGGCATATGCACCTGTGCCTGTCACCGCTCAAGGTGTTCCTGTCTACCCTACGCCACATGCACCCGTACCTGCTACCGCTCAAGGGGTTCCAGTCTATCCAACGCTACACGTACCACTACCAGCTGACTTGATGGCAGCGCAGGTAGACCAGGGTGGGCGAGCGCAGAGACAGATGGAGTCAACGCTTGCGGACACAGCCACGGGTGACAGTGGGAAGCCAGGGTCTCAAAGCCCGCTGCTGGATTTCCATAAAGACCTTAACCAGTCTCTGAGACGGGCGGATTCGGATACAAGGAGCATTGATGAGTTTGTCGATGCTGAAGGCTAGATTGGAGGAAGGGGAAGGTAAGGGGGGGTGGTGGTTGGTGGATATAGTAGGGGTTATAGGGCTTGGACGGTAGCATGTTAGAATGTGCTGTCAGCACGGTAATAGGTAGGAGGGCTAATCGGGGGGGGATGGGACGCATTGATCTAATCGACATGCAGGCGTTTGTCGGGCTTTCGGCATTGCATGCAAATGCTTGAGGTTTATGAGCGGGTCAGCGGGGGGGGGGGGCATAGAAGACCATGTTTCGCTGACCGCTCGCAAAGAACACAGACAGGTTCGCTGCTTTACCACTGCATGTCACTTCAACGTGATGCCAGCCCTGTGAATGAGGGGCCCAGGGAATGAGTGACTGGGCCATGAAAAATGTCACATCATCTGTGCGGAAAAGTAAAAATGGGGTGGTAGAGGGGGGGGAGAAGCCAGAAAGGCTCGCGTTTTAAACTTTGCAAATCGTTCTTGTTTTTCATATCCCTTTTGAGTTTTTTTTCTCTCCTCCGTTATTTGTCCTAAATTCTTTGCTATCTGCTGCCCGTATTGTATTTGTACAAAATCGTACATGCAATCCCCAATGCTCCGTAGATTCAACCCGGTCCTCTAAACGCCGAAACAAAACGCTGTGGTGTATCCGCTGAGCATCTTGCGGCTCGAAAGCTCAGCAGGGCTCAAGCCATTGTCCCTTCCCCTCCTCCACACCCCCCAAATATCCAGTTCTCCCCCTCCAACCCCCCCCCCTCTAATACCGCCTCCTCGTCGGCTCCGGGCTGGGACTCCTCGTAACACTCCTCTCATCCCTCCCCCTCTCCCTCAACCACTTCCTCGTACTCATATCCAGCTCCCTCTCCAGCTCCGGGCTCGGATTCTTGCGATGGATGAAATTGCAGAAGCCAGCGCGCTGGCACCCCTCACCGGAGTTAAGACGGCAGCACGCCTCGCGGAAGTCGGTCACGGGGCTCAGTTCGCAGTAGATAGGGCGCGCGGCGTACCAGCGCGAGTTGAGGGCGTCGCAGGCCTTTTGGGCGGAGTCCTCGTACTTGAATCGCGCGTAGACGTTGCCGATGAGATCTGCGGGGGAGGGTTAGCTTGTGTTTTGTTATCCCTAGATGGGTGGGGGGAGTTGGGGGGGGGGGGGCTTACGGTCATTATTGTTGTCACAGATGACGACCTCCTCGAGCTCGCCGTACTTGCACATCTCGCACCAGAAGTCCTCGTAGAAGGCATCGAAGTGCATCTGTAGCTGCTTGGCGTCCAGCTTGGCCTTGGGGTCGTAGGCGGGGTTCTGGTAGAGGTTGGGGAGCAGCACGGTTTGCGAGTAGGAGGGCTTGACGTGCTTGCGCGAGCAGCGGTCGCCGTGGCGGCAGGCACCGATTTTGTAGTAGAAGGAGCAGTTGACCTTGTCTTGCTCGGTGCCGAAGATGGAGGCGAGGTAGTTCGCCATTGTGTCGGCGGCCGAGGGGTGATACTTTGGATGTGTGGTCGAGATGGATGGCTTCTAGGTGGTAGATTGAGCGCCGTAGGTGGTATTAGATGGGATGCGCTGGTGTTGTTGCGATCATGGAGTGGGAGGTGGCGGCGCAGATGTGTATAAAGTTCGAGTTGAGCTTTGGACAATGGCGATGTCAAATTGGGTTTAGCGTATTATGGGCCCGTTGTGGTAAAGTAGGTGCATTACTAATATAACGTACGGTTGTCAGAGTGTTCTAGAAGCCAAGGCCACGTTTTATTGGCTGTATAGGTACTGCCGAAACCGACCGTATAATTATTCAGCATAGATAACGTAATCCACCCCCATGTGGACCTCACCCCCATGTGGACCACCAAATCTCGCGACCGACGCGTCGACACCTTCCCTCACCCATGGCCACCGATACACGCAAGGAATCACTTTATCGAGCTGGTAGGCTTGAGCTCGCCATCCAGGCCTACCAACGAGGCCAGTTTGAAACGCCCTCAGCTGCCGCGAAAGCCTTCGACGTCCCCCGAAACACCCTCCTTCGTCGCCTCACAGGCGTGCCTCCCAAGCGTGGTTCTGACGCGATTAATCGAGTACTTACTCAGAACGAGGAAGACAGTTTACTCAAATGGATACACTCAATGGATCGACGCGGTATGCCACCGCGTCAGGCCGTCATCCGGCAGATGGCGACGCTACTACTCGCCGAGCGCTCAGCAGACGTGACCCTTGGTAAGAACTGGGTGTATAAGTTCATCAGTCGCCACCAGTCGATCAAGTCAGTTTATAATCGGAAGTACGATTACCAGAGGGCTAAATGCGAGGACCCAGTACTACTTAAGGCCTGGTTTAAGCGCTTACAGGCAACGGTAGCTGAGTACGGGATCGACGAGAACGACATCTACAACTTCGACGAGACCGGCTTCCAAATGGGAGTCATCGCTACCGCGAAGGTCGTGACTAGCTCCGACCGAGCTGGTCGGCCTCGGACGACGCAGCCTGGCAATCGCGAGTGGGTGACGATTATCGAGACAATTAGTATACATGGTCCTGCCTCACCTCCACTCGTCATCTTCGAGGCGGTGATGCACCAAACAAGCTGGTACGAAAACGGCCTTATCCCACCTGACTGGTTAATTGCTGTTAGTGAGAATGGGTGGACGAATAATGAGATTGGGCTATACTGGCTCAAGCACGTTTTCGACAAGCACACACGTACACGCACTCGCGGTCGCTACCGACTACTTATAATAGATGGCCATGGCAGCCACGTCACGCCTGAGTTCGACCGGTACTGCTTAGACAACTCAATAATCGTGCTCTGCATGCCAGCGCACTCATCGCACCTATTGCAGCCGCTTGACGTCGCCTGCTTCTCAGCCCTCAAGCGCTCTTACGGCAAGCTCGTCGAGCGCCAGATGGGTCTAGGCGTCAACCACGTCGATAAGGTCGACTTCCTACTACTATACCAGCACGCTCGAGCGGAGACGATCACCTCTAGCAACGCCTGTAGCGGCTTCGCAGCTACGGGGATAGTTCCATTTAACCCAGACCGTGTACTTAGTGGACTACTAGCTAAGTTCCGGACACCAACTCCACCACTGCCACCAGCAGCTAACATAGTGCCGACGGCTGAAACACCGCATAATATCACGCAGCTACAGGCTCAAACTAAGCTACTTAAACACTACCTTAGGCGACGCACGCAGAGTCCTCCGTCTCCCTCTGATCGAGCATTAGCCCAGTTAGTCAAAGGCTGCGAGATAGCCATGCATAGCGCCGTCCTTCTGGCGAGTGAGAACGAGAGGCTCGCAGCTGAGAACGCCCGCCAGAAGCGGAAGCGAGCTCAGAAAAGGTCTTATGTAGCCAGGGGAGGCATTTTTACTGCTTCAGAAGCACGTCAATTGATCAATACTCAGCAGGAGGAGCTGGCGGAGGCGGCTTGGGTTGACGCGACTCAGTCGCGGCAGCGAGCGCCACCGAGGTGCAGCTGGTGCAACTCGCTCGAACATAAGATTCCAAGATGCCCTGAGTATCGGGCTCATCAATTAGCTGTAAATGAGAGCGATTAATTAACACACTCTCGAGTAATTGAATAATGCATACATCGTGTGTGAGATCGGTGGTCCACATGGGGGTGAGGTCCACATGGGGGTGGATTACGTTATATCAATTATCTTTTAACATCGTCAAGGATATATGACTAAATACTTATTTTCCTATGTATAAATATACCACCAGGATATAGAGATTAGTAAGAGCAGCAGAGGTATTATTGCTTCAAACTGTTATACCAGATTACCTGGTCCTAACGATCAATTTGTTTTGGTGAAGTATTATTACTTCAAGCTGTTTAATCCACTTGTATAAAATATTTAGAACCCAGCAATCGATTAATATTTGCTATGGAGATTCTACAGTATAATATGACACTTCAAGATGTCGACAACTCTGCGCACTACGACTTCTGCTCTGCAGCCAAAGCAGTAAAGGCTTGCAGCAAATCATCTCTTAAATCTTCCCATCCCTCAAGTCCAATGCTGACTCTCAAAAGCCGTCTATCAACTGTAGCATCCGTCATCGTGCGCCATTCAATCAGACTCTCTACACCCCCCAGACTAGTGGCATGATGGAAGAGCTTTAGCTTACTGGGGAGCTTTCTTGCGAGCTCCTCCTTCTGCATGACGATACTGAAGACAGGTCCAAACCCGTTCGGCATCTGCTTCAGCAACCATCCATCTTTGATGTCCTCTGTCTGCAAGCTTGCGTGCTCGATCTTAGCAAGAACCTCACGAACAACACTGCTGTTGCCAGAGCTCAGTGTGGCACTATCGCCGACACTGGACTCGGTCTCGGGGTGCAAGGCAGCATTCAGCCATGCAACGAGCTTCCCGGTATTGAGTGCCTGTCTCTCTACACGGATCTCCAGCGTGCGTAGGCTGCGAACCCCCAGCCAGCCTTCCATATTCCCCATCACGCTGCCAATAAGTAATCTCTCATGCTTTAGATTGTCAACCCATCCTTCCTTCACTCTGGCAGGGTTCACTGCCAGTACACCACACAGCATATCAGAATGCCCACCAAAGTACTTGGTGCCACTATGCATAACAATATCCGCGCCCCATAGGAATGGATCCTGAAGTGGTGGCGGGCCAAATGTAGCGTCCACGGTGAGATATGCCCCTCTTGAGTGTGCCTTCTCGGCGTATTCCTTCAGGTTTGTCGCATTTCCAGTTGGGTTGAGTGGGGTCTCGATGTGCACGATGTCGCCGGCTTGGAGATCCTCGGCCGGGCAGTCGAGAGGTAGAGTTGTCAAACCCGTGAGCTTCTTATGGACGCTGATGACGCCATGGCAGCCGTGATAGCCCTCGCCAATGGAGATGCGCTTTGGGTTGAGATGGACGAGGATGGCATGAAATGCAGAGAGACCAGAGGTGTATGAAATGGCGGGGCCATTGAGTAAGCTGGAGAGGATGGTTTCGAAGCGAGTTGTGTTTGGTGCAGTGTGTCTCGAGTAGATGTGACTCTCAGATGCCGCTGTGTGCTACTGTCGTTAGATCGAGTATCTGAATGGATAGCGGCTACCTACGTCGGCTTCGGTCCATGGAACTAGCTTTTCAGGATCGCTGGGATATCGGTATGTAGTGGAAACATGCAAGGGAGGAGCAACATCTTGATGCCCGCCATTGAGGACATCGTCCGCATGTATGGCCAGCGAAGAGACCGAGAGGCTGGATGTTGCCTCTGGCACAATTATGTTTCTTTCCTTGATACCCGACATTGCTTAATATTAAGACGATTTAAATGAACCAGTAAGTTGAAAATGTGGTAGTGAATATAATACAAATATATCACCCATGGCTCAAACGGCGAGCTTCCCCGCCATGTAAACATGGCGGGGCAAGTCCGTCATCGGCTCGTAATTGCGCCTTCTCCGATACAACGGCGTTATCTCTGTCACCTCTTAAGGGTTAATCACGAACCTGATACCTGAACCTGTTCATTCATTGATTATTGATTATTGATTTATGATTTATGAGCTATGTGATATAATTATTTAATTTTGAGGTGCAATATTGCCCATGGTTTGCAGCCAAACGCTAAATGGGTATGTGCTGATTCCATGTATAAAAATGGCCAAGCTATGCCCAGCAAGTTCAAACTCCCAACCAAAATCTTTCTCATATTTCCCCCCCTGCAACAGCTACCCCTGCCATGGAAAGCAACCTCAAATTTCAGTCCAAAATCCTTCTCATATTTGGTTCCTTGCATAAGCTATAAATATTGCTAAGTCAAAGTCGAGAGCCCATGCGACGCGGTCATCAACTTGTTCAGTGATTTTTCTACTTCTCTGGCACTGGAGTCTGTCATTCCGAGGCCCTCACATCGGATTCCGGACTTTGCGTAATCGTCGACTGCGGTCAAGAGATGCATTGCCCTGCTGACTGATGCAGCTTCAATTGACATTCGGAGGACCAAATTTTGAGTGCCCAAGGTATCCGGAATTGATTCTAAAGGCAGCAACATTGTTTTGGTTCGCTTTAACTTTAACCCCTGATTCGCTGTCATGGACTTTTGGCGTCTCATGAGATATGCTCGTGGATCGCCATCCTGAAGCACAGATTTGGTTATATTCTCTTGCGCCGGCATTCCCTGCATTGTCACATCGTCTGTTTCAGCCTCTTGGCGAGCTACAGCAGCTGTTTCTTCTCGTAGCCTTCTGGTGCTTGTTGCTTTCCTTATCTCAAAATCCATAGCAGCATTTATATCTTCATGAAATGCCGATATGCTTGTTCTCGGCAATCCTTGCGATGGTGAAGTGTCGCCAAGTGGAGTCAAATAGCTCGAGTCATATGCGTTCTCACGGACTCCAGGTACAACCTCCGTCCTTTTTGGAGTGATAAAAAGTGTCTTAAATTTCCTCTGCAGTTTTTCCTTCGACCGAATTTGAGTGGGTGGTGGTGACCATGGAGCCCCAACTGGAAGGTCTCGAGCGGTTACGAATCCATTTGAGTATGGTGGTTCATAATGAGGCCGAGACAGACCGTCCCCTGTTATGTGGTGGGACTGTTGTGGCTCGGGGCCACGCTGAAGTTCTGTCAACTCATCAGTCTCACTTGTCTGTTGCTTGTTTATCCATGTCTCGACCGAACTCTGTGTAGGGCCTGGCCTTGGCTGTTTCCAGATCTGGCTACCCGTCAAACGGTTGGACAAGTCTCCAGTGAGAAGCAGATCGTCAAAAGCTGGGGGCGTGTCATCAACAGGAGAGGTATATGGCCTCAGCGGCCTTGGTCTAAGCGTCCTGGAAACTTGAGACCCACGCTCAGTTACTGGGGTATTGAGCTTCGCGATGATCCAAGGGTTCAGGGTGTTGTGGTCACTGCGCTCTAGAGTACTAGGTGGTGATTGTGGTTCGCGGGCAAAGTCTCTTAACATTTCCAACTCTCGGCCCGGTGATTTGTCAACAATGGCATCGACAATTATATGCTCCTGGCCTTTGTTGTCTCTTGCCCCGTAATTGACTTCAGGAGTTTGAAAATCTGTCACGCCCACGCTCTTTGACATCTCCACGCGTTGCTGAATTGCGGAATCATGACTCGCAGCAGACTGTGGAGCAGATAGGTCATTAAAGATGTCATCCTCTGGGATTGAGAGGGTACTGGTAGAGTATATGGGTTTGAAGAGTCTTTCTGCAGCAGAAAGAATGGCATCTTCATCTTCGAACAGGACATCATCCTTGGCAGGCTCGATATTGGGATCATAGCTGCCAATTGGACATGTAATCCTCAAATATATGAATGGATCCTTTGGAACTTCTTTGCCAGTATTTGAGGCAAATTCTCGGATATGTTGCTTGTAGGAAGACATGACCGTTTTCAGGGTGCCTCGTGTGCAAGATACTGGCCTGGAGTCGACTGACGCATAATGACCGCCTTTGAGTTTTGAGAAGTCCGAATCTGGACTCGGAAGGAAGGCCCGTATTCTAATAAATGGGTTCGCTGTCGTTGTTCCGTTTTCATCGATGGCATCAAGAATAGACGCATCATCTTCACATGGGTTCGCTATTTCGATGCATTGTTTAGCAACATCTTTCCCGACGACTTGAATTGCCGCCTCCTTGATATAATCCTTAGAATGTGGTATGTATGACCAATTTCCTTTGCCTGTCTTTGCCACCTTGAGGGTGAACCGAACTTGAAGCCTCGCCAGGGCGTATGACTGAAGGATGTTCTTGATTTTGGATATTGTTTTTGATGCGTCGCTAATAGAAGTCTGCCTTCTGACAGGGAGAGCGGAAAGAAAATTGGATACACAGACCGTGGTACCAATGGGATGAGAGATAGAAGACTTGCTTGACACGCCTCCAGTGGCCTTGAGTTTTACCACGAAGGCAACCGGTTCTCCTTCTGCTCGTGTTGTGATAGTCACGCTTCCAAGACTCACAGAGCTGGCCAGAGCCTCACCCCGAAATCCGAGACAGGAACAACCAACTGCCCGCAATTCCTCGAAATTCCTCAACTTGCTAGTATGGCCATGGCGGCCAAGTGAGTCAAGGTCTTCTTGGGCTATCCCGTGGCCATTGTCATGAACTTCAATCTTATCAACAGTATTTGCCGATATTATCACGTCAATCGATGTTGCCTTTGCATCAATGGCATTGTCAATGAGCTCCTTGACCAGTGATGAAGGAGTTGTGAGGGCTTGACAGGAGCCCAGGATCCTTGTGGTTGAAGATGGAAGTGGCTGGATTGCCATACTGAAGGTTCTGGGGCTCAGAGATGCAGCGCCATCACATATATATCATTTGGCATTCTACGCCATTAATCCGATAACCAATGAAAGCTTCTATAAGATTACATTTTTCTCCTCATAGAGACTGGATGGTGGTGATAAATTATGTGACATTGAACGCTATGCCGAGTACAGGTTGACGTGGTTACCCATGAAACCTTATCGCATCTGATAAGCCATGTGTGGGATGCGGATGTTTGGTTGACTCACAGAAAAAACCCGTCCCTTTTAGGTGCAGTACGCCCATTAACCCCGCAAAACCTCAAGCCGCTCTTTTCAATACCGACACCACGTCGCGACTTATTACTAGAGCGCTCTGGCTGCGCCGAACGCCGTTTAGACCAAGCCCACGCCTTTCAATAGCCAGAATGGCCACCAATTCTGGGGCAACCAACCCAAGTAGGATATAACCATCATGTCTGGTTGAATGCACCCAAGCTTACCACATTACTACAGTCGCCGAGCAGGCGGGCCCAACTGGCCTTGCTGTGTCTGGAAACGATGCGGCCAGCACGACTGGTGCACCTGCAGCTGGTGCTGAGGGAACGAAAGTGAAGAGCGAAAAAGAACGTATGTGCTCCTCGGCGTTGCCAAACTCTTCTGGGTCTTGCGCCTTTGGCACAGTGATATGACTAACTCGTTGCACTTTAGTCGAGAGAGAACGCAAGAAGGCCGAAAAACAAGCTAAATTCGACGCAAAGAAAAAGGGGTCTGCCTCTGCTCCTGCTGCAGCACTTTCGAGCAAGAGCAAGGAAAAGAAGGCCAAGGCTGCCGAGAAGGCTGCGGAGGAGACTCTCCCCGAATATGTAGAGGATACACCGTTCGGAGAGAAGAAGAGTATGGCTGGCCTACTCGAGAAAGTGGAATGAGACTAATGGTGCGACAGTCCTGAAGTCATTCGAAGACCCTCAGTATAAAGCCTACAACCCGATAGCCGTCGAGTCCGCCTGGTATTCTTGGTGGGAGAAGGAAGGCTTCTTCAAGCCCGAATTCACCGCAGATGGCGAAATCAAACCGGAGGGAAAGTTTGTTATCGTGGAGCCACCTCCAAACGTAACGGGCATGCTCCACATCGGCCACGCCCTCGCAAATGCTCTGCAGGATGTCATGATTAGATGGAACCGTATGCAGGGCAAGACCACACTTTGGCTTCCAGGATGCGACCACGCAGGTATCTCTACACAAAGCGTTGTAGAGAAAACTCTTTACCGCAAAGAAGGCAAAACTCGCCATGATCTTGGGAGAGAAAAGTTCGTCGAAACTGTGTGGGAGTGGAAAGGAGAGTATCACGAGAAGATCAATGCCGTCTTGAGGAAGATGGGAGGATCATTCGACTGGACTCGCGAGGCTTTCACCATGGATGAGAACCTTTCAGCTGCTGTTACGGAAACCTTCTGTAAACTGCATGAAGAGGGCACCATCTATCGCGCTAATCGCCTGGTTAATTGGTGCACACAACTCAATACCGCTCTATCCAATTTAGAGGTAGAGAATAAGGAGCTCACTGGCCGTACCCTCCTTGACGTTCCAGGTTACGAGAAGAAAATCGAGTTTGGTGTCATTATTCACTTCAAGTACCCGATCGAGGGAACTGAAGAAACTATAGAAGTGGCTACTACCCGTATCGAGACAATGCTTGGTGATACCGGTATTGCTGTACACCCAGACGATGAGAGATATAAGCACCTTGTCGGCAAGAACGCTGTTCACCCCTTTATCAAGGGCCGTCTCCTTCCGATTTTCGCAGATGCATATGTCGAGAAGGATTTCGGAACTGGCGCTGTCAAGGTGACTCCTGCTCACGACCCCAACGATTTTACTCTGGGTAAGAACCACAACCTTGAATTCATCAACATCTTGAACGACAATGGAACTTTCAATGAGAATGGAGGCCCCTACGAAGGCCAGAAGCGATTTGACGTACGATATACGATTCAAGACGACCTGAAGGCGCTCGGCCTGTTCGTCGATAAGAAAGACAATGCTATGAAAGTGCCGTTATGCGAGAAGTCAAAGGACGTAATTGAGCCGTTGTTGAAACCGCAATGGTGGATGAAGATGAAGGATCTTGCTGCCGAGGCTGTCAAGGTTGTCAAGAACGGAGAGATCAAAATTCTACCAGAATCAGCTGAGAAGAGCTATTATAGATGGATGGAAGAGCCACAAGATTGGTGTTTGTCAAGACAGCTCTGGTGGGGCCACCAAATCCCAATTTACTATGCCCAGGTCGACGGGGACAATTCCTATGATGCCGATGAAAACCTTTGGTTCGCTGGCCGCACGGAAGAGGAGGCGCTGGAGAAGGCACGTAAGGCACTGCCTGGCAAGACTTTTACACTTAAGAGAGACGAGGATGTCTTGGACACATGGTTTTCGTCCGGTCTATGGCCATTCTCTACTCTCGGATGGCCGAACGCAACGCACGACCTCGAGAAGCTATACCCTACGTCGATGTTGGAGACCGGATGGGACATTCTGTTCTTCTGGGTTGCCCGCATGATCTTCCTTGGGAAGAAATTGACCGGAAAGGTTCCTTTCACAGAAGTATACTGCCACTCATTGGTCCGTGACTCTGAGGGACGCAAGATGTCGAAATCGTTGGGTAACGTTATCGATCCCCAAGATATTATCCATGGTATTTCTCTGGAGGACTTGCACGCCAAGCTCCTGTCAGGTAACCTGAATCCAAACGAGGTTGAGAAGGCAACGAAATACCAGAAGACATCCTTCCCAGACGGAATCCCGCAGTGCGGCACTGACGCCCTGCGTTTTGCTTTGGTCTCCTACACTACAGGCGGTGGCGACATTGCCTTTGATATCAAGGTCATCTACGGTTACCGCAAGTTCTGCAACAAGATCTACCAGGCTACTAAGTATGTCCTTGGAAACCTGCCCGCCGATTTCGTTCCTCAGAAGAGCGCAAAGAAGACTGGCAAGGAGTCTCTGGCTGAGAAGTGGGTCCTGCACAAGTTCACCAACGCGTCTAAGGACATCAACAGAGCTCTGGAAGAGCGCGAGTTCATGCGTTCGACAAACATTGTCTACCATTACTGGTACCAGAGTCTGTGCGATGTTTTCATCGAGAACTCCAAGGCCATCATCCAGAGCGGTACCGACGAGGAAAAGCTCTCCGCTCTGAACACCTTGTACACTGCCCTTGAGGGTGCTCTTACCATGATTCACCCCTACATGCCTTTCCTTACCGAGGAACTCTGGCAACGTCTCCCACGCCGCCAGGATGACAAGACTCCCTCGATTGTCAAGGCCGCATACCCCGTCTACGATGCCGAGATGGATGACCCAGCGTCTGAGGAAGCCTACGAGCTTGTCCTGGGTGTCTCCAAGGGAATCAGGTCCCTGATGTCTGAGTACTCTCTCAAGGATGAAGCCGAAGGTAAGTCAAAACTCTATATGCCAATGTAAACGTTACTAATGGTTCCTAGTCTACATCCAAGCCTTCGACTCCACCTCCCAATCCACCGTCACCGCCCAGACCCAATCCATCAAGTCCCTCTGCGGCAAGGGCGTGTCCACCGTCCAGATCCTCGGCGCCTCTGACTCCCGCCCCGCTGGCTGCGTCCCCTTCTCCGTCTCCGCAGCGGCCGTCGTGTACGTCCGCGTCACCGGTCGCGTCGACATCGACAACGAAATCGCGAAGGCGAACAAGAAGCTCCAGAAGACGGAGCAGGGTATCGAGAAGCAGCGCAAGATCCTCGATGACCCGGACTACAAGGCCAAGGTCAGCGAGGCGCTGCAGGAAGTAGAGCGCAAGCGGTTGGCGGACTTGGAGGCCGAGCAGCGTGGGTTTGAGGAGACGATTAAGCAGTTTGAGCAGCTTAAGTTAGAGTAGATCTCGGTGGTGTTGTGTCATCCCGGAAGTAAAAGGAGACATGTTGACACAATGTCAACATTTTGAAGACGCTACAGATGAGGATAGGTCGTAAAATTAGATACTTGTGTGTTAATACAATAAAGATATCTACGAGGAATTGCTACTCTATGTGGTGAATCAAGCACAAGGCACAAAGAGTGTGAATAACCATAATCCATATATACTAATCTCCATGTCTAAGGATGAACTCGCTCCCCGCGATACCTATTAAAGCCACACACCTCCATTTTTCCATGTGCCCAACCGACCCTCCCTCCCTTCTTGCTATCAAAACACGCAATGCCCTGACAGACAAACCGCAGCATCCGCCATACAAAAAAAAATTAAACACAGTGAAGGAATGAACGCCCCAAAAAGACAGATCTGGAGTTCCACCAGCAAACTATGCATCGACACAAATACCCATCTCTCCTCCTCTCCACCTTTTAATTATTATTATCATAGTAGTCGTCCCTATAGCTGCTAGTGTTGCTATGCGCGTTCCACTGCCCGGCCTGTCTCTGCCTCCTCTCCCTCTCGAACTCGCCCCAGCGCTTCATGGTGATCTTGCTGCTGTCGAACTCGCCCTCGTACTCGATGCCGGCCTTCTTGGTCTTCTCGCCGGCCGTCTTGCGGGTGTCTCCCCACGAAAAGTCGTCGAACTTCCAATATGCGTAGACGGGGAGCACGAAATTCCAGACGGGGAGGGATATGAGGTAGATCAACATCCAGACGACGTAGGACCATCTGTGGGCGGTGAGGACGATCAGGACCGCGGGGAGACCGAGGATCAGACCGAGAAGGACGAGGGGAATGACTTGAACGGGCCTTTTGACGATGGATATGACGACTGTTTCATAGTTAGTACTTGCCTCAGAGTGCAGGAGGAATCAGGGTAGAACATACCAACGTAAACAGTGAACGCAATAGCAGCGGGCAGGACAAGTGTTCCGATCAAATCGATGAAAACCACGAACTGCATACTGAAGCAGAAAGTACCACAGAGATCTCTGACGAGAACCAGTTCCATCAAGTTATGGATGGTACTGTTGATCCATCTACGTCTCTGCGACAATAAGACCGAAAATTCCTCAGGCACAGTAGTTTTGCATACGGCTTGTGGGACAAAGACTTGCTTGCGCTTCGGGAAAGTCCTGAGCATGAGCGTCGAGAGGTAACGATCCTCACCAAGTAACAGCAAGTTCTTCTTGTGTAGTGTATCAACCACGTTCTCGGAGTAGTGCTCGACGACATCGGGGTTGGCGAGGATAGGAACCCAGTAGTTTTGTCCACCCTTGGGGGCCTTGATTCTGTACATACTGAAACATCCAGGGAGACAAGTAACGCCACCAAAGACGGACTCGAAAGATTTGGAGAGATGATGGGAGATAAAGTATTCGAAAACTTGGATGGCTGTAACCCAGGAGACTCTCTTGTTTGCAATCTTCGTCTCACCACACAATCCCATGATCTCTGGATCCTTGACCATGGCGGAGATCATGTGAGTTAAGCTGTCGGGGAAGACCTTGGTATCGGCATCAACCATCAACACGACCTCGAAGAAGTCTGGTGACATTCCAGTGATTTTCCATAAGCCGTTGAACATCTCAAACTCGAGCTCGGTCATACGCTCATCGAACATAACCTTCTGGAGGAAAGACATGAGAATAATTTGTGAGTCACGCTTTCCTCTGTTACCGGGCTTGCTCTTTGATGCTTCATCGGGGGTTCCGCATTTGACAAGACACATCATAGGCACTCTCTGTTGGCGATCCAAAGGAATTGCCGAGTCGGCACCATAATCGTAGAATCCAGAGTATACCTTAGCCATGTTGTGTCGTTTTGAACCACTTGCAACGGCGACGTAGCTGAAGGCCGGGACGTCCTCAGGCAGCACAGAGTGATCCTTCATCATGCCCAAGACAATTTCAGGGGTAGATTGTAGCTCGCCCTTTCCTTTGATCATACCATCACAGATAACGAGTATCATCTTGTGGCTGTTGGGGTAATCGGTTGTCGCTACAGAGTCGAGTGTGGTTCTAATACCCTGCTCACCTTCTGAGTAAGCAGTGACAAGGCAGATCGCGTGTGCAAGAGGATATCCAAATGGTTGCCACTCCGGAGGAGGCTGAGGCACGACAGCTTCATGAATGAAGCCAGCAGGACCTGGCCCATCGCCTGATACATCGCTCATACCGCCATCTGGGTTCGAATTAGGGAAGCTATTTCGGCTATCGTTTTGGCCTCCATACATCGGGTTTGGCGGGAATAGCTGAGCCGCTGAATTTTGGCTCGCCATAGTCGTCGGTGCCGGTCGTGGTCCTGACTTCTCTCCAAGTGTATATGGGCTTGTGAAGCGAGACGTGGTTGGAAGGAACATGCTGCTGGCTCGTCTGCTATTTCTGTCCGAGGAACCAGCAACAGTGCTACCGGGGTCTCCCGCAATGCGAGGAGGGGCACGATAGATGTCGTTTGACCACTCCTCGATCTGCTTGTTACGTTTCTTTGGATCCGAGGATTGCGAGGTCTTGCTGGCCGCATACCTGCGGCTCAAGAACCACTGGAAGTAGAGAGCCAGGATGAACTTCGCTCCAACAATAGAGATGATGAATGCGAGCGCTACATAAAGCACCACTTGGGATGCGATACAGCCAATCGTTTCAGTATCGACGCTTCCGACCTTGATAATCTGTTCTAAACATTCGGCGAGTTCCTTGTCTCCGGAGGCTTGGAATTTATGTGTTATGTCTCTACCTCTGATTCCTTGGTTCAGGGTGGTAGCCTTGTTGCTGAGGTCGACAAAAATTCGAGGGACAGTAACTTGCGACCCATTAAACCATTTCAGAAGATCGAAGTCCAACACATTCCCAGAGTAGACAGCCAAATTCCTTGTACCATTGTTGATATCATCCCAGGTGTAGTAGACATCCCCCGCAGAGTGCATGCCATAGAATTTACTTCGTCCTTCTTCGGTGGTATGGCATTGCCAGCCAAGGTAGGGTCCGAAGGTCTTCTTTTTAGGATCACTGGAGCCGTCCTGGTTCAGAACGTTGCATGGGAAGTACCAACCAAGGTTTCCCTGGTCATCACTTGGAACATCGGATCCCTCTGACTTTGAGATCAAGCCCTTGCACTTTCCGTTGACGTTTTGGAAAAGAAAACTGCCGTCCATTCCTCCATGACTTTCAGGCACGTACAAGATGTTTGACTGGTCTGGGATACCCATGGCGGGAGGATGATGAGACCCCAATAAATTATATGCCTTTCCATGGAAGATCATATATCCTTTGTCGACCTCATTTACACGGAGTCGGGTTGGTGGGTTACCACACACAGTGGCAGTGAAACCAAACGTGAGAAAGCCGACAAAGGCCATGACCATGAGAATAATGCTGATGAGTCCCATCTTCTCCCTCCATGCTCTCTGTTGCTCTTTCGCAGGCTTCCCGAAGCACCTCAGAAGAAAATCAGGGCACCAGAATGTGACAATCGAGCAATACACGTTCCACAAACTAGGCGGCTTGAGGACTTCTGCATCCCTCTGGCGGCGTCTTTCTTCTCTTGTCTGCTTCCTCGACTTGTTTGTGCCGCGAGTCAGCTTTGAGGATTTATGGTCCTTTTCGAAGTTGCCGGCATCTGAACCTTGCATCGTCCCTTGGGATTCCAGAGGCGATGGAGACCCATAGGGGCCATCCCGAGAGCTGCGCTGATCTGGCTCGCCCCTCCCGCCATTTATATTCCCGCGATCTTCCAGAATTGGGTCGTTGCCTGTAGTCGAAGGCAAGACTGTCATATTCGCCGCATGCTGGCGGTAATAGTAGTTTGGGTGGTCGCGGTCGATGCGGTTTCTCTCAGGGCGGATCAAGCTTCGCTTGCGTTGGAAATCTTGAGCGGCTGGAGTTGCGGGGGACTGAGGCGGGCGAGAATCAGCAGGAGGCTCGGTTCGTTCTGTGCGATGTTGTCTTGTCCGTCTAGATGTTGGAGATTGCGCATCTTGCCCAGCATATCCAGCTTCAGCGTCCTGTGATTGTTGAGGGCGTGCAGTGGAGTTTCTATACGTATTTCGCCGTTCTTGCGGGGGGAGGTCACCGCCCCCAGGTCTCTGGGGTAGGGACATATTGCGGTTCTAGAACCTGCTAATAAAACCAGTCAGTATAAGTCTTCCAGCAACCGCATTCCAGCGTTTGGTGTCGAGTTCAAGCTCCCAAGACCCTCCAGACAGACCCCGGATACTTGTATTTGTTGTCGGAGAGTCGCAGCGTGGTATGGATGCGAGAATACCAAGAAGAACGAAACATATCACTTGAATCTGGGAGGGAACATACTTTAACTGCAAAATGCGTATGACGCTCTTCGAGTTGTTGTTTGTTATGGTCCAGGGCGGCCTGTCGGGTGTTCCTTGGTCGACCAGGGGTTCAAGATGCGGGTATCCCTTGTGTCCAACAAAAACCCTTCCTAATCCCGTCTTCAGGAGGTGTGTAAGTCGACTCGTAAATCGAAGTTGGTGCCTTTGGCGAATATTAAGTGCGGAAAAAGATCGTAACAGTTTCGATAGTACAGTGCGAAAGAAGTGCGATGCGCGTTTTACAACAGGCTATGGCGAAAAAGGGACACGAGAAGTCGTAACAGGAGCCTCAAGAATGGCAGACAACGCCTTCAAACGAATGCAGGGGCCGTGGAAGGCTCAGTAAGAAATGGTAACGAAGTCGGGCATTGAAGTAATATGTCCTCCCAGCATGCGAAGATGCGGGATAGCGAGCGACGGTGATGGTGGAAAGGTTGGCGGTGGTGAGCGATGGTCGATGGCGGCGAGGTGTCGACGAATTGCTCGTCGTACAGTACAAATTTGGTCGTGTTTGCATAAACGGGGATACGAGACGGTATGGTATAGTGGATGACGGCCGTATAGTTGTGGCCGTGGCTCAACACAACACACACATCAACACAGTGTATTATTATGCACACACACCACACACACAAATAGTACGGTAGGGTACCTGTAACAAGCAGCGACGGGCGGAGTAAGTGCATGTACTTTTTTTTTTTTTTGTATGGCCACAGCTTATGGTGGCATGGCACGGCGCGTTCCCATGGGCTCTGGAAATACAATCCAGTGCAGTATAGTGCGGTATGGGGCACTGTCTCACACTGTGTCTTGCTTCCAGGCTATTAGAGTTTAGACCCTGTGCAAGCCCTAGAACAACTGGTACTTGGGAGCAAATGCGCCCACCATCATTCCGACCATTCACCAACATAAATCCCATGAGCCTGCTTGAACCCCCGTTACCCCCCGTTTTACAGTATTGTGCTACAGTGCCCGGCCAACTGGCCCCCTTGTCGACCCAGCTGTGTACCAGACGGTACTGAAACCCACTGACAGGAACCTTTCTGTCCTTCTGGATGTACAGTACCGAACTTCCACAGGGACACACTGGCACCAACACGAGCTCATCATTGGTTAAATACACCACTAACCAGGGGCCGGATGCTATTTGCGGCCCTTTGTCCTTATTAGTCGATTAGTAGTGCCATGTTGCCCAAGGGATTCATCCCCCCCCGTCTAACGGAGTTGAGCTAGTAACATCGCGATGACGATCTTCCGGTCTGAATAGTCCTTTTCTGTAAATACACGTCAATGAAAGGTAACAGAAGATCGTGGCTGACATTTCACCTCAAGCCCATATGTAATGCTTGACATCTGTCACTCGACCAGCGTGGCCCTGTTACACCTGTATTGAGGCTCTTGTGCGATATGTCTGGGCAGACATCCAGCCTGATGGCTTTGATACCAGGCTAACGACCTGGAGCTGAAGCGTCCCACGGGCCCATCCTCATCATAGCATTGGCTATAGAAGTCGTAATTTCGTCTCAGAAGGTTATCGCCGCTGTTCTCAAACCCTTCGATTTTGGCCCCCCCCCCGGATATATACCACCCAGAGGCGCCAGCAGAATTGTACTGCCTTTGCCTCTGTTGGCATTGTTACTATTTTGAGGCAAAATCCCTCGATTGGGCCACCAAGTGCGTAGTGGCGTGCCTTCCTTCGAGGAACAGGAGGATCTCGTATGGACCAGAGATCCTTGTGCGGCTACCCGATGGTCCGTTCCCTCTCCTCCTCTACTTGGCACGTCTCGCTTCAAATCGCAATATTTAACTCAGGCTCCCATCACTAGAGAGAGTAAGCTCCGATCCGCAGTTTGCGTTCTTTCTGGGTAGCTGAACCCTATGATGTGATGCATGTCGCTGCAGATGCAGAGGCAACATCACGAGGCGGTATGGCGGAGCGGGGTGTGGGGTGGCTAAAAACACGGTGCCGCTTCAGCGACGAAATTGATGTCTTTCCTGTTGTTTTTGCTGTTGCACCCCTATAAAAAGTCTCAATATTCGTCTCAATCAGGCCAGATGAAACCCCAAAAGAGGACCTCGCGCCTCATTTAGACGAAGATGACGGAATATTCGGTCTTGGCGGCTGGTCATCCGAATCTCCGTACCGGGTCTCTGTCGGCTTCATCATTTCAGAATGCTACCAGCAATCCACACCACTAGCCTAGCTGGGGGTTCCTGTACCACTGTGTGGGTTCGATGGTTCGATGATGAGGTCTCCATCGATGCCTCCACAGGTGACGATTTAGAGGACGATCCAAGAAGGCGATCTTCTTTTTGCATACTGTGCTTTCTGAAACCTTCCCAAGGTCGTTAGAAAGTGAGACTGAAAGGGCAAAACAGGTATGCGAATACTAAGTTTCAAAGCCTATATGGTGTTGAGGCATGAGCGACAAAGATTTTTTTTTCTCCCGCCTCGGGCAGCTAGGAAATGGGTCGTGATTAAAGCGGCACTTGGGATACAGTAGTTCGGCGTTTGTCGCTCCCGCTATTGTAGTTGTCTTGGAAGGAACCCCACCATGGGCCCTGTCTTTCCACGCTGGTCCCCAGGGGTCTCTCCCGTCAAGAATCAACCCTCGTCGCTCTTGCCAATGGAGTTAGCATGTCGCTTCAATTTTCTCTCTTCGTATAACAAAACCATATTTGCCGCTCTACTCCCTCCCCCATCTATTTTCCAATTGCAGCAACCTGTCGCCATCTCTCACCGGTGAGCTTTGTATGTTTCGGTCTATAATGCAAGTCAGCAAGTACCCCGTAAGCACCTGGTAGCGCAGGCTCCGCCCTGAAGCGGATTAAGCAATGGATGAGGAGGATTACAGTACGTAGAAAAGTATAAGTGGTACACAATCATACTTTCTCTGGTTCGAGATGACTGTAGCTTTCGTAAGACGACGTGGAAAGCCTTACAGTAAGGCACCAGAGGCGCTGGAGACGCCGCTCAGCCAGTGAACCTGAGCCGCCTGTGGGTTATTATTGGAGTGGTCGAAGCCAAATTCCCACATAGAGGTCGCCAAGCCCTTATTCAGCCCGTCGGTGCGTTTTTGTGGCTTTTTTTTTATGTTGGCGCCTTCATGTTGTCATACAGATTCGTAGAATACTATTCGGTATGCAGAGTAGCAGATCAATTGAAGCACAGATTCGAAAGCGCGGACACCACGGACGGCATCAGCGCCGCTGACATTGAATTCGAATTTGGGTAAAAGTGTGTCTGGGATGTAGATGATTGGTCAAGTCCTCCCCTCTGCCTCGTCGCCACTATGCTTAACTGTTACTGAATGTGGAGGAGCGTGCAGAAATCGCAGAGAGAGTGCAGTTCTTGGGTGGTTCTTGGTGGTTCTTGGGTGATATAGGTGGTATATAGGTGGATGGCTGTTGAAGTACTAGCATATACTTCTGGGCATACGCTGGTACGCCCAGGTACAAGTCTTCTTAGCCCTTGCAAGTACGAGCATCATGTACTCGAGTACGAGAGAGGAGGGAGACGGTACGTACTACACCCAGACATAACTCCACTCCACTCCACTCCAGTGTCTGCCTCTCAACCTCCAAACTCTCCATCTTGTCTCTCTCTCTCTGATCTCCTCCATTGTCTGCCTCTTCTATTCCTATATTCACTCGCTCGCTCTTCCTATTAACCAGCTGTGCTTTTTTTCTTCTCACTCTCGCTCCTCTGAAGACGCGACGACGGGCACTTGGCTGAATCACTCCTCCCCCTTCATCCTGAGAAACCTGGGATCCCGCGATATTTCCACGAACCCCCCTCACCTACAATCGCGCCGGACAAACATACAAACTCCGAAAGAGATGTTTTCGCTCTAACACCAAGCTTGAAATTGTAGAATTATTGTTCGATTGCGAGCCCTCAGTCTCCTCTTGGGATATATATAGCTTGTAGGTGAAGCTTGACGCCGCGATGCTAGAATGCAGCTAACAAGCATCCGTCACCAGCAGTCTGAGACACTCGTTATTGGCGCCTGTAAACGTCTTTCTTGTCGAACTATTTGGCTTTGTTGAGAAGTAGCACGAATCTCGAATTTCGTTGAAGAAACGACCCCCAAGAAAAGCCCCGCAACTGCCGCTCGAACCCCAAGCAACAAATATCTGTGCGGTTTGGCAAAGGCCCGAGCTGCTCAGATCAGTCTGCAGATATAGGGCACAGTCTGCCTTCGCCAGGGTTTTTGAGGCCCATTAAGCAAGGGGTTTAAACGAAAGGAGGGGAACAATATGGCGTCAATTCTAGCGGATGTCAATAATCCATCCGAATATATACCACGGCAACAGCCATCCCCGGGGAAATTACGGATGATGGACTATGGATCGCAAGAAAGCTCAAAAGAGAACAGCGGGGATGAGAAACCTCAAGCCATCATACCCATGCAGTCCCAAGGCCGATTACAGGATGCTCCATTATCTCCAGTAACGATCAACTTTCAGCCAGAATGGGCAAGACCCTCCGCAGCACAGATCGAAACAGTGGGCTCGCAATTACAAGAGAATAATGGTAGCAATCAAACGTCGGAATCATCGAGGTATGAGAATACAGGCTCAGAGGCAACTGTTCATGAGGTTGCAAAACGGAGGCAATATGGCTCCCATGTGGTGGGGAGCCGCCATGGATCACAGCATGGAATATTGTCCAATATTGATAGCACGGCTTATGCGTCATCTTCCAGCGGCCCTGTAAAGGATGACGGAGAGCAGGCACAAAGTGCCCCAGTTTCTGATGCAAGCAGCACATCTTCTGGGAACAATGCCCAGGCAGCGCCTCCACTACAATACCACCATATGCAAAGACGATCAGATGATTCCGGAAAGCTTGGCTTTGGCCAGGGGAATGAACTTTCTGTAGGAAATGGAGACAATGGAGCTAATATAAACCGCCACCTAACGCCGTCGTCAAATTACGGACGGCGCTCTTTTATTCAGCGTCCTGCCTCAGCTTACTCTGTTAATTCGGACTATGGCGCGAGGGGCCGTTCTCCTATTATGGTTTCCCAGTCACCCAGTTGGTCAGGGCGTGCTCTATCCGCGCACTCTGGAACCCCAGAAGGTAGTCGCCCGGCTTCATATATCGACCTGTTAAATGCGCCGTACCCTCAACCCCCGCCAGTTCCTCATGCAATGTTTGACAACTCGGGGCTTCGATCTGCCGTTGGCTCCAATGCTTCGCTTCTTAGTACTCAGAAGACACTCGAGATGTACCGGCTCAATGTGAAGAAAACGAATGATGCTCAGACCCAATATGCTTTTGCTCTCCTATTAATCGACGCGGCGCGAGAAATCGGCCTTACCGAACCCAACCCAACAACTGGAAAGCAAAGTCCGAAGCTTGGTCGGGACCTGGAGAGCCCCTATGTTGAAACGGCTGCTTCTTCGTCACAGGATCTGCTCCGGGAAGCGCGTGCCATCCTTCAGAAACTTGCTGACCGCAGCTACCCCTATGCACAATACTATCTTGCGGATGGGTACGCCTCGGGATTATTCAACAAGGGCAAGGAAGACTACGACCGCGCTTTCCCCCACTTCACCGCCGCAAGTAAGCACGGACACGCAGAATCTGGGTACAGAGCTGCATTATGCTACGAGTTCGGCTGGGGTTGCCGCAAGGACCCTCAAAAGGCAGTGCAATATTACCGACAGTCGGCCTCGAAAAACCACCCCGGTGCTATGACGCGACTTGGACGGGCCTGTCTCTCTGGAGATCTTGGCTTGAACAGGTATCGTGAGGGGTTGAAGTGGCTGAAGCGGGCGACAGACTCAGCAGATCCTCAATATAATGCTGCTCCGTACCACCTCGGTCTCTTGTACGAGACTGGCTACGGAGACGACGTCTTCCAGGATGAGACGTATGCGGCTCAGCTTTTCACACAGGCAGCAGATTTGGGACATGCGGAAGCTTGTTACAAACTTGGAGATGCATATGAGCATGGGAAACTATCCTGCCCCCGCGATCCTGCGCTGAGCGTTCATTTCTACACTGGTGCAGCACAGAAGGGGCAAGCGCTAGCAATGATGGCTCTTTGTGCTTGGTACATGGTTGGTGCCGAGCCGATCCTGGAGAAAGACGAGAATGAGGCGTATGAGTGGGCTCGTCGCGCTGCGGAATGCGGTAAGCACACTTTTCACCCCTATT
Source organism: Pseudogymnoascus sp. WSF 3629 (assembly GCA_001662585.1). Taxonomy (NCBI): domain Eukaryota; kingdom Fungi; phylum Ascomycota; class Leotiomycetes; order Thelebolales; family Thelebolaceae; genus Pseudogymnoascus; species Pseudogymnoascus sp. WSF 3629. Next base: position 208,766 of record KV454575.1, read on the forward strand.
TTAGGGCCATTACTAAACAATAACTTCTAGGCCTGACGAAAGCCGAATATGCCGTCGGCTATTTCACAGAGATGGGCATCGGCTGCCGACGTGACCCTCTCGAGGCAAACGTTTGGTATGTGCGCGCTGCCGAGGCAGGCGACGAGAGAGCACAATACAGGCTCGCAGCCATCCGAGCTGCGGCCAGCGGTGGGATTCCGATGGAAGTGTCCGAGCCAAAGACGAAGAAGGGGAAGAAGCTGCAGCAGCTACAAGCTAGGACGAGTAGTTTGAACATTGCAAATGGGCCTGCGACACCAGGTCCCCAGGATTCGACTCCGCGAGGTCTCGGCACAGAGAGCCCAAAGAAGGACGACAAGGAGTGCGTGGTGATGTAAGGGAAGTGCGACGAGAAAAACAGAGCTGCTCCAAGGAGCAGGCTTTCCCAACTTCTGAAGCTAGATTAGGCTTCGTTGGGGGTAATTCTTTCATGGCGGGTTGGGAGGGGACAAGTGTCATTGGCGCTAGATGGGGGATCTTTTTTGGGTTTTGCACAGTGCAGGGTGGGTTTTTACGCGCGATGGCATTCATCGGGGGCGCTTGCATGCAAATATGGCGCGACGCCGGGGAAGAAAGACGAACAATTGTGCTTAAAAGGAGAAGAAGGCGGGGCGGAGAAGCAAATAATAGACGAGGGCGCCTCGTTGGGGGGGAGGTTGATTGAAGACATGATTGAACGGCTTTGGGAGCTACTTAATATAGGACAGAGAGGAAAAAACAATATGAATGGATGACGAGGTTAATCGCCTTGCCTTAATTATGCTCTGCGGTTTTGATGGCTGTGAATACGGTTTTTCTGAGGCAAAGGGGCGGGTTTCTGCCGTTCAATATCTATTAGCTATTTATAGTCCAGACACTTACTACTCTATCCTTAATGCCCGAAACTGAGACGTCGAGGGTGACTTCCTGTGGATGTCTAGCGCGGTGGCTTTCACAAAGGGGTAGGTTCGCACTGAATTTTGCCAGAAGCTGCTCTGGGAGCGAGGCAACTCAGTATTTTTCAAATCACAACATAATAGTTCATAGAATGACTATATTGAGAGGCGCTAAATGATATATCCCACCCCATACGCTACGCTAAACTCCCCTTTAAACCCCAAATTTAAAACTGTTATGACACCGCGCCAGGCGCTGCAATGTAACCCCCTCCAATCTTCCTCTCTATATCTCAAAAAAATCAAACACCCACCCATCATTCACAAACCCCACGCATCATGTCCATGCACCGGACACCTCCCCGGCTTCCCCTCCCACCAACTCCTAATACATTTCTCGTGGAAGCGGCACAGACACTCCAGCCGCGCCATCTGAACTCCGACTTCGAACTCCTCGAGACAGATCGTGCATTCCGCGTCATCTACGCAGTCTTTCTCCGTCGCTTTATACGGGAACATACCCGTCCGCCGCGGCTCGGGCGAGAAGGAGGAAGATGGATGAGCGAGAGGCGAGTGTGACGACGCGCGCGTATGTCCGAGGACAACAGCAGCATGCTGCGCTTCGCGGAATGCCGTTCGGCCTTCTGGGGTATTTGGGAAAGATGATATATCAGGAGCAGGCGGCTGCAAGTTGATAGCTTGAGTGAGGTTGAGATCACCCTGAGACGACGCGGATGAGGTAGCTGAGTTGGGTGAGCCGGAGCTGACTTCTGGAGGAGATGATACGCTTGAAATCATAGTCGTGGCTGATGGACGTTCATGCCTGGCTGGAACGCTTGCAGGGGACTGTTGTCGTGGACGGCCGCTGTGGATTGCAATTTGCTCTTCGATACACTCGGTGACGTGGTTTGAGCGTAGGGACTCGAAATCGGGTAGGGTGCGAGAGGGTAGTTCGCGGTGGCAGACTGGGCATTCGTCTTCTTCGCGGATGCGAGGGATTGGAGGTAATGGTCGGGATGTGTCGACTCCAGAGCTTGAGGATTGGGGCTGCTGGGAGGAGAATGGGTCGAGTAGTGAGCGGTAATGTGGCTGGGCGTTGCTGGGAGAGCCGGTAGAAGACATTGAGAGGCTTTGATGGCTCTGATGGCGGGGGCCGGGGAGGTTCCGATTTGGATAGCGACGTTGGTATGACGAGGGCCCTTGGTTCAAGTGGTGGGGTCCAGTATAAGAAGATCCGCCGACGTAAGAAGTCTAAAAGGAAATTGAGTTAATACTGAGTTAATAGTGATGTTGACTATGGACTAAACTCACCTGGCTGCTAGATCTCGGTGGGTAGGGACTTTGTGATAGCTGGCGCTGGTGACGGTGAGTAGCGCCTGTTGAGCTGACGGCACGAGATCTCACAGAAGCTGCACTTGCTTGGCGTTCTAGATTTTCCATATCCTGCTCACCAAATGAATATGGGCGACTGTTGGAACTCAGGTAGTATGTTGGTGGTGCATCTCTCCACCGTTCATCAGCCGCAGTACGCTGAGGTTGTGGTGGCAATGTGTTTGGATCCGGGACACAGGGATTGCATAACCGGACTTTCGTGCCCCCAAACTGCGGAATGTTATCCGTATCACGACCCGTCAGTGGCGCTATAGGGAGTGCTGTTGCTGGTCCAGATACAGGTGGCTGGACTATAAATTGGTATGGGATCGTTATGCGATGAGGTGAACAACTGGCACAAACAACTCTTCCGCATTTCCTAATGTGAATTAGTACGTCTTAACTTCTAGCCCTTTCTACTAGGAATACTTGCCTGCAATGGTGCTTTCTGACAAAAAAACTGAATTGTGTTTGACAAATAGGGCAGTATGTTACCTCCGCATCAGGCTGCCATCGTGGTGGACCAACAGTGTCAACTGTAGCTTCATCGCCACCCGTATCTGCAGTACCTGCTGCTGTATCGCGTTCATCTCGCTGACTAGTTAACGGGCGTCCTTCCTCCGAATCAGACTCGCTTCTTTGCACATCCCGAGGGTTCCTGGTAGAGCAAGCTGTTCCATCAAACTGGCCATTATCAATATTCCCAGCAGGGACTGAACCCCCTATGTCTCTTGTCTCTAGGGTCTCCGTTTCGGCGGATACGGACGATTGTGCAGGAATATCGCCGCTCTGATTCAGGGGTAATGCTAAAATATCGGATTCCACGGGAGACACATGGCTACTTGGTACGCCAGCCCCTGCATCATCGTCGGGCACCGTTTGCATCTGTATCCCCTCTTGATTGCCTGACGACGGTGTCGAAGATGGCACGTTCGAAGTCGATGGCTGGCTTGCGGGGGGTGTTGGGTCGGTTTGGATGCCCAAGCTTTCATCTGCGAGGCTTAGCCTTTGTAAGGCGGAGCCATCATCGCTTTGTGTATCTGTTATACTGGCAGGTTCAATATCCACCCTTATAGGTTCGGTATCTGCATTGGCAACCTCTGAGTCTTCCTCGCCCACCCTTATAGGCTCAGTATCTGTATTGGCAGCCGCTGGATCCTCCTCTCCCGATATATTTGGTTCAACAGTGTCGATAATCGGTGCTTGGGGCGAATCGACTGAGCCTTCGTCGGCCTGCGTCGGCGACACCTGTAGTCCAGTCTCCCTAAACCTGCTGGTTTGATAGCGGGCTCGCAGCTCCGCCTCGCTAGTCATTAGGTCCCACGGAGGTCGTCTTAGCTATTTTCGTGTTTGTTTCGAGAAGCTTGTGATATGTGATGTTCCGGGGAGAGCCTCAGTGGCGCTGAGTAACAATATTCAAGTACAGTTCGACGTCGGCTCTAATGAGTTCGGCTCCCTCGCAATGCTGTAGGCAGCCACAGTGTCAGTCGGTAACTTCACGGGATAGATAGCAGTGGGGAGAAAATACTTCAACAAAGCCTAAATAGCTGGATTGTGTAAATGAATCCCCATAGACCCCTAGTTGGTTTGAGATTCTGGCGATTGTGGTGTAATCCGAGGGGTTTAGATGCCGCCACTACGAGCACGGCCTCTGCTCGTCTCCTGCAAGCCTTTAGACGGCTATCTCCTTATCGTTATCAGATTTAACGGCAGATAATAGAATATGCTTCGTCAACATATCACAAGGTGTTTATGTATATCTCGAATTATGGCGCCAAATATTGTAGGATGTCGTGTGGCTATCCGCCAAGGGAGCGAGGCTTCGGCCGATGTTTGGGCCTTATCGTAGCCTTATCAAACGCTAAGGTCTCGCTCTCACAAAGGTACGAGTACTGAAACTACAAAAGTTCCTGAATAATGCCCAAGTTCTTCACATCCGTCACGTGGACATGTTATTCTTCTAACCAATAAAGATAGAACGTGTGAGACCTTTTGACTTTGAATAAAACGAAATGTCTTGCTAGGCACTGACTGCTACGATGTTCCGTTCGGGCGGTGAATATCTTGTACTGACGCTAAAGGTGCACAAGGGAGGGCCCAAGTTTGTGGCGAAGTTTGATGACAGTGGAAACGGAACGTTACCTTGACACCCGTTGGCATCCTGCATTTCCTCCCATGTTTTGTCATCGTCGGAGCAACACTCGTTTCTCGTATAAAAGTAAAGGCGTGTCGTTATTTTAAGTTTCTAAGCGGTTCTTTACATCCGATCCAGCAGCCACCTTCCTAACGATCTGCTATATCAAAAGCTTATATCCGGAAGACAAGGGTCGTTGCTTATCTTATAACGGCTGAGGGAGGACGGAAACATTCAACGCGCCCAAGGCTTCGGTTTATAACACTCGCTATATTCTGGCCATAGAGCCCACGCTCCTGAGATTCTAGTTATCTCGAGTTACTCCTATTCCGTCTATCCGAGTCGAATATTGCCTTCAATGGGTAGCTTGGCTGAGGCATCTTCCCTGCCCTTCTGGCATGTCAATGTCCCCCCAGAGGAACGGGAGGAAGAATGCCCTCCATACCTACTGAGCGCCCGTGGCAAGGATCTCGAGATCCTTGGCACCCCCGACTCGGATTACCAGCGCATGACTTGGCCTGAGCTACAAGGACATATATCCCGGAATCGCCTCGACGTCTTCCAGCGCACGCCTATCGAGCTCCGGCGGTACTTCGCATTCAACTATGAGATTAAGATGAAGTACGGTAGCGTCATGAACTTTGTGCTGGGGGAGAAGCTACATTGGAAACACCCAATTGTGGCAGATGGAAAGCCGTTTGAGAAGGACTCGGATCTGTCTATCAAGTGGAACGATTGGCCCTATGGCATCGACGAACGCATTTCTCATCTTGTTGTGTGGACGAAGTTTCCGTTAGAAGAAGATCCCGAGATGGGAGGGGATTTGACGGATAGACAGAGGAAGCAAATCGATGATTACGTTGAGAAGACGTTTAGAGTTCATTGTGGCAACGATAATGTGAGTCATTCCCATGCACTCGTCGTTTGATGAAATAAACGAATTAGGGACTGGCCGTGAAATAGATTGTTGAAGGTAATATTAACTTTAAGATAGGTTATATGGTTTAGAAACTGGGCTAGTCTTAAAAGCGTGCACTCCGTGGAGCATTTCCATGTCATGCTATTCAATGCAGACAAGAAGTTCCTGGACAGGATCACTGTCGGAGATGTGCCAATATCAGAGACAGTCTAACGGCCTCGAAGAGAGCGATCACAAAAGATAGCGTGTTTTAATCATAGACGATGTGCATAGACTGGGGATGGGATGGATGTCGAAAGCAATACATAGACGGCTTCATTATGAATGATGGAAGCAACTTTTGACCATTCTGCTACTGTAGCCTTAAACTAAATAATATAGAAGCAGCATCCCACTCCAAACGCAAAAGTATGTAAGATCTCGCATAATAATACCATGTCCTGACCAGCCTTTGGACTTCCATGACCGTCCAACGCCAGCCTTCTATAATATTGCCGAATATGACCCACCATTACCCTAATGGAAACTAGCCACCTATTATTCATGCATTCTGGCATCTCCTTCGTTCAACACCAATAGCCTGTTGCCAGCGAGACCGGTACTATTAGATCCCAGGCTGCACATGGCGTGGATCTAGCTCAGCATGCCATCAACGAGCGGCATCTACTATAGAACGATTCCAGCTCATCCCTGCATCTGATGGTCTCCGGGATGATCTCCGGCCTGGGCACCACTGCTATCACCCGGGAAGTTATCTAAAATCCAGCTATCCAGCCTGCCTTGGTACGGGAAAGGGACCCTCGACTCGACCCCTGTGTTCCACGAGAGCCATTCCTCCCAAAGGGTCTTGGAAGTGGTGTCGATCGCAGGATTCGAACTTCGACTGACAGTCACAATTGGAGCTTCTGCAAACGTTGTTGCACTAGGCTTAACGAGTGAGACTCTGACATCACTGAACGGCTCTCGCGTCGTGTATGGGAAGATGAAGTGCTTGATGATCCGGTTCACGAGATGTGCTGCCAGTGATTCAAGAGTCTCGAAAGCGGATTCCTCAATAGACTAGTAAACCGTTAGCATGTGAAATAACCAACAAAGTCAAATTACATACCTTCACCACAATCTGTTCCAGTTCATTATAGTGATCTTGGCCTACAACAACATATGGGTCGATTTCAACGGTTGCAATGACCATTTGCTTGGCTAGTCGCTCGTTTGGGTTTAAGCCAATCAAAGTGGGAATCTTGATATTCTCGAGCTTCAGAACCGCGGAGTATGGCGCAGACTGGTTAACTCGATTGCCAGGGAGATATCCCGCAGTGATGGTGAGGCTAACGCCTTCGCTCAGGAGAGTACCCTTTGGCAGTCGCAAGGTCATTTCCATTTCCTGCAGGGTGTCCATGCTCAAGAGCGGCTGCTCATATAGGGGCCCATCCACCAGACACGGGCAGCCTCCTCTGATATATGAGTGTGCGAGCGCTGCATCTGGGACGCTACCGTTGGCGCGTCGTCCGGTGAGATATACGAAAATCCAGTTTATAAGATCAGCTACATTCCAATCAATTTCCAGCCCAGGCCAACCTGCGAGGGGTCCTGGATCGTTTCTGTTTGCCCCGCGACTTGACAAGACTTTCAATATTGTTTTACTCAGCGTGCTGTAGTTGACAGTTCCGTCATCAAGTCTGTCGTTTTGCGCCGCATAATCGAATCTGTTGCGCAATGATATCTTCGCAGAGAGTAGCATTGGCTGAAACCTGTTGCATCGACCTTTTGGGTCCTTTCCGCCCCAGATATCTGTGCCAACAAGGGCATTGCTGGCAAGATTTCGCACTTCAATTACAGAGTGGTTGCTTGAGTAGCCCGATGCGATCATAATCTCTCGGTATTTTGTAACAGTGAGAGGGTTAGCTAGAAGCTGCGCACGGCCAGGGCCATTTCGTCCCATCGCGCTATTGCCCTGCTGTCCTCTTCCAGCAGGCCGTATTGGAGTTTGTTGTTCCCCGCCAGCTACAAGGGCTTTGGCATCAGATCGCCGTTTCCTAGCGGGAGGGATGACCGTGCCATCTTCTGTCACTTGCGCGCGTTTGAGCGATGAGTAGATGTTGTATATGTCATGAGGCAATAGATCAGGATTAAGAGTTTGCCGTAAAATGGTTACAGCCTGGCGTGGATGGACACCTGCAAAATATAATTAGAATCTCTACTAGTGAGTCGCGACGCAATACACCATACCATTAACTTGAAGCTCGCGGACTTTTTGCATCGCCTCTTGGTTTAGCCGGCGATGTCCAGAATGCGCCGACGTTGAATCGCTCGGCGGGTGGTTATGGGTCCCATAGAATTCGGAGGGCCGATATCGAACCTCCCAGCCGGCATTGTCCTTCAATTGGACTCCCAAAAACGAGAATTGGCAGTCTGTTCGGTGGCTCATGTCCTTGCGCTTCCTCTGGGGTGTGGATTCGTCTTGATTGGGTTGCGCTGGCTTGGGCTTTTTGCACCTGTCGCATGCGTACGTGACAGTTTTGCGGTCATTATGAGTGGTGCTTCTCAGCTTAACAAAGCACTGGCCAGTACTCCTGGCGTGAGTTTGTATCGCGTCGAAGAGCTCATCTTCCGAGTTATATATTATCGTGGGTGGCAGCGAGAGGAGAACCGGTGGCATCTGGTTCCCGCCAAAGTTGTTATTGTTGTTCGTAGAGACCACAGGTGTCGCGGTTGAGGGAGATGGCGACGAGGATTGCGAATCAGACTCCGACATCACTGCGGATGAGGTTCATCTACTGCGATACGATGATTTTGGTGAAATGGTGGTGTACGGTAGAATATCGTGAGATGGAGTGATATGGGGGTTGGTTGAGATGGGGCTGTCGCGAAGGTTGATTGAGTATGGGTGATTTCTCCGTCCGGCCTTGACGGGATAGGCAGGCGGTGTGTCGCGCGCTCTCAGCCTCGCCAGGTTCAGCCCACTTCACTTCCCCTCGTCTACTTCCAAGGGCATATATCAGATGATGGGTGAGTAGGAACACAGTGACCGAACAAGAATTACCTCTTATTTACGTAGGTCAACAAGGTCAACAAGGTCAACTAGGTCAACTAGGTCAATGTCGGGCTCTTTGTCACCTCAAAAGTACTTATATTGTTTACTCGTAATACTCCTTTACCCAGCCATTATCATGAGATTATCAGATAGCCATATACCAACGCCGCGCTCCGTCCCTACCAAATGCCCTTCATACCATTATTTAGAAAGCCGATTCCTACTTTTTATTGTTTTTCGTGCATACTGGACATATCCACGTCCCGACTGGCTCGCTCTTTAACCCGACACACGGCCAATGGAACCATTCGAAAGGACATTCGTCGTTGTCGCATGCCACCATATCGCCAAAGCTAACCTTCTGGCAAAGACAGTACTTTTTGTCATCGCTGCCTTCATCTTCTTCCCCTTCAAACATCTCCTCGTCGGCACCTTGGTGCTTCTTCACAGGAGGCGGTGTGGCAACGTCGTCCTCGTCTGCCAACGAACCTGTTTCGGCATCACTCAGCTCGCTATCATTTGTGGAAGACGGGGAGTTCTTATTGCCAGTGCGCTTAACGCGACTGAGTCCCGACTTTCCAGGTTTTGGTTTATGTGGTGCAATACCTTGCTTATGAGGGGCAACCTTTTTCCCAACCGCAGGTGCCTTCGGCCCTCCTCGAGGGCCTACACTGCCAGCCCTTGTTGCTGATGGAGTCCCGGCCTTTGGCGTACCAGGACCCGTCGACGCATGCCGCGCCAGCCCACTTGAATTTGCCGGGAGAGTGCCTAAACCGCCTGTGGTTCGCTGGCGCTTGTTCGCAGCACCAGCTGACGACTCCCGTGACTGCCTCTGGAGAAGAAGAGCAGCTGCTGGAGTTGCAGGTGCGGAAGAAGATATGTGCGAAATTCCTTGCTGGGCCTGCATTTGCGCTGAGACCATCCTTTGTGTGCCAAGTGGTTGAGTAGTCGGGCGAGACGGTCCACCGTTGGCAGACGGCGGGGGCAGCTGAGCTTGAGCTAACGAAGCTGTGTTCAGACTTGGTCGATTCACAGGTGGCTCAGCGGGCGGGCGGAGAAGTGACGGCATATCAGAGTCCGCTGGAAACTCTCCTCTTTCTTGTAACGACACGATCTGCAAGTCAAAATTTCGGATGTGCCTATCAAGTGTTTGTTGTGTTTTTAATGCCAGCGCGCATTTCTCTTCCTGTAATATCTGGGCTTTATCAAAGTTTTCAAGTATCTGCTTTCGAAGGACAGCCTCTTTCGGATTTGGTGTAAGGCTTCCATTGGTTCTTATCCACTTCTGAATGCTTGCATCGCGACTATTGATTACGTCCATGCACAGTTGAATCTGGCGATCCTTATCGGCCGTCTCCTCTTGCAAAAACTGAAGCTCAGCGGGAAGGTTGGAAGCCCGATTAACGAAGTCGTCGAGGACGGTCATCGGGTCATTTTGCTCTTGCCCAACCCCGGGTGGCATGTTGTCGAAGTGGGCGTCGATCGAAAGATCGTCTCTAGGCATAATGTGTTAATACCGATAAGGCACTCAAGAGGTCTATGGTAACAGTGGGAGTGGGGGATGTAGGGAGGACTCATGCGCAAGTCGGTGTGCTTACCTTAAATCAAATCTTTGGGAGGAGTTCGTATAGATGGTGAGTCTGTCGTGATAGTTTCACTTCGGCCGCGACTGCCGGCGATGGGAGTTGATGGTGAAGAGAAGGAAGTGACGGCTGTGAGTAGGACAACAAGTGAGGCGCGCAAGGTAAGTTTAGTTAATCGGACGATTTGCGGATTCATCAGCCTTGCCGATGGGAAGGGTGGGGCAAACCGAGTGAACAGTCGCCACATTATGTAAGCCTATATTTCAAGGCTTCAATCTACGAACATGGAGAACATCTCAACAGCTATCAAGCCCACGCTTGCCGCTCATAAGTCCGAAGAGGGACTTTGCACAGCTGAGATTTATGCCTGTAATAAAAGCTTCTATAATTTACTCTTTTGATTTAAATTTTCAATAACTAGTTAAGTGAACGTCTGAGAATTGCCAATTCAACCATGGACTATTCACTCTGTTTCCAAAAGGAACGACGGCCGGGCTGGAGGTTTCGGGCTAATCAATCGCGCTAAAGAACTTAAGGTTTGGCGTTGACTAGCCGCTTATGGAACCACACCCAAGCAGAGTTTCAAGAGATCGAAGGTCGAGTCGCAGGGTACGAAATACATACGCCGTACATAATATATCAATATTGCCATCAGGAGAACAACTTCATCTCGCATCTCCTTCCAGCTTGATATCGCCCTACCATACACGCACCTACGCCTCTCAGCCACATCGCATTAGACAGATCACGAGGAGTCCGCCGCCACAGAGCGAATATCACGTGCAGCACATAGACCCGGCGGTGGCGGCGAAGATCGAGGAGGCCTCGCCCAGGAGAGAAGATGGTGATGCCAACGAACACTATTGTGCAGAATTATGGCCCGCCGTTTGCAGTGCATGGTGATGTGGACAATCTGAAGTTCTCGCGCCAGATCAAGGAGGAAGCGATCAGGAATGGCATCAAGAAGCCTAAAGGATATACCGTGTCTTGGCACTTAAATCCCGAGATTGAGAGGCATCACTTTGGACGTTCGCATCCTATGAAGCCATGGCGGTTAACGTTGGCGAAGGGCCTCATCACATCATATGGCATGCACTATGCCATGGACTCGTACGTCTCAAGGACGGCCACACCGGAGGAACTGGCGGAATTCCATACGCAGGACTACTTGGACTACTTGAAGACAGCCATGCCGTGTGAACCAGTCTCATACCCAAGTCATCCCCACAATCTCGGTGGCGACGATTGTCCTATATTCGAAGGCCTGTTTGATTACTGCTCGATGTATGCCGGAGCATCCATAGACGCTGCCAGAAAACTTTGCAACCATCAGTCGGATATTGCCATTAACTGGTCAGGTGGTCTACATCACGCAAAGAAGTCAGAAGCTTCCGGTTTTTGCTACATGAACGATATCGTTCTTGCGATTCTGCAGTTGTTGCGCCACCACCCGCGTGTGCTGTATATCGATATTGATGTCCATCATGGTGATGGCGTCGAAGAGGCGTTCTCCTCGACCGATAGAGTGATGACCGTGTCATTCCACAAATATGACAAGGACAACTTCTTCCCTGGCACTGGTCCTCTCAACAGCACGGGCCCAGAGGATGAGCATAACCCTGGCGCGCACCACACTGTTAACGTCCCTCTCAACGACGGTATAGACGATGAGCAATACACTTCCCTCTTCAAAACCGTCATCCAGAGTTGTGTCGACCGGTTCCAGCCTTCAGCAATTGTCCTACAATGTGGTGCTGATTCCCTTGCTGGTGACCGTCTTGGACCCTTTAACCTCCAAGTCCAAGGCCACGGCACCTGCGTCGCCTTCTGCAAGTCTTTGCGCCTACCCCTCCTACTCGTCGGTGGCGGCGGATACACTCCTCGCAACGTCGCCCGCGCCTGGACCAACGAGACCAGCATCGCTATCGGCTGCGACGCGACGCTGAACCCAATTCTCCCAAATCACACGCCCTACCGTAACCACTTCCGGCAAACGACCCTCTTTCCAACCCCAGACGAGCTTCTCACAGAGAGCCGCTTGAACCGCAATACCCCAAAGCGTATTGCGGAGATCGTGGCGAGTATTAATGAGGAGCTTCGCTTCCTGAACCACGCGCCGAGCGTACAGATGCAAGATATACCGCCAGATTTGACGGGGCTGAGGGATGAGGTTGAGGACGAAATAAGAGAGAATCGGGAAGACAAGGATGAGGACTACCGGAAGGAGAAAGAGGAGGCTATTGGTGTAGATATGGAGTTGTGATGGCCCGGCCAGGCTAGGTGGGACTTTCAGCTGGAGTTTGGGGTTATGGCCACCGCATTATACAAAGCGGGACATGGGTTTGGAGTTGCAGCTGTCGTATTTTGTTAGGTCAATGTCGTCCATCTAGACTCACGTTTTTGACAACAGCACCTCAAGTTATTGGACATTCATGGCATCGAAGTAGCAAGTAGCTGGTTGTCTTGCCATGACGAAACATAGTATCATTTACTATAGTAAATTTATTTAAATTTATTGTTTTACTTTAAGTATTTACTTGCAGTATGTATATTCTTCGCTAGAACTACCACGTTTCTCTCAGATTGGTGCAGGGGACACTGTAAATTCCATTAATGGCCCAACTAGCCTGATATTTTTGGTATTTGCATACGCTTATATGTAACTCTATGCTGCAGCTCCTGCAGGCGCTTCAACAGACTTTACAGCCTCCACAGCCTCTACTTTTAGGCCCTCTGTTTTCTGTGTTAAGGCACCCACATCCGTCTGGTTCGCAAGGCGGCGTCTGACTTCATCCACCAAGTTGCTGATCTCTACCACAACGCCGTCCTTATCTGGGTGGTCTTGGGGGAGATGGAGTCCCAACTCCTTAATCTTGACCTGGTTCTTCGCGAACTCATCCTCGCCGAAGATGACACCAAGCGGCACACCATTATCCTCTGCCGCCTTGAACTGTTGTTGAAGCTTTGGCTTAACCTTGTACATGAATTCGGCCTTACCGTAGAGTTAGCAAAAAGAGTCATTACACGGTGTGGATAGCTAGCACGTACCTTAATACCAGCCTTCCATAGCTGAGCGCAGATGGCCATACGCTCTTGTAAGAGGCCAGTGAAGCCCTTACCGCCAACTGCCATCACGTAGACATCAACCTCGTTGTTTCGCACTTTAACATCGTTCTTTTCCGCCGCCATCCTTGCCTTTGTGATAGAGAAAATGCGGTCGACACCGAAAGAGATTCCAACACATGGGATTTGATTCTTCCCGGAGAACATGCCAACAAGGTTGTCATATCTGCCACCAGCGGCAACACTACCAACGCCTACGCTAGGATCATTTGACCTATCCTCTTCACCATCCGCGCCCTTTGCCTTGGATGGCTTCTTGGACGGCTTAGGAGGTGCTGCCGTAGCTGCAGATGTTGTAGCTAACGTGACTGGTGCGGAGCCAGGCGCTGAGCCTTCTGTAACAACCTCATAGATGAGGCCGGTGTAGTAGTCTAGGCCTCTAGCCAAACTAAGATCGAACGAAACATTTCTGAGCGCATCAAAAGACTTAAGATAGCTGAATAGGAGGTCCATATCTGCCAATCCAGCCTTCATGGATTCGTTGGCCATTAGCTTCTCATCAGCCTTGAGCTTAGTTAATAAGTCGGTCTGTCCCTTTAGTACGACATATTCGCCAATCTTGTCTGCAATCTCTCCATCGAGACCCTTTTCTTCCGTCATCTCCTTGCGCACATCGGCCCAGGGAAGCTTATCAAGCTTGTCGACCGCAGAAGAGATAGTACGGATTTTGTCGTCCGGAACACCGCACACCTGGAAAATCCCGTCTAAAATTTTACGGTGGTTCAACTTAATTGTGTAGCGGCCATCCCATCCCAAGCCAGTGAAGATTTCAGTGGTGATTTTCACAATCTCCGCATCGGGGAGCATGGCGTCGTATGTCCCGGCAATATCGAAATCGCATTGGTAGAATTCTCTCATTCTGCCCTTGGTCATGGCAGGTTGGTCACGTCTGTAGACCTTCGCTATGTGATAGCGCTTGATGCTCTGGACCTCTCTGTTCATGGCTAACCACCTAGCAAATGGTACCGTCAAGTCGTATCGGAGCGAGCAGATTTCTCCACCTTGGTCGGCCAGATCATAGATGAGCTTGCTATCTTCTCCATATTTGCCAGACAAGATTTCCTTAAGTTCAAATACTGGTGTATCTATAGTGACAGCTCCGTGGCGCTTAAAGACATCGGTGATGGTGGAGAAGATCTTGTCGCGAATGACCATATCAGGTCCCTGCCCTGTAAGATATTAGTGACCGGACAAGGCCACAGACCAAGGCACATTTACATACAGTCCTTTGTCCCCTTTGGCGTCTTCAGCTCAAACTTGGGAGCTTTCGGGGCTTTGGGGGCTCTGGGAGCCTTAGGGGCTTCGGGAGCCTTGGGAGCTTCGGAAGCCATATTTAAAGACTCTTGAGAGAGTTCCGGTGTTGATGACGAGTGTCGATAGTGGAGATAGCTGGTCGTAACCGTAACAGAAGCAGCTTGCTGTAAGATTCTGTGTCGTATGAAAGGCCGTACAGATCGTGAGATGGGGTTCTGAAGGCACTTCATTCGAGGGTCATGTCCTTTAACGTTGTGGTATTTTGTGACTCGAACGGTTACTGCAAGGCTGTGTATACTTTTGATGCGCGCCCAATGGATAAGGTTGTAGCCTGAGGTTTGGGCCCCTAAAAGGTGGGGTTACCGCGACTGTCAACGATTTCGCTTCGCGTGACGGAGGGTTCAGTGCCAAAGCTCCACGACGCGCCTAGAGTACATGAGAATATACGCAATCTAAGTTTCGCAGAGACACGCCAACTTTACTCTCAACATTGTTTACAACACCTCCAATACATATACGATATCCGTCTCTATGCATTGCCTCTAATAAATATTACTCTATCACTACTCAACAGGCGGTACATCGTTCGCCATGAACGACACGACTCTTCCGAAACTCCCATCTGCCATGGGACAAGATGCTCCACCAACAGCAGCATCTGAGCGCGTTTCGAGCGACAACGATATTTTCCCGTTTCTTGTGCATTCCCAAGAATCAGTGACAAACGGAGGGCCTCCAGAGGTCGACAATGGCAGGCTGGCGCGCCAGAAGAGAAGGCGAACAAGGTATGTTTATAACTTCGAACTACGCCTCTGGCACACTCGAGAGATGCCCTTTCTCTAAGGGATACGCATTTGAATACTTACTAACGTGCTGCCCTAAAGCCCAGAAGACCAAGCTACCTTGGAAGCAGAGTACAAGAGGAACCCCAAGCCCGACAAAACAGCGCGTCTGGAAATCGTGAAGAGTGTCGCTCTAGGCGAGAAAGAAGTACAGGTTAGTTGGAGAGGTCGACCTGATGTCCAAATCCGGCGGGCACAATCTGAGACAACAACTAACAACATAATCAGATTTGGTTCCAAAATAGACGCCAAAACACGAGAAGAAAGTCGCGTCCACTTCTGCCACATGAGATTGCTGCATTTGGACTTGGTGGTATGGCAGCTCTATCATCCGACCCTATACTCGCCAGCACGTTTGGGAGCAGCTTTGGAAGTAGCCAAGGCTCTGATCAAGTACCAGCCAGCCCCGAGACGGAACAAAATGCCCTTCCCGTAACGCATACGAAAGGGCCCGAGCAAGATTTTCCTAGCACACCGTCCCCAGCGGCTACTTCTGATAATAACCTCCACGGCAAAGGTCCCACTATGGAGGCTTCCCAGCCAACTATTACTCCTCTTAAGGCTAATACTAGCTTCCAATCTTCGGAATCTTGTGATAGCTCCTTTTCCGCTTCCCAAGGGCTTCCTCAATCCGTACCCAGCACCCTCGGATACCTTTCCAATCGTTGGAATGCAGGAAGCTCTTTCGGCACCCCGCCCACCTCGCAAACACCTGCTTTTATGACACCCTTAAGGTAACCATCACTCCTAGTATGTTTTAGTAGCAACTAACTAACTTTTTCTTTAGCTTTGACCCGCAGCTCCCATCATCATGCCCAGAGCGGCTAAATGCTTCAACAATCTCGACGCCCTCATCAAATGTGCGCCTCTCCCTTTCTCTAGACGGCAAAGCTGAGCTCGTCTCAACCGAGCTCTCTTCATCCCCGCCGCGTCCTCAGCAGTCGCGCCCATCTCCCGCGCTGTCTAGCGCTCGTCGTCGTAGCGGCGGCCTTCAACGCAGCCAAAGCGCCCTTCCGTTCGCCTCCATCTCTCCCCGCGACGCTCCATCAATGCCCTTTGTTCCCCGCCTACCTACTGGTCGCTCCCGCGACGCGCGCACCTGGGAGTTTTGCGCTGACGCCGAGGCACGCGACGAGCTTACCACACAAGCTGAGAATGAGAGCAGTGGTAGTGCAGTGGCTGCCATTAGTTTGATCCGCTCTACTAGTTCCACGGCTCTTAAGTCTAATGCGAATAAGCGGAATGCCCCAAGTGGAAATAGCGAGAAGCAGCGCAATGGAAGTGGCAAGAAGCCTATGCTGGTTAAGGCGGCGAGTAGCCTAGCCATAATGCAGACTGTAGGGGGCAAACCCCGCAAAAGCGTCACTAAGCCAAAGGAGAAGGATGGCGTGGTGCTCGTCCAGAGCCCAGGTGGAGAGAGCGACAAGGAAAACTGGATCCCAGGTGAAGGCAATGAGGGCAGCCAGACTAGACGACCCCTGCCTAGCCACCGTCCAAAACTCGGCCGTACAAAGGCACTCGGGAACGCGAAGTCGCTCACCGCAGGGAACAGCTCAAATATGGGAAGAAACAGGACTAAGGCAACAAAGTCTGTGGAAGCTGAGATTTTTGAAGATCCAGAGGATGAGGTTGTTGATGTTGAGGTAGAGAAATTTATGAGGGGCGAAGTTAGTCCAAGTAAAAAGGGGGACTTGGATTGTATCCAAGGGCTTCTCAGTCTTAGCCAGGGGAACTGGAGGTAAAGCACTGAGTTCTAAGTGGTAACGAAGCGATATGCTATTGTCTGGGTTCTGTTGGATGGAGGTTTGATGTTTGATTCTTGTGTATACTGGCGGTGGTGTTCTGGATAGGAGGTACGGTTAGGTAACATGTTTTGAGTTTAATGGAGTTCGGCTTGTCTTTGTTTAATAAGCTCCCGCTTGCGATATAGTCTGTTAGATTCCACGCCTGAATACATGGCGGTCACCAAATATTAAGATACATATCCGAAATAAAATACCATCTGAAAGGTTACTATGCTATGAGGCCCTCATCCCGGCGCACACGGGTATAAATAACCGTACATAAACAACGAAGATACAAATCATGTACCATAACGAAACAAACCGCTCCTCCCTACCTTTCCAATACCGTTTCCTTCCAGTTTACCTTTCCTCCCTCCCGAAGATGCCTACTCCCACTTTAGAAGCTCTTCTTCTTAGCATCCTGTTCGTTCGCCTCCGCCTCAATCGCCTTAGCCTGCTCGGCTTCCTTCGTCTCTCTTACTTTTGCCATAACCACCTCCCTGAATATCGACTGCTTCGCAATCGCACTCAGACTCCTCTTACCCTCTGGAGACCCAGGTGGACGGGAATCCAGGCTCCCACTGGAAGACCCGGTAACAGCAGCAACCGCAGCCGCTTCAGAGTTGTTGGGCAAATCGGAATCTGCAGGCGCCTCGCCTTCGTCGTCTTCCTGCATCTTGAGTGCCTCGATGCGGTTTGCGAGCTTGATAATCTCGATACCGCGACGGAGACGTGCCTTCGCCATGTAGGCGCGGATCTCGGGCAACAAGTTGTGGTCGGTGGCGTTCTTTCCGCTGAGCCACGGGTTACGGAGCGCTTCCTATTAAAGTGTTAGTAGTGTTAAACTTCGATATATGGCGATAGATAGATAAACGTAAGACTTACGGCGCTTGTTGCTCTGGCATCGGGGTTCGCCTGGAGAAGGGTGTTGATGAAATTTTTAGCATCGTCACTGACGTCCTTCCAGTATCGCTCGTGGAAGATGATCTTTGAACTCGAACACTCCTCAATCAAATCTTGCAGATTCTCACTGCGGAATGGAGAGTAACCACATAGAAGAGTATACGTGATGACGCCCAACGACCACATGTCTACGGGCTTGCCATGGCCTTTCTTAAGCATGACTTCCGGAGCTGCATAGCCGAAGGAGCCTGCCATGGTAGTTAAAACTTCATCCTTCGTGTCAAGCATCTTGGCGATGCCAAAGTCGGCAAGAACGAGGCCTGAGTTCGCATCCGAGGTGAGATAGAGCAGGTTTTCTGGTTTGAGATCTATTTTTACGTCAGCCTTGTCACAAATCCCGTTATTCGGTTTATTATACCTCTGTGGACGACATTCTTCCGGTGTAAATAGTCGACCGCTTCGATTACTTGGCGTATGGTCTGCGATGCATCCTTCTCGGTGAATCTCCCTTGCTCGCAAATGCGGTCGAAGAGCTCACCCCCCGTCGCCAGTTGGGTTACAATGTAGTACTTGTCCTAATCGCCGGCCGAGTCAGCAATGCTTATCAATGATGGAGGTCTGAATGCGTACCCTTGACTCAAACCAATCGACAAATTTGACAATATGCGGGTGCTGCATCTCTCGGAGCATTCGCAGCTCGTCGATCACCATCTGCTCGTTTCCCTTGACATTCTTCTTGAGAATTATCTTAATCGCAACCTTCGTGCCATCATGGCATGTGGCCTCTCTAACGATTCCATAAGTCCCGGCACCAAGAGTCCTCCCAAATTTGTATTTGGACCTGTGTCTGTCGTCAGCGCCGGCCAATTATGAGTTGTGGTAGGTTACTTTTTATCGTACGTCTCAGGCTGGCCCTGGATCTTGTTCAACATAGTCGAGACTGTGCCCGTGATGGTTAGCAGAGAATCATTTATAAATCCTTTTGACCAAGTAAAATTAAACATTTGTTTTCCAAGTTGGTACAGCGTGGATGGATATGGATACAGGCGCGGAAGTACACCTCATCTGGTCCCCAGGTTGGGTGAGGATAAGGAATGCGACTCACAACTCATTTTGACTGTTGAAGTAGTTGCGACGACGAATCAAACGTGCGAGGTAAAGTGCAAATGTTGCTGTAGGGTGTGTGTGTGCTGTAAGTTTTCGTGAGGTGTTGGGCAGTGAGGCCTAAAAGGCGCGTGAAGTGACAAGAGGTTTGAAGGAGGGGTCGAGATTGCGATAAGCCAATGTCTCCAAAAACAGTATGATCCTAAGCGCGCGAGCACAACGGTCGACAGGATGGGAAACTGAGATAGTAACTGTAGTTATATAGAGGTCGCGTCCTTCTGAGCAAAGCCGGAAATACAGAACTTCTTTTGGTCGTGTTTGCGAGTTATATATACGAGTGGAGTGGATGGGCAAGTGCTCAGCCGCAGCCGCGGGGTTAGGATGTGGCTGTGATGGGGTCCTCACTCCAACAGGGGCCTCAATGCTCCAATGATTGCTGTGGAGCAGTCCTGGCGCCGATGAGGAACTCCACAAGGCGGAATTGACTGGTGAGACAACGGAGGATCAATGAGCAACTTGCACTTTCTTTACAAATATCAATTTTAAGTGTATATTGCATATATATTTGAGTTTATATATGACGCAGATTTTCCACGCCCTACATGTCATTTGTTTACACGAGAGCTGCCCAGCCAATAGGGAAGCTCCAGGCGCCTCAAAAAATGTCTGCTTATGTCAGCCTCTGAGGAAGTCGGAGGGGTCTTTGGTTGCTACCTTGTGAGTTTATAATTCCAGCTCTCGTTTGCTCCATGGCCCTCTCCAATATCTGCTGTTGAGCCGTTCTGACTCTACGAGAATTTCTGAATAAATTTGTGTTCGCTCAGGATCTGATTTAGCTCTGAGATATTTTTCGGGTGGCATATCTGAATCTGATTGCTCTGGCGTATAAAAGCTGCGCCTGGCTTTCTTGGTTTGCGCCTCTTTCCTTCCGCTTCAACAACAACTTCTCCTTCCCCCAGTTAAGAAATACGCGCAATACCCACAACTTCCGCTATTCTATTGAAGATGTTATCAGCTTCTAAGCGTCTGGGAAAGGAGCTTCCAAAGGTACGAACTGTTCTATGCAGGAACCGGAAGAGACTCTAACCGAACCGTGCTCGTCGTCCAGATCCACTCGAGTCTACCTCCAGGAATAAGCTTAGTCGCTGCAGATGGCTTCGCAGAGTGGTTTATGGATATCCAAGTCCTCGATGCGAATCCGATCTACCTGAATCAAACTTTCCGCCTGAAATTCAAATTTACTAACGCATATCCAATCGGTACACAGCCCGCCGCTACCCCCGTCTTGTAATGATACTGACATATCCGTTGCAGAGGCCCCCGAGGTCACCTTTGTCAAAACTGCAGACCGTCCGATCCCAATACATCCCCACATCTACTCGAATGGCTTTATATGTTTAGATCTCCTCGGAAAGCAGGGATGGAGTCCGGTCCAGAACGTGCAAAGCATCTGCATGAGCATCCAAAGCATGTTGACCGGCAACACCAAGTCAGAACGGCCGCCTGGAGATGAGGAATTTGTCAGGACAAACAGACAGACAGCGAGAGATGTCAACTATATCTATCATGACAGCCAAGTGTGACGAGTGTATATTATAGAAGAGGAGTTCAAGGAAGTTATTTGTGCTTAGCACTGAGCAGGATGTCAGTGTCACTTGAAACCTCAGCATTAAAGTATTGCGAGATATTAGGCGTCTATTTTAGACTTCACGAAATTTACGATATGAGTCAATGCAATTTGTGTATGATGCCTGAACGCCGTGACGGCCGTCACAGTGATTCTCCTACTCCAACTACCGCACTAGATATCGTGGAGCACAATACTACCTGAGATACTCTGTGTAAAGGGGGAAGAGAGAGGATAGCCACCTCTATCTCCCGCCAGGAATGCTCACTCTCATTGAAGATCTTCACCTTGCCATGACATATCCGCAAATCACCAATTTACTAAAATATATTGGAATCCTGAATCGAGTTTAGGATAGGAATAGGACAAGGCATTACTGAACTCCCTTCCTCTACCCGACAGTGCCCCATTCTACCCAGACCCGTGAATCACTGAGTTCTAGCTCTCATAAATATCTGTTTGCCGTCTTCATTTTGTTCCTTCTTCCATCCTACAATCACATCTGATACACCCAACTTGTTTCACCAACTTGCATTTAGCATCGTCAGTTACAGTCACCACAAGCAACAAATTTCACAAGAACAGACTTATCCAAACATCATTCCAAAGAAAGTGAAGAGGTTCACTTATTTGAACATCTCTGGCCGACTGTGAACCAAAAGAAGACCAGAAGACAAAACTGTGAGCAGCAGACAGCCATCCGACAGGATATAAGAACCACGTCAACGCCGAAAGGATTCCATATCTGACGTCCAGGTGTGATTTTTGGACGAGGGCTGAGCATCCGCTATTGCTTTTTGGAACATCCCCAAAGAGGTTTGAAGTGCAAAGAAAGAACTCAGATGAGGATATATGCTGATGATAAGTAGGTCAATCTGAAAAGAATCTGGACTGCGTTCAGACTGAAGCCAAAGCCCATTCAATCTCAGTGGCAACAACTTCTGTGTCACATATTTCAGACGATATACATATCCCATCCATTATTATCCTTCGGTCCAAGTGCCAAATTCGCCATGTGCGTCAAAGAATTCATCGGCTTCAACTGTGGCCACTGTGCCCTCCCTACACTCCGTGGCTGTCCTATCGTTTCTCAATCACCACATTTCCCTTACTGCCGGTACCCTGCTGAGCGCCCCATCTTAGTCCCTGAGAATTGCCCCTCATGTGCAAGAGTGGTCTGGAATCAGCGCACGCTGGCTAATGAGGATTCCCACCGGGAGATGCATTACAGACTTGGGCGGGAAGAGTGTGTTTTTGAAGGCGAGAAAGGGGGGTGTGAGACAAGGTTTGATATTGATATTGAGAGAGAACTGGGTGGAGGTGGACGACAGATTCGGCATGCGGGGTATGAGAGAGTGCTGGCGCCAGGACAAATGCAGATCATCGAGATGTCCGGTGGGAATGCGGGGAGAAATGAAGGTGGGACAGGAGCGACAACGATGGGGCGAAAAGCATCAAAGAAAGACCGCAGAAAGAGCAGCAGAGAAATTGAAGAGGCGATCGCGAGGGTAGAAGCTAGGTTTGCTGCCATAAACATGGAATCAAGCAGACGAGCGGCGATTGAAGACGCACTTCGTACCGCAGGGCAAGCCTACGTGGATGCTCCTAGCCGTTCAGACAATGACCTCACACTCAATGCCCAGCATACTCTTCTGGACGGTGTCAGTGACCTAAGAATGGAAACTGAGCACCAGATGAGCAACTATCACAGCCCTAGGCACATGCCTGCCCCTGGTCAATTGTCCAGTACCGATGATAGTTCTCCTCGTTTTGTGTCCCAGATTCCGCCCGGTAACGCATATATCGGTTACCAATTAGGCACTGAGGTGGTTGGACATGAAGCATTACCCGTGGCAAACTTGAACAATGCAAAGGAAGAGAACGACTCAGGTCGCCAGTTGCACGCAACGCGTCTGCCTGGTGAACAACAAGACGGGGTGCAAAATTACATCGGCACAACAAAGTATTATCCGGACGAAGAGCAGTACAGAGGCGGACCTTGGGATGAGATGATTGCCAATGTCAAATATAACCCTGGCAGTGTGGTGCCCAGGGGTCCCAGAGCCAAACAGTAAGTATAATCCACGATATAATGCGTTTGCAAAGTTTGTACACATGAAGAAAATAGTACGTACTAACGACTTCCAGGGAAAGAAGCATTCAGTTTCGGGGTGCCGCTCAGCAGTTCACTTCACAAATGGCGCCTTCAAACTTCAGCGGCCCGGCTCTAGGGATGAGCGCTCCTCCTATGGTCGGTTTCCGTGGTAGTCAATCAACACTACCCCAAGAAATAAGCACATCAGCACGGCGACCTGAGCATGATTACTCCCCACAAAATCGACCATATCAAGGCCCAGCCATTGTTAGCAGTGACATGGCCAACACAGGATATACCTGAAGGCATCAGTCTGGAATACATTGTAAGTGCACAAAAACAGTCCAGACGTGATGATTGAGTTGCTTGGCTGATGACCTAACAAACACAGATATATACAAATACTCAAACTGTTGCACCCCCTCTATTTCCCAGCTGTACAAACGCGGCCGGTTGGCCTCCTCCACACGACACGCCTCTCTTAACGATCAACTATGACTTGTTAGCATATTTGTACCGCCATCCATGTGTGCGAAACTTACCTTCTCCAAACACCAAATCCATCGTTCCAATGATCGCAACCGCGTCAGCGAGAAGATGGCCTCTTGAAACCTGATCGAACCCTCCGAGATGGGCAAATCCTGGAGCGCGAATCTTGCACCTGTATGGCCTCTCGCTTCCATCGCTGACAAGATAAACTCCCATCTCTCCCTTGGGCGCCTCGATGGCCGAGTAGGTCTCTCCTGGTGGCACGGTATAACCCTTCGTGAAGAGCAAGAAGTGGTGGATCAAGGCTTCCATGTTCTCCTTCATGGCAGCTCTGGGTGGCGGCGAGACCTTATAGTCTTCCACTCTGATTGGTCCCGCTGGCATCTTGTTAAGGCATTGGTGAATGATGCGAAGGGACTGTCTGAACTCCTCCATGCGGCAGAGATATCTGTCGTAACAGTCGCCGTTGACACCGACTGGAACGTCAAACTCAACCTGGTCGTACGCGTCATAAGGCTGGCTCTTTCGGATATCCCATGGTACGCCGGACCCACGAAGCATAACACCAGTGAAAGACAAGTTCAAGGCATCAGCAGCAGACACAACTCCAACGCCCTTTGTGCGGCCAATCCAGATTCTGTTATCGGTCAAAAGCTCCTCGGTCTCATCAATACGATCGGCGAACTGCGTTGCCCACTGGTAGATGTCGTCGAGTAGGCCGATGGGGATATCTTGGTGGACACCTCCTGGACGGACGTAGGCAGCGTGGAGACGAGCGCCAGACACTCTTTCATAGAATTCCTAATTTGTATATTAGTGCCACTCATATGCAGCGATGACATTAGAGATAGAACGAAAATAGACCAGTATCTTACCATGAGCTTCTCTCTCTCCTCAAACCCCCACAAGAAAGGCGTAAGGGCACCAACGTCCATAGCGTGAGACAACACAGACATCAAGTGGTTGAGAATACGCGTAATCTCTCCAAAGAGGGTTCTAATCCACTTGGCACGCTCTGGAATCTCAACATTGAGTAGCTTCTCGACTGCCAGGGAGAAACACTGCTCGTTGGTCATCATGGAGACGTAGTCCAAACGGTCGAAGTATGGCAGTGCCTGAAGGTATGTCTTGTACTCGATCAACTTTTCGGTTCCTCTGTGTAATAACCCAACGTGAGGATCCGATCGCACAATCTCCTCACCATTGAGCTCGAGAATCAGTCGCAACACGCCGTGGGCAGCTGGATGTTGAGGTCCGAAGTTGACTGTGTAGTGTCTAATCTTCCTGTTCTCCACATTCTCTCCCTCCCGATGAGTTTCCTCCGGGGTAATATTGGCAGCTATATCGGCATCTCGCGGCGCTGGCGAGGTGAAATTGTCCCCAACAGCTACCAGTCGTGTTGCTTGGTATGGCTCCGCGTTCCTCCGCGATGTCGTTGCGAAAGACCGTGTTGTTGCAGGTGCGACAAGCTTGGACGAAGGGGATGCGCGCATACACAGGCGCTTTGCGCTCTGGCCGGCGAGCCTATATAAGGAGGATGTCATGGTGATCAATCCCACAGGTAGGCTCACTCCTCGTCGGCAAGATGGGATGGATAATTCGAGGTGTGGTAATGTGAGGCTCCAATTGTATGCCGATGAAGTGTGGTCGATTGGGTCTAAATTCGACAGCTTCTCATTGGCCGACAATTGGGACAGGGATGTTGGTCGGCTTATTCCGCGAGTACAAAACATTTTTATTTTTGATACTGATATCGCGATAGAAGCCCCGCCACAGCTGTGAACATATCTCACAACTATGGCTCCATACACTCCGTCACAGGAGGAACTCCAGCGCCGAAAGGTAAATTTCCGTTTTTAAAGAAAGAGATTCAAGTGCTAAGTCGAAACAGATTGTGGGCGTCAACTTGGAGACTGTCGACGATGTCACTTCCACCGACTTTCCAGGCCATTACGCTGGAGAAGATCATTCTTGGGACCTAGATCTTTTCAGGAAGAATCTGAAGATACAATTCCACCACAATACCCAATTCAATGCCTCGTTTTCTGTTGCTGGCATTGATGCGTCAGTTGCAAACGCCTTCCGTCGCATTCTCCTCGCCGAAATACCCACCCTCGCCATTGAATACGTTTTCATGAACAACAATACATCTGTCATTCAGGATGAAGTTCTTGCGCACAGATTAGGACTGGTACCTCTCAAAGGAGGCAGAAAGGGTCTACTAGAGTTTATGAAGTGGTTCGGCAAGGCGAACGAGGAAGAAGGCACTGAGGCCGGGGAGGCATTCGATTACAACACGATACAACTGAAACTGAATATCGAGTGCACACGGAACCCCGACGCGGCTCCAGGAGAAACGGATTCGAATAAGTTATACATAAACTCTGCGGTTCATGCCAGCGATATCACTTTCCATCCTATTGGGAGACAACCGGAGTTCTTTTCCGGTGACGACACCATCACAGTTACCAATCCAGATATACTTATTGCGAAACTACGCCCGGGCCAGTGCATAGACCTTGAGATGCACGCGATTAAGGGAATCGGAGCCGATCACGCCAAATTCAGTCCTGTTGCAACAGCCTCGTACCGATTATTGCCAACCATAACCATTTTGAAGCCAATACTTGGAAATGACGCCGAGAAGTTCGCAAAGTGCTTCCCCAAGGGTGTCATTGGGTTTGAGAAGGTCACAAAGGAGGAGGCAAGCACTCCAGGCAGCGGGTATGAAGGCCATGCGGGCGAGAAGAAAGCAGTTGTGAAGGATACGATGAAAGACACGGTCAGCAGAGAATGCTTGCGACATGAAGAATTTCAGGGCAAAGTCAAGCTTGGTCGCATCAGGGATCACTTTATATTTTCGATCGAAAGCACTGGACAGTGGGACAGCGACGAGCTCTTTCTGGAGTCGATCAAGGCTCTGAAGCAAAAATGTGTAAGGTTTAAGCGGAACCTTTCATTGATGACCAAATAATACTCTCAGATGAGTTGGAAAGGCTGCTTTTACCCCAGGAGCATTTATCGGAGTTAAGGAAGCTGGCGTTGGGCAGGTAGATTTTGTAAAACATGCAATCAATAGATTCACACCCGGACCTATCATTTGAGTCTTGGTCTTGCTATATATTGGTTTTTTGCATCTGTTCCTGACATGCTCTCAGCTCAAGTGAATCAATTTCCTCTATGGTCATATCGAGGCTACACGTCGCTACTGCCCGGTTTCACCACTTCCCCTATGTGTACTTAATGCGAAACCTGAAACTGACGCGAGCAAAAGCAGGATCAGTAACTGCAAGTTCATCGCCCTCGTTCACGAAGTCGCTGACTTTCTTATCAAGGTTTGGTCTTGTGGCTTCTTCGAGACTCGCCGGGCTCCGCATATAAAGTGATTTGCCCTCTGCACGAACAGAGGGCTTTTTCAACTGTGCTCCAGGAACAATTGCCAAAGCATCAATAAGCTCTTGCAATGTCCATGCTTTGTCCACCTCAAGGTCACGCGGAAGATTACCACAAACAGGGCAGTCGTCTTTCTTCTCGTGTTTGAATGTGAACGTGTAGATGCTGTCGTTGCCGCTGTACATCATATAATTTTCCTCGAAGCCCAACGGTGGAGCAGCAGAGGTTGCGAGCTTGAACGCCTCATTACAACAGCTCGCAGCGATAATTGCATTTGTGGAAGCAATCGCAGGAATGATGTTCTTTACCACGCCTTGGGTGAGAGAATACGTAACGCCACTGATGTTGAACTCTTCTGCTCTGGCAAGGGCTTGCATGTAGAGCCAGGTGATATGTTTTGGATCGTCATTGTCAAGTTTTGGGAATGGCTTTTCTTGCTCCCATGCGATAATATGAGCCCATTCGATACAGTGCTCTGGCTGTCTTGGGATTGTGGCCAACGTGCAGAGTGGCACTGCTGCGCGCGGGGCGTGCATGTCAAGTTGGCACTCTATACAAGAAGTCATAGTCGGTATTATGACTCTCGATTGCCCCTTGAAACCTAGAAGATTTTAGAGACGAATACTAAATTGATAATTTGTTGAGCTTACCTTCTGTCCCACCATCAATCAACGGTTTGAGGCTGTCTGGGTTCTCCTCATCAAACAACTCCACCAGTTGGGAATTGATCCACCGTCGTGCCTCGATGCTATCAAGTCCACAGATAACCATTCCAAACTCCATGTAGAAAGAATCATCTTTATCTTGAATCATGCAATTATGTGGAGTGATGCTGACGCCCGTTACTCGTTTCATGACAAACTTCGCAGCAACCTCAGCTTTGTATTTGCCAACATCGCTATGGCGGAACAGAAACTGGCGATTCAAATTGGAGACATCTATTGTGTCTTCGGGGCAGGTTCAGTCAACGTTTGCTCTGGGTGGGGTTAAATGGGACTCACCCATATCAATGACATGAATGTCCTTAAACCCTGATAAAGCCAGGTTCTTTAAGATCTCGCAGCCTAAACCTCCAGCCCCTCTTGATGGAGTAAGCCAAACCGCCCCAAATTTCGATATTATCTAACATACATTACCCTAGAGAAAATGTCAGCACCAAACTGTAGTAGAACATGTCTCACGTGGATCTTACAATATCTTCATCTGTTCCTGGCTATGAATCCTACCACCGCTCGTACTATTGCCATCTTCGTCAATCTCATAACTTTCATCGGTGAAACCGCCTTGGCCCTTCCTAATGTTGTCGAGATACTTCCTAAAAGCAGACAGTGTTAGCATTTCCAAACTGAAGACCAGAAGCCACGCTACACAGGTGACCAACCATCGCCCGTCCGAGTGGCTGCTTGGAGAAAGCATAGAAGGTGGAATTTGAGATGCCATTGCCGTCGCCATATTTCCGCTAATGGCTTGAAGGGTATTTATTCTGAAAAGAGCAAAGCTTCGTTGTGGTAAGGGAGGAGGCGGGGTTATCCTTGCTATGAGACGAGGCAGCTAGCTACCAGATAAGAGCTCAATAAGCGTTATCGTACACACAACTAACGAGTACTGCCAAGTCACACCGCTCCCTCCCCACGTACGCTGGTGTCCTCCGTCAAGTGTTCATGATTTCGGGAACGCTCTAGAGCATCCTCGATAGAGCTGTGATGTAGAAAATGGAGGATTTGCTCACACCTATGAGCACGGCTTATAAGAATATTAAAGAGGATCAAGAAGATGCTTTAGTCGAAACCAAGAAGCGGCGGGAAGCTCCTCAAAAGAATGAGTTTCAAGCAAGAAGCCCACGAGAAGCCCTGGAGATACTCCAAAATGAACCCGACTTTTCGAATCTCATATCAATCCTAAAGTACTTGGACACAACCAGCGAAATTTCTCTCTCTTCTCCAAGCCCGTTAAGTTCTCAGCTGATCAATGTCCTGGTCTCTGATATTGTCCCAAATTACTGGGCAATCCTCTCAGAAAGTGGCAACGGATCCAAGGCCTTCAAATATAAAAGAGAGAGAGATTTGCTCTTGACTTGTTTCCGGAATGTCACTGGACTAGGCGCTATATCAGCTCGGCTAAACGCCCTGATTGATCAAAGCAAGATCACAACCAAGAAGGGCGATGGACCAGGTTTGGTGCAGTCGTTGAGGGACTACCAGAGTCTCTTAGAGGCCATTTTGCACGGCGATGCCGTGCTCCAAGGCCTTTGGAAAACCATCCAATCTGAGTCTATTTCCAAGCAGGCAGCCTTGTGGCGCGAGGTTACTGTGTTGATCGGCGGAAGCAGGCTGTTGAATTCCGCTGCTGAAGCTCATAGTATTATCAATGAGTGTAACAATACTCTTGGAGAGACTACATGGGTTTCAGATGGAGCAAAATATAGCTGCTGGATTGCATCAAACATTCAATACTGGGCAAGGCACCTTACATTGGAATCCGACAGGCCATGGAAGCACCTCACGGAACTCCTTTCGAAAAGTTTGCGTCTTGGGTATCCCGGTAAGGAAGCATCTCCCCAATTGATTCCCGTGTTCTAGCTAAAATATGAAAAGATGTTATATTGGAAGCGGTGCTGGATTTGGTTCTTGGAGCCGAAGACGACTTAAAAGTGCTTCAGAAACTCTTGGACATAATTCCTACTTATGAGCAAAAATCTGTCCTGAACTGCGCTTTGCGCTTACTTGTTAAGCGGCACCTACCAAGTGATCCTAACTATGGCGATGTAGCCTGGTGGCAAGAGGATACTGCTCGAGTCTCTGCGGGAGCAGCTTATTTAAACACCATTATCAATGGCAACGCGTCACGGAAAGACTTACTTTTATCTTGGATGACTGGATTGCCTGGTGCTGGTATTGGAGAGCCAATAAGCATCCGACGTGCAGCAATAGCTGCCGTTTCTAACTCAAAGTACGACTTGGAGGCTATTCTGGAAAAGTGCATGCAACAGTTTGGTGACCAACTCTACATCAAACACACCCCTTCCATGCAGCAAGACGGTGCGAAACACTCATATCCCTGTTTATGCTCATTATTATGATGATGTGCTAATTAATATATTAGTTCACGCCCAAGTTTTACTTCTTTGCGCCGGATATGTGCACCGAATATCTCCAATGAAGCTAAAAATTCTTGCAAGATCTGGAGTTTATCTCAATGCGGTATCCAATCGCTTATCTGCCTCTTCAGATAGAGCTCGATTCCTTGGAATGCTAGTCGGTGAGGCTATATCTGGTCTTGTGGAGCCTTCTGGGAATCAAATGGATTTCAAGATGGAAGAACTCAAATCTCCGGAAGCCCAATGGTACAAAGGCTTAGTAGGTGTCATAGACGGCCTTGGTTCAGTTGAGTCTCTTCGGAAGCATATCGCGCCAGAAGCCAAGCCAAGCAAACCAAGCCTTCCTCGTGAAATAAACAAACCAACCCGACCACCCCAGCACTCCTCCAAAATTATTTCCATCGAAGAGGTTGACGACGATGGTTCAGAAGAGGATGATGATCTAGTCCCGTACACAAAACCTGACTCTGACGAGGAAGATTCGGATGAAGATCCCACCCTTGTTGTGCGGAACAAGCCTACTGCGCCAGTATATATTCGGGATCTTATTTCATATTTTAGGGACACGGAAAATTATGACCGTCAAAGATTAGCCCTGTCAACCGCGGCCACCTTAATCAGACGGAAGTCCGGCTTTGGCACTGAAGTCAAAGATCATGCAGAGGAACTCGCAACTGTATTAATGGGTCTACAGGATAAGTATGACATTGACGATTTCAACGACTTGCGCCTCCAGGGCATGATATCAGTTCTGCTCTGTGATCCGCAAAGAATGGCAAAGTGGTTCTCTAGGACATTTTTTGATGGCGACTACTCGATATCACAGAGAGCTTCCGTACTCTCGACTATTGCAATTTCCGCTAGAGAGTTAGGGGGCTTCAAAGAAGAAGACAAATCACTTACGAAAAAAGCTCTGGCTTCCAGCAACAATTTTCCATCAAAGCGGCTTCCTGAACGACTGCACGATGTTTATGCTGCAGAAGAAAGCCCGGTTGACTCTCTCTCTCACCAGCTTTCTAAAACCATGATACAGCCATTAGCTGCGTCGCTGGCAGATAAAGCTACCGGCCCCGATATTCTAAAAGTTAGAACATTCTCTTCGCGTCTTGCCGTCGAGTCTCGACGAGCTCCTCCTACCGTCAACGCCCTCTCCTCCATGGTCGCAGAGTCTTTCTTCTTCCCCCTGACCGGGCGATTTTTTGCACACTTAAAAGCATATGGTGGAAAAAACGTTATTTTCGAGTCTTTCCTCCTGAGCAGTTATCTGAAAACGCTCAGTTTGATAATGCACGCGAGTGGAAGCAGCACTCTCCAGCTACCTCAGATGACGAGTGAATTCTGGGACTTACTGCTGGCAGTGAGGAGCCACACAATAGGTGACAAGTCTGTGAGGGAGGCGGTCCTTTTTGGCTTCATGACTCTGTTAGAGGTTAACGGAGACAAGAGGCGGCTGTCAGAAAAACATGGAAGGGAGTTATTGGAGACACAAAGATGGGTCGAGGCCATCTTTGGCTCCATTGGGGAGGGGGCTGAGGAAGAGAGGGCAAGGACCTTGGCCGCAGGAGTGCTCTACAGAATCCGAGAGGTAGTAGAGAAGTACCAAGCGCTATTGATGGGAGATTTGGTGAATTTTTGAATGTGGAATGATAGTTGTAGTTACAACTTGTGCACCTCAAGAATAAATACAAGAGAGGTTAAAAATAATTTTTGTGTAAGACGATACCAATACTTTAATTTTTAAAGTTATTTTATAATCCTGTTTATTTGGGAAGAAAGTTGGGCGCGTTAGAAATTTTATTCATTAATAGTGCTGTCTCATATGTTATATTATCTTTCCATCACAAACAAGTGACAAAGTGGTTATAAAGTACAAAGAATAGTAATGGAGATTAGCATTTTGCTTTTTAAAACCATGTATTACTCCAGCAGCGCGTCTTGCGCCGCTTGGTGTGCCAGCCTTTTGTTTTTAATAGTGATGGTGGCTGGTCTTGAAGTCTAAGACATCACAGTAGTCAAGGGCGGATACCTCATAATGGAAACGCGGTGATAAACAGCAACATCGATTCGACGACAACAGAACAACAATTCAAAAATATCAACCAATATCACGCGACAGCTGTTGGCAATCTAATATCTCTCTTTGTTTCTTGTTCTGGACCAACATATGGTCGCATGGCAAACGCATGACCAGATCGACACTCCACAGCGAATGTATTACATTCCACAGTGGCGCGTCCCTGGCACCTGGCCTCACGACAAAGCTTCATTGCCGTGCAAATTATTAATTCTACTTGCATCTAGCTTGAAGAACTATGGGTCTTATACCTTTGAAATTGGTCGCGGCCCTGAAGCCAGCCGACCGACAACAATCGACGGCCAAAGAAACGCCAGCTCCGTTAAGAGCTCTAGCCAAACCCGTCCCGCAAGGTTCCAGTTCAACGCCGGCCTCGTCTTTTAGGTCAACAAGAAAGATATTACAGGTCAAGGCACCGAACTCAGCTTTCCTGCCATATGGGAATGCCGAATGGCGAAGCCTTCTGGACGATGTAAAAGAACTTTTCCGGAATGGCAGGTATAAAGAGTGTTCAGACCGCTGTGTTGCAGCCCTCGAGCAAGTGAGAGGACCTGTAAGTTGGCCCGCGATTTTTGTCAACGCGTCTTGCATTGCGAGACTGGAAGATCTACTATTTCCTATTATGGCCAGTTATCAGATACCTTTGATTATTGCGCCCAAAATTCATGTTATTGCAAGTAGAAAGCGAGGTTGACCAAGCTAATAATAATCCAGGTACACCCTGCGCATCTTACATACATCTCATTTTACGCCGCGCTATGTATCACCATCCAAGCACAGTCTCTAGAACTACGAAATCCTCGGAAGTTGGTGCTGTTGAAGCTTTCGCTATCATTTTATGAAAGATCTGAAGGATTTTTGATGAAAGCAAAGACAGAGCAGATCACGCCCCATGATGGCCCTCCAAAACGTGAATATAAGCGCTGGGATTCCAATTCGTCGACTCGAAGCAGGAATCTTTCAGTTGGCTCACCAACGTCAACAACGCATGCCACAATTTTAGACTTTCCTCTACCAGACAATGGCTCAGACGATGGATTTAAATCCCCATCTATAACTACTCGTGCCAGAACCCTGTCAATGGACTCGACAGCATCCGATTGTCCTGCAAAAAAGGACTACAAGAACCTGTTCTACAATACCATAAAGCACTATGCAGCAACGCCACCTCCCTCAATATCAGAGGATTCACTTCCTGCCAAACGGGAATTGAAACGATCTGGGTCGTCATCATCAGCGCATAGCAAAACCTCCTCAATCGATTCTATACTCGACGAATTCGATTTCTCACTTCCGTGGGATGCAAACTCGCGTCGCTCCTCTGGATCGTCATATACGAGTATAGCCAGCAGGACGACAACGGAAAATATATCCCAGAAGCAAACCCCCCAGGATACTGCGCCTCTACTATTTCTAAAACCCCCGCCTCCGCAGTTTCTAAAACCCTCAGCACCGCCACGGCTACGGAAGAGGTCTGGTTTTGCGCCATCGCTTCCGACCATCATATCCGATAGCTGCATCGCTGAGGTGGCTATGGAGAGTTCTAGCATGTCTAGCACTTCCTCTCCCGAACGCTATTCTGCTAGGACTCGTCCGTTACCTCCATTACCACTCATTACTGAGGATATATCAATCTGTTCCGAGATCCAGATACTCAGCGATAGCGAAGCAGGAAGCACCCGGGGCAGCGATACTCAAACACCAAGCAGCCCCATCATTCCGCCTCTCAGCAAGGCTCGTAGCCCTGCACCCACAGCCGTCCCATTTCGCAGGCCTCTACCACCACTTCCACTGCCTGTTCGTCAGCCAGTTCCGGGTTGCAGGCTCAATTTCTCGAAGCCTCGTCCAGTGGCTCCGCCTCAGCCCAGTCCAAGGACTTCACCAGAGACAGCGGTAGAAGCCATCTCGCTGTTCCTTCTCTCCCAATCCCGTGCTCGCTACAACGCGCACATTCCAGAATTCTACTCACGGATAAAGTACCACATGATGGAAGTGCGCAAGATGATTGCGGACGTGCAGTTTAAAATGGTGGCGCTTGAGGCTGAGGGGCGTCCGGTAAGGACGCTTAGTATCAAGGAGCTGAGGGAAGGGACGGGGTGTGCGAAGGGGGTGCAGTGGAAGGTTGATAAGGAGGAAGTTGTGAAGAGAGTTAGGCGGGCGAGAGTCCAGGCTTTGAAGAGGAGGGGAGAGGAGCGGAAGCCTTGGGATGGTGGGAGGTATCAGGAGTTGTGTAAGCTGGCGTTGGAAGAGTTAAAACGATGAAGTTAATATGTATAATTATAGTTAGTTTGTAGGATTAATAATTAGGTAGCTTGTAGGATTAATAATTAGGTAGTATGTACGATTAATAATTGAAAAGAAGATTTGTTGTTTGAAGTCGGTCTGGTTTGGCGCATAATCACAGTCACAACGTATGAGAAGCTCACAGTAGATTCATCAGAATGCTATTTTGGTCTACCTACAGTATCTGCTTTGCAGCAATGTCGAAAACCTCCCATGGCTCAGATCCATCACGCTTTGCCTGGTCGTAGTTGGATATTCATTTCCTCACCGCCTCGACATGCGTCCATCTCTGCCCGCGGATAACTTCAGACGTAAACAAAGAAAAAGAAGAATCGTGATAAATCGGATCAGCCCTGAATCTAGCAAGCTGACCAAACCCGGGGGGAAATAGATGCTTATATTCGCTGAAGGACGGCCTCTAATATTATGCTGAATGAACAACAGGTGCGTTTCGTTAGGGCTGCAGCTGGGCGACCGGCGACATGTCCGTGCAAACTATCTATAGGTCGGCATCGTCTTCGTCTGGGAGCGGCATCTGGGCAGCGTCGTGCATATCCTGCCTGTACTGGGCAAGGAGAGCCTCGTCGACCTGGGCCTCGGGTGGGGCAAGAGCAGGGGCAGCGACAAATTCCTAATTCAGTTAGCGTGGGTGCCCAGAAAGCGAGAAAAATGGCGGGGTACGAACGAGAGTCGCGTTGCCAACAAGCTTGCGGGCCAACCACAAGAACGGCTTCTCGAAGTTGTAGTTGGACTTGGCTGAGATGTCGTAGTACTGGAGGTTCTTCTTGCGGTGGAAAGTGATGGTCTTGGCCTTGACCTTGCGCTCCTTAACATCGACCTTGTTACCGCAGAGAACGATGGGGATGTTCTCGCAAACGCGGATCAAGTCACCTATGGGATAGTTAGAATGAAATGCCTTCGGTTCTCGAGCTCGGGTGTTTGCTTACGATGCCAGTTGGGCACGTTCTTGTATGTGATGCGGGAGGTGACATCGAACATGATGATACCACACTGTCCGTTGATGTAGTATCCGTCACGGAGACCTCCAAACTTCTCCTGTCCAGCGGTATCCCAGACATCGAATTGGATTTGGCCCAGGTTCTGTATTTCGTCAGTATCAGCCATAAAGGCTTGATTGTGTAGATCGAGGCTCGATGTGACTTACAGTGGTGAAGCCGAGAGGGTGGACCTCTACACCTAATGTGGCGATGTACTTCTTCTCGAACTCGCCGGTCAAATGGCGCTTGACGAAGGTGGTCTGTTTGGAGGTTCAGTTAGATTTCATTGTCCAAGTTGAGATAAGGATGACCGGTCGGCGCTCCGAGAATGAGGGGTAAAGGCGCCAACGCAGTTCATTCCTCCAAAGCAAATTCAACTGACCTTTCCGGTTCCACCGTCACCGACAAGCACAAGCTTGAAGGTTGGTACAGATGGGGCTGCGTCTGCCATGTTGGCGGTTGAAATGACAACTGTGGGGTGATGTAAACAGAGGACGTCGGTGATCTATAGATCTGTGAAAGAAGTTAGTTCTGTGCGACCAGCGCTTTATTTATTGCAAAATTGCCGCAAAGCCCTGGAAATGATGCGCTGGTGATATATACCTTGAGGTGGCAAGTTCACTTGTGGACGTGGTCTTGTATGATTTGGTTGTCTCTGTTTTGTTGCGATGAGCAGGCGGTGGAAAAGCTTAGCGAAGAGCGAAGAACTGATGTAATAACATCACGTGATTGGACGAAACAAAGTAGCCTTGTCTGACGCAGACATCTAGAGTATTCCGTAGTACGGTACAAAGCAACCTCAACCCATCCGGCTAATTTCTATCAACGACGGTTCAACATAAGCCATCCTTACCGTGGTGGACCTCACACCATGGACGGCCCTTCTCCTTATACGTCTTTCTCTCTGACGCATGTCAATTATGTAAACTGGCCTTACACATGACTTTGCGTGCGTCCGACTAATCTGCTCGTGTTTAGAATCCTGATGACCGTGTCTCGTACCTCTGTGCATGGCTTGCCATTGTCCCCCAGGGGCTCTGCGTTGCATACGCAACCCTGATCTATTCTACTCGTGAGATCGAGATTATTCTCATGTTTGCTGGGCAAATGGCATGTGAGGCAGTCAACTTTATTCTGAAGAGGATCATTAAGGAGGAAAGGCCAAAGCAGATGCACGGCAAGGGGTACGGAATGCCGTCGTCCCACGCCCAGTTTGTGACTTTCTTTTCGGTGCATCTAGCTCTCTTCTTGTTGTTAAGACATAATCCGCCAAAGGCCACGAAAGCCTCGCACACCCCAATACCATTCGCGCAAAGAGTGGCACTGTCTATAGCTGCACTGATATGCGCAGGGCTAGTTGCAGGAAGCCGGATATATCTGAACTACCATACACCAAAGCAAGTTCTTGTTGGATGTGCAGCAGGGTTGGTAAGTGCTGTTGGCTGGTTCGGCATCACGACTATTTTTAGGAGGAGCGGGCTCCTGGAATATGCTCTGGATACTCCCCTGGTACGGCTGTTTCGAGTAAGAGACTTAGTGGTGGAAGAAGACCTGCCACAATCTGGCTGGGAGAAGTGGGAAGAGAGGAGAGCGATGTCTCATACGCGCCGAAATACCCAAAAGACAAAGTAGCGGTAGTCTAGTGAAGAATGATGGAGTCAGGAATAACACATTCTCAACACAGCCTGAATAATACTTAAATGCTGCCTATTGTAATGTCTCGGGCCCTGACTGGTGGTACATTTTTTGTAGAGGAATAACAACAACTCCAGCCCTCGCGATAGCACTACAGATACTCCAGAAGTCCATAACCCCGAAACCCCTTCGCTGAACTACAGAATTGGAAACTTCGTATAAGACGAGGAGCGGCAGCCTAAAGTGGAACGATATGGCACCCTAATAAACCCCTGCCTCCCCAGTCCTTTCGTGGAACCAAAGTCAGGCTCAGTTCTTGTGTCTCGGCACCGAAACCTCTCGAAACTTTCACCAGGACGTTCCTCTACACATATGTCAGTCTACCAATCAAAATGAAGGGTGCTTCGACCCAGTTTGCTGGAGAAAATAAGATGATAAAACTCACCCCTTCATTTCCTTGCACGCATTCTGCTACCCTCCTCAACCCGTCATTGTTCTCGCGGTTCACGTATCCGAAATTGCGAATCAAGTCTCCTGCCTTCAATCCCGCTTCTTCAGCCGGACTATTCTCCACAACAGTGTTAACCCTTGCGAATGGGGTCTCCAACACTGGCGGGCGCGACCGCGGCGCTTCCGTTCTGTGTAACCCATTGGTGGTTGCTGGCTTCTGTTCATCGGACTCTGGTAGAGGGTTTGCTTGGAGGAACTCGAAGTGCGCGTGGACTGCCTTCTCGATCACTTCCATGAGTGCTTTGTAGTCATTCTTCAGGTATATTATCCGTGAGCGTGTTGTTCGTACTAGATATAAATATTAGAGTGGTCCAAAATTGTGGTTGAGGATGCGCTCACTTTGCGCGACGTCGAGGTCTGCCCGTGGGAAACCATCTGGTGTCATGAGGTTTGTGCTCATATCAACTCCGTGCTGAGCATCATTAGCTGTCTGGGAAGCTTCTTGACATAATACATGTTCAGACTCACAGATTCAAGGACGCCTCCAAGGGCCCTAAGCTCAGCTTCCATAGACTCCTTCTTCAACTGAAGCTCCGGCAGCGTGAGCCCCTCAGTCCGTATCCCACCTCCATTCGACGTCGTGGGACCGGACGGGATAGTAGGGGCGTGTAGGTTCTGCATATTTGGCAGTATATTCAATTCCGAGCAAAAGTTAAATGGTAAAGTGGTCGTGGCGTATGGAGCTATAGAGCACTTTTGTTGTCAAGCTTAAGCCAAGGTATACGCGGTGCCACAGCCTGATGGCGGGGTATCGCTTATTGATAAGAAGTCTTGGCATGCTTTATCAAAGGACCCTCAATTGCGCGACCGACGGCGCAATCAACCCCACGATGACCGAGGGAAGCGATGGGTTCGCCCACCCACAGTAGTACGATTACGTAGACTTTTACTTCTGCCTGACAACAAAAGTGATATATAGCTTCATACCCCACGACCACTTTACCGTCTAACTTTTGCGTTGGAATCTTTTGAGAAAAGCAAAAAAAAGCTAGAATCCATGGCGTCCAACCCTCCCGGCAAGTGCTGCACCGTCGGCGTGAAGCACCAGTAAGTGCCGCCCTGTCATAGCACCCCTCCTCAATCGACAAAACATAAGCATCAGAACCCTATTTTAACACCTTTTCAGAGGCGAGCCAACCGGCACCCACACCACCATCGACAATGGTTCCCTCGATGTCTACATCGCCAAGCCCGCGACCCCCAAGGCGGGCAAGGCCATCCTCTTCGTCCCGGATGTGATGGGCATCTCTCAAAACGCCAACCTGATGGCCGACCAACTCGCCGCCAATGGGTACTACACTCTGATTCCCGACCTGTTCAACAAGGATTCCCTCTCCAACCCATGGCGCCCTGAGAATTTCAACCTCCTGAACTGGATCCAGCATGGCATGAAGGGTGATAACCCGCACACTGTCCTCGAGGTTGACGCGATTGTGGCCAAGGCGCTGGACTACCTGAATGAGCAGGGCTACAAGGAGATCGCCGCCGTGGGTTACTGCTTTGGCGCAAAGTACGTGGTGCGTTTCATGTCCGAGGAGAAGGGGAAGCGCATTAAGGTGGGATACTTGGCGCATCCGTCGTTTGTGGATGAGGCAGAGCTAGAGGCTGTTAAGGGGCCGGTATCGATCTCTGCGGCGGAGACGGATGCGATTTTCCCGGTGGAGAAGAGGCATAAGTCGGAGGAGATCTTGGCCAAGATCAAGGTTCCCTACCAGATCAATCTGTTCTCGGGAGTCAGCCATGGCTTCTCCGTCCGTGGTGATCTGAACATCCCGCAGGAGAAGTGGTCGAAGGAGCAGGCGTTTGAACAGGCTGTTCAGTGGTTCAATTACCATTTGTAAGTGTTAGGATCCAAGTTTGAAAGAGACTTGTTGAGTTGGTATAGGGGCACTTTACCCGGCCATAAGGATTACAATGGATCCAAGGGGGTCAACAGCAAGTTTTAAATACGATTGCTGAGAATGGCTCAATTATATATATAACGATACCTTATGCCTACTTATTCATTTGTGTTCGTGCGTCGTAGCTCTCATTCTTGTCGTGATTGCTACCACCTCACTCATCCAGATATGCTCAATTAAATACGAAAACAATCTTATTAAGAGCAGTCATTCATAATAGTCATAAATCATGAGTTCAATTGCAGTAGCCTAGTGCTACATGCTGCTGTACTGTACATCAAGCGGGTATAAGGCTGGCAACTAGTATACAAGGAAACAAGACTCGACACGGCCCCTATATTCAACGCTCATATCTTGGAAGGCCATCATGACGGCTAGTATATTGCGCGGCATATTCGTCTTCTTCATCCAAAAACGGTGCACTGGGTTGTGGCACATTGCTGCTCGCCCCTTCCCCGGCGGTGTCGTCGAGATCTGGAAAGTCTGAAGGCGAACTTGCCTCTGCTTGGAGGCGGCGCCGTTCTAGTTCACGCTTATCGTCGACACTTGCTGCTGTGGCCTGTGGTGGTGGGCCCTCGGTCCGGGGAGTTGCCGGTGTAATTGTGTCAGACGAGTGAGCAACACCATTGAGTGCAGTAGCGGGAGGTCTTTGTTGGGCTGAGTGGGCTACTGGCCGATAATCATCATTGTACAGATCGTCATCAGGATCGGGAGGAGCCGTAGGAGCAGGTTGGGAAGGTGCCGAAGGGCCCGCTTCTTCCTCCAGAGGCTGGCTTGGCAATAGGGTTTGTTCGGCAAGACGAACGCGGTCTTTTTCATTAAGGTTTGCGGAAGGCAAGACTTGCGGTGGTGGGACAGTACTCTGGCTATACTCAGGAACCTGGTTCTGGTCCGGTATGGCATGTTGTTCGTCATTATAAGTGTATGTTTGATCGTGTGAGCCTTGCGGCCATTGGGACCATTGTTGGCCGTATTCGTCGTAATAGTATTCTGCTTCGTTCGGTATGGCCTCCGCATGTCCATTTTGCCATCCCTCTGAGTCCAACGGTGGAACAGGAGTTGGGAGTGCCGTGGTTATATCATCGGCAGGCCCCTTCTTAGTTATATTACCCCTTCCTCTCAAGCGAGCGCTGTCCGTTGTGCCAAGAATGATCTCAAACAGGCAAGCCACAACGCTTTTCTCGCGCCTAATACGATCTGTGTCGACAATATTACCACCCCAAGCAGCCAGTGTTGGAGCCGTCGAACTGTCCGTGCCAAGGACTGGATCATTGGGGTTGGTCATAGATGGCAAACTAACCATGCCCAAACGTGGGAGGTGTCGATCCTGGCCAGCCAGCTTTCCTCCTAAATCGACCACGACCTCAACGTAATATCTGAAGCTTATCATTTCGCCTGGCACCCCGGTAATTGTAGGGAAGACATCTTCCGGCACCCGCAATGATGTCGTTATTACAGTTGAGAGTGTGACTGGGTCTATCATTATCGGTGCAAGTGTCTGAGACAAATCTTTGCGGAAAACACTACTGGATCCCGCAGAGGTTAAAGATAGTCCGCTCAAGCCAGTTTTGGACTTTGGATAATATTCTTCATGCTTTAGTCGTTCTAGGTCTTTGCCTTTAATATTCGTAAATAGTGATAATGGCGGTGCAGAGTCTATCCGGCCTTGCCGGTACAAGGTAACGATGATACCATGCAAACTCTTGATTCGTTTTGTATGCTGGATGGATATTGTAATTGGTATGCTGTCTCCTGGCAAACATCCAGCTTTCAAAAGCTCGATTTTGGCAGTGATGGTTTTATTTGGAGCGGGTTTATTCGAGGCCGTGTCAACTCCGTTACTGACGGGTTTCGACTGTGTTGAATGCCCGATAACGTAGCCAGTACTGCTACTGCTAACTACGCTACCCTCGCTGATTTCGCTTTGTAAATCGCTATGCAGCGGACTTGTGGGTGAGCTCGGGGGGTTGCTGGTAGATGCACGCTGGCTGGTAGATTCCTCAGCTGCCGCAGATTCGGTGGGTTTCGGCTGCACAGAAGACTTTCCCGATTCTGCAGCCGCTTGCTCTGCTTTCGCGGCGGATCGAATATGCCTCCTTGAGTTCTTCGCTATCGGCTCCAGAGAAATGGTACGTGGTTTTGGAATACTCATGGGGCCAATATCGACTGTTTCGACTAAAGATATCTTACGCTCGCACGTCGACGTAGCAGCGATGGATGTTGGACGCGTAAGGGTAGAGCGAATCATATAGGATATAGTGCCCCGTTCAAACTGTGACGCGATTAGTATATTGCCTTTGTGGCACGCGCAGCATGTGTACTTACGTCGATACTTGACGGCAAGCCTTGGGATGGGAACTGGAGATTGAATTCAAACTCATAGATCCCCGGCTCGAGGCGTCCTTCGCCGCATAGAGTAATCTCATCATTGAACAGCGACACATGGCCGTTGCCGGTGTATTGAGACCTTTTGTTGCTTGTTATCTCGACGACATGGTCGCTGGTAATAACCTCGCCGGCTGCCGTAGGTTTTTTCAGGACGCGCACAAAGCCATGAAGAGCGACAGTGAGATGGGTAATGCGGATCGGCTTTACGACGGTGAGGACGACGATGCCCTTGACGATGTCTCCTGGTGAGTACTGGCGATGCGGCTCGTTGGCACGGATGTGAAAATCGGTGGCGTTTCTGGTCCGCGACCGCAAAGGCGAAGTCAACCTCGAAAGGATTGACCGACCGCTCGATGCTAGTCTCGAAGACGAAGTCGTGGGCGAGACATCCGAGTACATGCTATTGTTTTGTCGTTGATGCCAAGTCGAGATGGAAGGTAAGTTGCTTGCCAAGAGATTCTTGAATTCTTGGCTACCTGGATGGAGGAGTGGTGGAGGTCAAACGTGCTGGCCATGCGACACGACAGTGGATTCAACCCAAAGCCAACACGAGCAGGGGGAGGAGACTCTTTTGTCGGGCGCCTGAATGCCGCTGCCACACGACCTTTTGAGATGATCCGGCTCTCAGATATATATATACACAGGATTTGCGGGCGAATGTAACCAAAGCTTATCGATATTATTATAATCGCATGGTCAATGTGATAGTAGGCCAAGTTGTCAAGGATGGTGCTTGGTGCTTGTGTGTGGTAGGGAGCACCTTGGCTGTTGGCTGGATGGAGTAGTGTAAGAAGTTTTGGGGACGGGGACGCGTTTTCTGGGCGACGATCTAATCTAATACTATACTTATGTGTAGTACTCTAACCCCACCAGCGGCGTCTTTCTCCTACCTTTCTACCACCAGGGTCGACCGAGGGGTACCGGGTATTGCGAAAGTCGATATTCTACTGGATTATAGCGCTGTATATGCGCTATTACGTTCTAACAAAGCGCCAGGGAGACCCAGAGAGGACCCAGACAGACCCAGATCAATCTTACGGAGTACTTCTAGCCGCGACAGCCTCATACGGGAGCATTTCCAGAGTTGTGTATGGATATGTGTGTGGTGTTGTTCTGTGCACGCTGGCACACACACATGGGATAAAGCGGAGACTGCCCCTCCTCATCCTCCTCCTCCTCTGCACCACAACCAATTGTGGCGGAGTAAGCAGTAACCCGCTCATCGTCATACTGTGGTATGTACGGAGTAGGTGGAGATATACAAGATATACACCGTGCTTATACTGTATTATGTTGAGTATCTCTGGATAATACTCCGTTACCGCACTTGTACTGTAATATTGGCTATACGCGTACTAGACGAATCAAGCTTTTTCCGTATTAAATATCCCACATCAATAGTCGCTTTCCCCTCGTAGCTGCTCTTAACGCGGCAAATGTTGGAATGGGATTATCTTGTTCAACTGTAGTACTCGTACCACACAGGGGATCTCGGCTCGACACATGTGCCCTCACACACCCGCCAACCCCTGTCCCATCACCCTGCTTGGTGAACTGTTCTCGGCCATACAAAGTACGTACGCACACAAATGTAACCGTAGGGAAAGAGCAATTCAATATTAGGCAGCAAATTGGGGCCAAAACCACTCAAATTGCCATACCGGAGGTCGGAAAGTGGAAAGTCAGACTCGCACATGAGAGACTTCCCGATCCACTGCACCAGGGTTACCCTCAACAGGGGTTGTCAGGGTCCAGCTGGCGAGATTGGGAGGGAGCGATCTAAGTTTAGCCCAAGGCACGGCGATACTAAAGTGAACAAGGTGTTGAAATAAAGATGGGGTTGGAGTTTGTCACGAAGCTTAATCGTCACTGGCCTGGGCTGTCACAGGATGGCCAGGTCGCGTCGTTCGCTGGGAACGGGTTTGTATGGAAGGCAAGGTATAATTAACGGTCAGGGTCAAATCACCCGGCCCGAGGGATGCGTCCGATGTCATCACAAGGATTTGATCCCAATTGTAGCCACCATCAGATTAAGCCGTCGAAACGTTATTCATGGCGTCCAACAGTCTGAAGTGGGACTTTTCATAACAACAGCGATTTCAGCAACTGTAACTGGAGGAAAGACTTTCAATCTCTCGGATCTACAATCAAGAAGCCAGTCACTCATAAACAGAGGTAAGGAAACAAGTTCCATCAGCCTAAATAGTTGGTATCAATCCTCAACAAAAGCGATCCATCTTCGGACTTTGGGGCGGCACGAGAACTGCTGATCGTTGCAATTCAAGGAAGCTCCCACAAGATCTTAATATTAGCACAGCAGCTATCACATGTAGTAGTGCGGTTTGTTCCATCACGTTTTCCGATCGTCACAGTTCCTCCCCTTTTCCTCCTTCCCTGTTCAAAGTTCCTTGAGCCCTTCGCCAGGGACATATTCATCCCCACAAGTCGATTGCATCACCAGAGCCACCTGCTCTCTGTCATTGGTGAGGTCCAGGAGGTAGCTCCGGATGCATTCGAGGTTGTCCGTGAACTGCTCTGCATCCTCTTTCAAACTCTGTATCTCCTTTTCTTTGCGAAGCACTTCCGTAGGGTCGCTTCCGCTGTATGCAGCCAGTTCCTTGTCCAGTGACGCCGTTTCTTTCAGGAGTCGCTCGTGAGCTTCCAACAGTGCCTGCCGGCCCATTCCATCGTCCTCCAACATTTCATCATCTTCATCTCTTTGAGCAGTTTCCTCAGTAATGTGTTTCTTGATGTCGGCAATCGATGTCTTCAGCTTGGTCTCTTCGGCTTGGAGGTCGTGGAGGACTTTCTCCTTGCTTTGCTTCGCGTCGGAGAGAAACGCCCAGTACCAATTTCCGCTTCCTATTTTCTCAACTTTGATCAATCCTTCGTCGCTGAGGGCTTGGAGGTAGTCCTTGACTACCATTCCACTGATCGAGGCAACAGCCGGAAGTGCTTTCTCGAGGTCTTTGAAGGAGTGGGCGCTGAGTGATTTGTGGAACCAGTCCATTATGAGAGCTTGCTTTGCTGCAGGAGGG
Source organism: Pseudogymnoascus sp. WSF 3629 (assembly GCA_001662585.1). NCBI lineage: Eukaryota > Fungi > Ascomycota > Leotiomycetes > Thelebolales > Thelebolaceae > Pseudogymnoascus > Pseudogymnoascus sp. WSF 3629. Next base: position 253,259 of record KV454575.1, read on the forward strand.
GCGGATTTGGGAGCCTATTATAAGCGTGAGACGCGTTATATCCTCAAAAGACGGGATAATTACCATCTTTCTGGGAGGTTCTTGGGAGACTTGTGGCCGTGTAGATCAAATACAATTCTCAAGTCTGGTTCAGGTTCGATCACGTAAAGTGGCAACGGGAGGTTGAGGTTCTCAGTAATAGGGTAAAGGTATGGCAATATTCGTGGCAAGTTCCGACTACAGAACATAGAGGGTGTCAGCTCTCTACGAAATAGACAAACTAATATCGTCAAATGTAAGGCATCAATATATATAATTTCTTCATATTCCATTTGCTATAGGAGCTTCGCCATACTTCAAAGGGCTTTGGTCTCAGTCCTTATTATATATATTGACTGTCTATCCATCCCTACATTGCTTGTTGCTTGCCATCTTGTCCCCTACAAATCTTTTGGAAACAAAAGATCTTCGTATGGGACTGCTTTGCCTTTGCTCACACAAATAGGCGAGCATATATTTGACTCCGCCAAAGAAGGCGCAAAAGAGTTGGGTTGCTTGGAGCGGTGCCTTGAAATGAAACATAGGGCATGATAGGCATGATAGGCATGATAGGCATGATAGGCATGATAGGCATGGTAGATACCATTGCCATGTTCAAAGCAGTCTATGGGGAAGTCCGTCGCCAATAGCTGTGCGTGATGAGTATGTCGTGATGATCTTAGAGGTCACTCCTGTCACTTTCCGTGCTTCACCCATTGCCATTCCCCGGCGGTCCTTGCTGAGCATCTTCTTCGACGACCCCAAACAAAACGCGAAGCCACAAGCTGCAGCCTCTGCATCCTACAGCAAGTTCTCCATCATCTTCCGCCTCTTCCAGATCTTCCTTGCGGATCAAAAATCCACGATCGTCTCCACACCTGCAGCTCCGAAACCAAAGCGACTCCTTTTCATCAAACTCCAGATCATCTAGATCAACGATCTCTACGCCTGTACGAAATCCGTTTTTCTGCTGGGCCCCAAACTCTCCTGTCTCCTGTGACTGCAAAGCAAGTGCTCTGTCGTATTCCTCACGGAGCTTCGGCGTTGATATGATAGAGTAGGCTTTGGTTATTTGATCTACAGTATAAGCACTACTGGGCTGTTTATTTGTAGCCTTTGTAGAACCATTCTCTGGCGAGGAAACTTGCTGGACTTTGTCTGGGTGGTGCTGGAGTAGTGATTTGCGATATGCTGCCTTCAGGAGCTGCGGGGTGAGAAATCTTGCGGCGTCCCGTGAATTGGGGAGCCCCAGGATTTCATAGTATGTAACCATGAAGACAGCACTTATAACGTTTTATCCCGTGATTTTGTTAACTTGGGATGGCGTTGTGATAACACGACAGCACTGGAGTAAAAAATCACTCTTTATGGGATGAGGGCCTGAGGCACCAATTTTTTAAAGGGACCATGTGGTTTGGTCTATGATGGAGAGACAGAGGGGGAGTTAAAAACAGTAATTTATGGCAAGGCCAAACGATAGCATAAAGATGGATTTCAGGGGAATGTGGCCATCATGAGTGGTGCGGTAACATGCATTCTATTTAGAATTTGATACAGATATTTACTACACATCCGAGCATTGAAGCTCAGTTGACAAATATTGTGAACGCCATCCTCCTTGCTATGAGCACCCAAAAGGGCGCGACAAACATATTGTACAATTTCCACTCCCTCAGCTTGATATACACGTCGTCTATTTCGGCCACTTCTTCCATCCACGTCCATGTCCTCTCTGCTTATTGTTAGTCCAACATCCCCAAGATTTGTCTCGTATATGATATAGCTCACCTCTTTCCAGGTTTGAATGAGTTGCGGCATCTCCAGCATGGCCTGTCTTCTCTTCTCCAATCTAAATGATATATGTCAGCGGCTTGTTCTCCTGTGTCTCCCATCACCCTAGAAAGTCAAGTCTAGAGGATGGTATTGAGGTATAACGTACCGTCCCTTCATCTGCCTCTCGCTCTCTTTACCCTTGACACGCTCTCCAACACCGGTTCCCTTAACACGCAGGCCATTCTCTTCTCTTCTCCTCAATCTCTCGGCAGAGCTCTTCACGCTGAAGGGCATCAAATCCTCAACCCCATGGCGCTGCGCCAGCTTCACCAGGTCGGCCTGTCTCCGTAACGAGAAGACTGGATCGTGCCATTTGCCCGTCGCCGGGTGCTTGTGAGCTTTGAAAGGAGACGGCGCCGCTTCTTGTGTGGATTCCCCGGTGATTGAAGCTTGTGACGAAGATTCGCTTTGGGCGGGAAGAATGGCCGCTGGGGGGTAACGGGCGAAAAATCTGGTCAGCCTCGGAGGAAGCGCCTGCGCAAGTTGTATATGCTTTGCTGTCGACGCCATTGTGAATGTGCAGTGAGCACTGTCGCTAATTGGGTCACTTTCCGTACGTGCAAAGTGATGTTCAAGATAAATTGAGGAAGGCCGAATACGCGCTAAGACGTTCTCGGCTCCGGTCGCCGATCATTTATGAGGCGCATTTACAGCCTTGCCTAACCTTGCACGCCTTCGACATATAGAAACAAAAACACAACCACGAACCTTTTGCGCGTTGCTTCACGAAAATAAACACGGCGCCAGCTATACCACCTCGGCCCATTAATTGATTTGTATATCGTTGCCACTATTGCAGTTCGGCACCATGAGTACATCTCTTAATGGTAAGGCGGAGCCCATAGCAAATGGCATAAACGGGCAGCGCGATCCGCCACCTCCACCACCCTCCGATTCTATACCCCCTCCGCCTCCAGAAAACTTCGCTCCACCTCCCCCCCAAGATCTACCTCCGCCTCCTCCTTCCGAGTCGCACCCTCCTCCTCCTGCTCCGCCACAGGAGCCGAAGAAAAAAGCTGGGTGGGGAGCACCGAAAGGCAGGCAGCCACTGAGTATAGAAGAGATACTACAGAAGAAGAAAGAGGCAGATCAAGCTGCAGCGAAGCCGAAATTTCTGTCGAGAGCACAAAGGGAGAAACTGGCCTTGGAAAAGCGAGCAAAGGAGGTTGACGAACAACGACGGAAAACCGAAGCTGAGCGACAGCCTATTGCGGCCGCCCCCAGGCAGGCACCGAGTGGCCCTGGAGGATCCGATAGACGCAGAGATGAGGACAGACGGGGTCCTTCGAATGTACCAACAGGCCCAAGATCGATGCGACATGGGGATGCAGCGCCGCCATCTGGTCCATCCGGCAGGAATGGAAATAACGGGAGACAACAAGGGAACATGGGCCCTCCTGACAAACAATCTGCGAATTCTGGAAAGGGATCTTTAGCTGGAGAAAAGCGGCCCGCGAATGGCGAAAGCACAGAAGCTGCGCTCACTCGAGTGAGATACATGGGAGCGGAAACAAATCAGTCTACATTTTCGGCCAACAAGAAGAGGAGGCGGACCACTGAGAAGAAGTTCAACTTCGAGTGGAACGCCGAGGAAGATACGAGCCCGGATTATAACCCCATCTATTCGCAGCGTGCGGAGGTTAACTTCTTTGGGAGAGGCAGGCTCGGCGGGTTCGCAGAGGACCCCGAAAGCGGTGTTTTCAAATATGCGAAGGCGCTCGAAGAAAGAGATTCGGAAGCGGGCTCAGTACGCGCAAGAGAGCTTCTAGAGATGGAGCGGCGCAGAAAGGAAGATGCTGGGGGCAGAAACTCCCTCGACAAGCATTGGAGCGAGAAGAAACTCGAGCATATGCGAGAGCGTGATTGGCGTATCTTCAAGGAGGACTTCAATATTAGTACTAAAGGTGGAGCGATACCCAACCCCATGCGAAACTGGGGCGAGTCTGGTTTGCCTAAGCGGCTCATGGATGTTATTGCGATGGTCGGTTATGATGAGCCATCAGCAGTCCAACGAGCTGCCATACCGATAGCGTTGCAAGCCCGAGATCTTATCGGTGTTGCTGTTACAGGGTCTGGTAAGACTGCAGCGTTTTTGCTGCCGCTGTTAGTGTATATATCGGAATTGCCGGCGTTGAACGAGTTCACGAAGAATGATGGGCCTTATGCGATCATTCTGGCACCAACTCGTGAATTGGCACAGCAGATCGAAGCTGAGGCAAAGAAATTCGCAACGCCACTTGGATTTACTTGTGTCAGTATCGTTGGTGGCCATTCTCTGGAAGAACAGGCTTACAACCTTCGAAATGGTGCGGAAATCATTATTGCAACCCCGGGTCGACTTGTCGACTGTATTGAGAGGCGCCTCCTTGTTCTGGGCCAGTGCTGCTACGTGATTATGGATGAAGCAGATCGCATGATTGATTTGGGTTTCGAAGAATCTGTCAACAAGATCTTGGACGCTCTACCAGTAGGAAACGAGAAACCGGACACGGAAGAGGCAGAAGATCCGCAGGCCATGACACAACACCTCGGAGGCAAGGATAGATACCGACAGACAATGATGTACACAGCTACTATGCCTTCTGCAGTCGAGAAGATTGCCAAAAAGTATCTAAGAAGGCCTGCAATAGTAACGATTGGAAATGTTGGCGAAGCTGTCGAAACCGTTGAGCAGCGTGTCGAATTTGTCTCAGGCGAGGACAAAAGGAAGAAGCGCCTCAATGAGATCCTGGCCTCTGGAGAGTTCGCACCTCCTATCATTGTCTTTGTCAATATCAAGCGCAACTGCGACGCTGTTGCGAGAGATATCAAGCATATGGGATTCACATCAGTTACCCTCCACGGTAGCAAAACGCAAGAACAGCGTGAAGCTGCCTTGGCTTCGGTTCGCTCAGGACAAACAGACGTCCTGGTTGCTACTGATCTGGCTGGAAGAGGTATCGATGTCCCTGATGTCAGTTTGGTGGTCAACTTCAATATGGCGACGAATATTGAGAGTTACACCCATCGTGTTGGTCGTACTGGTCGTGCGGGCAAGAGTGGTGTGGCCATAACCTTCCTGGGCAATGAGGATGCGGACGTGATGTACGATTTGAAGCAGATGTTGACGAAGAGCTCCATCTCCAGGGTGCCAGAGGAGCTGAGGAAGCACGAATCTGCGCAACAGAAGTCCACAAGAGGTGGCGGTGGTGGGCAGAAGAAGATAGAAGAGAGCAGCGGCTTTGGAGGGAAGGGCGGTGGATGGTAATTATAAATCATCTGTAATATCTCAATAGATTTACTGGACAGCAACGGAGATCACTTGTATTCACTTGTATTTGGCCTGTTATAATATGTCCATTGATGTAAATAAATGATGTGCCTTGCTTCCTATACAGATTCAATCAACGCTCAAAAGAGCTATCGGTCTGTTCAAACCCGCGGCTTTATGAAATTAGTCTAGCAACGCCCAATCCTAAGATCAGAGAACGCCAGCATCTCGTCGAGTAGAAGCGTATGATGCTGGAAGATCTTATGTTGCAGCTTGATTGGATCCCCACGCCCCAGTTGGAGGGTCTGGAGAACTCAAAACACCAACAAAACAAATAAAACAAACCTTTCAAATATATTCCTTGACAATTCCAACATGGATAAGGTTTCCGAAGAATCCGGAGTTGATTATTCAATTGCCATTTTCCAGAGGTGTCGTCGAAGAAATTATTTTATTTTTATAGTCACTCTCGCTTATTTAAGTGGATCGTGAGCTCCTCGGGCCAGGAGGCTGGACGACCAGCCGCCTCATCGTATAGACATTATAAATTGGCTCTGGCAAGAAAACGAATAAATAAATCTATATACGAATACAATGAATCCTTTGGAGGCGGTTACCTAGTTAATGTATAGCTGGTCTAGCACTGAAATTATGAGATACCGAAGAGGAAAAAACCAGCTTGTTCGCATACAATCATGTGAAGCGAAACAGGCAAGAGCGACCCTGTCCATGGCAACGCAGAAATGCACGCAGAAATGCACACAGAAGGCAGGTCCATATGCAATGTCTTACCAATGCTCTTTCCTTGCCTTCGGTGTTTTAGGTTTCATTTTGAGACTACTGCCCCAGAGTTTTGAGCTAGCTTTATTCTTTACATCATCTCATCTTCTACGTTTCCTGAGCATATTTCTCATTGATGGAACTGGTCTCGTTGTTAAGACAGACCTTTTTTGATTATATATGCTTTTGGTATCTCTTTGTGTTAGTTTTCTTCATCGATGTCATAAAAATGGCGAGATATGGCATTCAGCAGGACGACATCTCCACTTTACCACTGGTTTCTCCTCCACAACCGAATCCTATAAACACGTCGAAGGTTGACGATAGACTTCAATACTCGCCTCACGATTCAGCCAACAAAGCTAAAGGAGTCTTGGGTGCTGCCGACGGCATTAACGAAATACATATCACGCCTCCGGAACGCAGCGATACACCTGACGATGCGGAGGGTTGGGACACTGTGGACAATATTACTGCTCTTGGGCTAGCCTTTGGCTACAGCAACACACCCGAAAAAGCTTCGCCAACAAAAAAGAGATTTGTATTGGAAGAGTTGGAACCGAGACATGAACCTCCCAGCATCCAACCTACTCGGCCGCCATTTGAGAAGTGGGTGAAAAGCTTCAACAAAAAAGCAACACGGAGACACAGAAGAGCGAATAGCATTGCTGGGACTGGAGTTTCCGACAGCGATTTTCATTCCTTGCAATCCAGAAATCGCACCCGACATGGCCTCCGAAAGTCTGTATCTGGTTCATCGCTTGGGTTCGTGACGGCAGTGAAAAGTGCCAGTATCAGTCTTGCAAGCTTTAGTATTGCTACGAAATCCCGGAACCGTGGGCATTCCTCGAAGCACCAGAAGACCGACCGCAGCAGTAGGGCGTCTAATATTGGCCCCCGCACTTCTGAAGACAGTGCATATGCTGCCAGGGGTATAGCCAATGATGTTGCAGTAACGAATCGTTCTATCCGGCGGCGTCGAGTGCTCGAAGAAATTATAAGCACTGAGGAGGGTTACTTTGGAGATGTAAAATTTCTAATGAATGTGAGTCTTGAGCTGTCGTCGAAAATTCAGGGGCTGACAGGACCTCATAGGTGTATGTAACTCTTCTGGCCTCAGTTCCAATGCTACCAGGCCTCCGGGCTTCAATCAGTCGAAATTTGTCTGAGATTGTTGAGCTACATGACGAGCTTTTGGGAGACCTCCATCGAGTTGTCCCCCACTCGGAATACACACAACCAGATTATATGCCCAGCCCCGCACCTGAGAAGAAGGGGCATCATCGCTGGAGGAGTCTAGATGCCGTTCCCGAGAATTCTGGTGACCTTTCGTGGGTGCAGAAAATCCCTGGGATGACAGCAGAAGCCCAAGTCGCTGCTGACGTGGCGAAAGTATTCGGCAAGAGGGTATGTTAAGGAGTTTCCGTATCCTCGTATTGCACAAATACAGTTCCCCATATGCAAATACAGCTTGAAAACTGCTAATAAATTGCCCATAGATGCACCGCTTTTTTGCGTATGAGGAATATGGAGCGAAGTATGAGATGATAGTCAAGAATGTGGCATCGGCATACAAGACATTACCCCAGTGGGAGGAATATCAAAAAGGTCTGGAGGCCTTGGCGGCTTCTCTGGAGTCAACCAATATCCAAAACGGCCAACCTAACAAATCGTTAACTGTTGGTGATTTACTGGTGAAGGTAAGAAGCTAGTCCTCTAAAAAGCTGAGTATTAGCCACAACTGCTAATACTAACTTAGCCTATACAACGTGTTTGCCGCTATCCACTCCTTTTTGCTGAGCTGCTTAGACAGACGCCTGTTTGTGATTGCCCCGAGTCACACATGGAGATCGAAAAGGTTCTTGTGAGACTACGGGAAATGACATCGGAGATCAATAAAGCAACAGAGGACCCCCTCATGAAGGCAACAATGGAAAAGACATGGCTTCTCCAGGACAGACTTTTAATTCCTGATCAGGTAAGCCAGTTCGCAGAGGTGTAATCCACACAGCGTTGATGCTAAAATATCGGCAGGTGGATCCTCAATCCAAGACTTTGATTCGATCCCTCGGCCATATACATCTGTGTGGTGTTCTCCATGTTGCGTGGCAAACAAAAAATGGGGTGGATGGTCAACATATGATAACTTTATTGTATCGAGATTGCCTGGTCGTTGCCACCGTTGAAAAATTGGAGAGCGTCTACAATGTTGGTGCAATTATATTTTTCAACGATATCCGAATCGAGGAAGCAGACAACGGGAAAGGTGTGTATTCTGGAGGGTATAATGATTTTACCACCTACACTGCAACTAACTATGATAGGCATACAATGCCATACAGCACCATATTCTTGGAAAATAGTATTCGAGTGTGATCATCAGCTCTTTGAGATTATCTTTAGCGCGTGTTCGTCGAAAGAAGAACTAGAATGGAGGAATCGCCTCAACATCTGTACAAGCAGAGATCATACCGACAGTTACGACCAGGCATTTATGACAACAGTGTCGCTAGGCATCAAGTCTCTAGGGACTGTTTTCGGGAAACCAGGTTAGCATGTACCTCAACCATTCACAGAGGTCGCAATCTAAAATATTTAAGGTACTGTTGCAAGGAAGCTTTCAATTCGAAGAGCCACGACAGTTGGTCCGAAATCACCTCTATGTCAGGTCATTATCAAGAATACAAGCGCTACGAAAGACACGGCGACCCCGTCAACAAATGCAGCAGTCAACAGATCGCAATCACTACTGGGAACAAACCGCATCCCAGTTCTTGCTCCTTCAAGAGCTGAAAGGGTCAGACTAGAGCGCTTACTTTCAGACGTGTGGACAAAGCAAATTCTACCCTATCCGGGAATGTCTGGACGGGCCCGGAGTGAGCATATTGTGCGCTCCTCAGCAAGCTCCATGATGAGAAAACTCAGCGTAGCAAGCATCACAAGCAATTTCGCCAAACTCTCAGGAAGCGCTGTTAGCCCACAGCACTCCCCTGGCTCACCCGGCGAGGACAATGGCGACAGCAAATTTGTTATTTCAGACAAAGGCTCCGGCTCTCCTGTCCGGCCTGACGTCTTAGAAACGGCAGCAAGCAATATTCAACCGGCGACTTCCATCAATGACTTAGACTTGCGCTTTGACTCTCTATTTGATGAAAAGATGGCCAGCTTGACGGCACCCCCTGTTACGGAGAGTAGCCCCATTGGAACGATGAAGCGCTTGGCAGCGTTAAGAGTGAAGAATGTCCTACAGCCAGACAAAAATCGTCACCTTGCATCACCACCATCAACTCCTCGCAAAATCAGCCTGGGCCGGAAGATGATGAGAAGTGTTTCTGGAGGCAGTGTTGGTGGTCACTCTGGTTCTCCTTTGAGCCAGATTTCTCGAGAAAGTGAAAATCAAACCCTGGTAAAGCCAGTCTGATGGATGCAGCTATGGGATCGCTGCTTAGATATTTTAAAACGGTCTCTATTGTATGCCGAGATCTTGGAGAGGGGATAGGAGGGTAACATTCTTTCAACACAGCTATACCTCCCCATGCCGTCCAAGAATTCTCTCTATTTGTTCATTATTGTGGGCTTTCTGTACAGACATTTATAGAACGTGGCTCAGTTATGAAAATGCCCGTATTATACTCCACCAATTGCAATTATCACACCAAGGCATCTGCAATTCTGGAGTCGTGAAATGGTCTCGTGCTCAATGGAAGTTGATAGAAAGTAGAGTAGTGGACCCTGAGGGGTATTTAGCACGTCCTGTCAGCCCCTCCACTCACTGATGACGTAGTGCGCCAAGTTAGGTACGTTCGGGACACCGAATCTGGGGCGTGCAGGGTAACGGTCGGTTCGATGACGAAACCATGAACCGCGCAGCTACAAAACATCACTCGACCCCTCGTTTCCTTTCCTTTGATCTTACCATCATAAGCACTTCACATTACATTGAAAACTCAATACCAAACTCTCAATTTTAACTACACGATATTCAACACAATACAAACCTCAACCCCACCAACTCCAACTCACTACATATCAAAATGGCTCGCGGAACCGGTGTCCAGTCAAAGGTCCACTACAAGGGCAGCACCGACGACTATGTCGTCTTCGTCGAGGACCCCGCCATGCTGAAGAAGTGGAAAGATGACAAGACTATCGCGCTGGTCGAGGTGGTCGACGCATTCAAGGTCTTCACGACCGGCAAGTAAGTCACAACCCCTCCTACCATTGCCAATGCGGGGATGAAGACTAATGACATGCAACAGGCAAGGTGCACAGGGTGAGCTCAACACGGCCTCCAAGTCGCAGCTTGAGAACGAGTTCGGCACGTCGAAGGAGGACGAGGTTATCCAGAAGATCTTGCAGAATGGAACGCTCCAGGAGAGTGAGGTATGTGTTTCGCCTACCCCGCTTACTTCCACTCCCATCACAACCCCAAGTATACTAACAGTTTTGCTTCCAGGCTACCGCCAGGCAAGGTATCACCAACGAGACCATCGGTGTCCGTGGACCGTTCTAGAGCACTCGCTGCTATGACGGATGTATTGTTATGGAGGACTTGAGGAGCCCGTCGGGGCTGGGGAGGAAGAAGGGAACCATTGATGATCGGTGCATATGAGGCGTGACTGGAACGGCATCGGTAATAGGGACTTTTGTGATGGTAGCTTAGCTTTATTATGGCTATAGTACCTCTTGCGAGGAATAGGAAATCCTACAGTGATTTTCTAATGTTGATGGCTTGGGTGCTCTTGGTGAAGTCACGTGAAAGCAATGTACGATGTGCTGGAGATGTGATGCGTTGTAATGCTGTGTTACTTCCATAATCGTTATCAGACACGAACAAGTCACACGGCAAAGATCATGGATGCTGTGCTCGGGGGCTTGGTGAGGTAATTCCGGTGTGTCATGCCCAGAGCGAGGAAGGCTATTAAAGTACCAGCCAAGCCGAGTGTAACCTCCTTCACAGTTTCAAAAAACCCCTTGGTATTGAAAAAATAAACTGCCGCCCTCCCTCCATCTCCACCACGAGGAAGTCGGCGGCCAAAGCACCTCCTTACTAATTTGAACCTCCCAGGATCGTTCATGCCGAAGTTTTTAATTGGTATTATACTATCTACTCTAATTCCCCATCTGGCCCCCTCATCGGCGGCGCAGGCTTTCTCGGTCTCAACATCATCAGAGTATGTGACGTGAATATATGTACCCATCCCCGCGGGCTGCTAAAAGACAGCGTAACGCCTCGCTCATGCCCACACACGCTCCCAAATGTACGCCCAGCACCTCCGTAACCCCCCCTCATCTCGCTATACCTTGCCCGGTCTCGCGCGCTGCGGTAAGCTCCACGGTTTCTCGACAACAATCTAGAATGCATTAGCAGCCGCCTCGGCCATGTGCGCGGAGCAGGAAAACTCACCTCGCCTTCGCTATATGCCCAGAAGTAGATCACGATGCCGATGGTGTAGTATATCGCCGGGTTGGTGGCCTGGTATAGCAGTGCTGCGGAAAGGGCTGCGAGGGGATATACGACCAGCCGTGCTTCAATGCTGCGGTGCAGGGCGGTCTTTGCGATGATGCCGAGCGGCCACTCCCAGGCTGTGATGACGAGCCCCATTATGAGGTTAATGGTTTGCAGCACTGGTATGGGTTTTACGGCTCCATCGAGGTTCTTGGTGAGGAAGTCCCAGAATATCTTGGGCCAGAAGAAGCCTTCGATTGCGGCGGCTATTTGGTCTAAAGGTTCAGAGTTAGTAGGGTTCGTATAGAGGCTGTGTGGTTCGTGGAAAACGTACAGATAGAGGCCGAGAGGATGATGAGGCGCGCCCAGTGGTTCTTGATGAGCTTGCCCATGGTGTATTATATGTGTATTCCTCCCACTGCAGTCCCGAGCCTGCAACGCCTGATCTGCGCGAAGAGTTCAACTGGCGTAATTATAGCGGCTCGAGTCCAAATATAACGGTAGCAAGAATAAAGGCGAAAGTGCTGTAGGCGAAAGAAGCGAAAGGTATCCGAACCAGCGGACCTGAGGAGAAAGTAAACGACGGAAGGAAAGAGTGGCTATGGACAACGACGGCGATGAGTGCGACAGCGCAGCTGGCGAGGAAGAGAGTCCTCTTGGCTCAACCGGCCATGCGCCCTACTATATCACTTCCGTTCGTGCCAGCGAGCGGGGCGTTGCGCGGGGCGTCCGTGTTTCTGGTACGGTTGCAGATGGTGGAGTGTGCGCTCGGCTTCGAGGGTGTTCCGGTTCCAAGGCGCGCGATCGTTTGGATCTCTGGTCAGAGTGGGTATTGAGGTTTCGATCGGACGGGTTGGGAGATGTCAGCGGCAGATGTTCATGCGGGGAGATGCGATGAAGGATGGTGGTAGCGGTGGACTCGAGACGGGAAGCGTGTTTGAGAGCGAGGGCTGTGCTGAGCTTGGTGGCGAAGGCAGATATGAGCGAGTCCACAGCGTGTTAATGGTGATACTCGGATGGTGAGAGGTGGTGAAGATGCCGGCGACTCGGAGCGGATGATGAGGAGAATGAAACCAGGAATGTAGGAGGGATGGGGTGAAGATCATACAGAAGAGAAAGAGAGACAGGGAAGGTCAAGTCAAACTTGCGGGACACCCTACCTTGTACTCTCACCATGCGCCTCCGTTCCACGCACGTACTGTAGCAAACGCCGTGGCCACATGGCGTGGGCCATTGCCATGGCATCACAGCTCCAATCGGGGGGGATGGGCGGCTGCGCGGTCAATTGGAGTTTGAGAGCTATAATTGAACATACACCACAGAGCGGCCATAATTGAGAGCATGGAAAAGCAAAAGACGGAAGCAGATTACTCGTTTTGTGCATATAAGACGCCGATTGGGGCATTAGTCGCTGGGGAGTATGCAGGTCTGTAGAGGGTATTTTAACTGTGTGACCTATGATACTGGGGATAAGTGGTGAAGAATGGCACGGCTTGACGTGCAGCTTGGGTGCAGCTTGGGGCTGGTTTTGAGTCTTATTGGCTGGTCGATATGTGCCGGGCGGTTAGGTGCTACAGTCATTGGGCAGTCGTTCGACTTCACACTTACCGTACCAGGATACAGTAACTATCTTGGTATACAAAGCATGCGCATCTTCGGAGGTCAGGTAAATAGTGCGCTTTCTTCGTCAATCACTATATTGTTCCAATATATATTATCCCTCTGTTGAATACAAATGATAAGATACTCCTCAGGTCTCTGAGTTATCTTTGTTGTTGTCCCTGGATTGCAAAAAGCGACATTCCCCCGCCCCTCCCTCGTCGCATTGACCACCACATATCACGGAACCACCACCTTAATTCCTCCCGAGGTGCCGCACCAGCCCCGACCCACCCTTGCCGCGACGTCGCAGAGTCTGGTCTGAAGCAGGTCACGTTTGGAGAGCACAGCCGGCAAATCCAGCAAATCGAGCGAATCCAGCAAAGCCAACACAATCTAACAAGACAAACAGGTACTATTTCTGTATATAATCCTTTGGTTGCCTCAATATGGCCATTCCTACCACCACTGTCGGCCAAGGGGAGACCTTGAACCGCCCTTACTAAGGGTACCGGAGACTCGTGAAGTAAGGTGACCAGACCCTCGTCGATATTGATCAATAGCGTGCAAGTACATTGCATGTCTCGTCACACAGGAAAAGAGCCACAGGCGTTCCTATCCGAGGAGCGGGCGGGAGGGGACGTGCCTTTTGACACTATTTTGGTGCCTCTGCAGCGCTTCAAGAAGGGGTCTCATTGGTCCCTCGCTCCACCAAACCCCTCCGCCTTGGCGTGTCTTACAGATGTGGAAGAGCTAGTCAACACATGCGAGTCTGGTCAATGCAGTGTCGTATCGCCAGCCACGCCACTTCTTCAGTGGATTTTTTAAGGCGGTCTGTGATGGGATCTTCCATGTGTCGATAGTGATCGGCGGTGTGTTGCCCCACGAGGAGGGCAATGGAGCAGAATTAAAAACTTTATAAAACGTGGGAAGAGACTCTCGACTTCGGTATTCGCTTGGATTGCTCTTCCGTTCTCGACTAATGGAAGCTGCAAATGCCAGTCATAAACCATAGTCATGCAGGCAGTGTGTAATGCATAGCCGGGAGTCCTCTTTCACTGGCAGGGGAATAAACTGGCCATTGGGCGTCATCTTCGAAAATGGCCCGTGTGACAATGCCGTCGTCACTTCTCAAAAGGTAGTGGCTTATATCGATAATCCTTTGTGATTCCCTAAGTGATAGTTTCTGTATGTAGCTAGAAGCACTTCATCTCCCCTGCCATCGTAGTGCGTGAGCATCCCCCTCTAGCCATATCTGTTCGAGCACGGAAGTCTTCTCATCCGTCTACCACATCAGAACCCTGCCAGACTTCACTCAACAACGTATTCACAAAGCCAAAATTGGATAGCCTGTTTCGCTTGATCCTTGTCCGGAACGTATTCTTTGATGGCATTCTGACCACCTGCCGTCGTTGCTGCCACGGCCAGCTCGGAGAAGCCGTGGAACATATCGCTCAGCACGTTTTTGGTGTGTTCCTGGAGTTGCCCACGGGCAGAGCAGTGTGGCAGTATAGTGACTGGCGGGACGGGCGATATTATCGGCTTTGCGTGAAGAATCTGGCGCTGGTAGACAAATATTGCCGTGGATAAAGCGCGGAGGCTGTTGAGAGGTATGATGGATACTTCGAATCTCAAGTTGAGCAAACTATGCTTTGATGAGCTCATCTGGATGGTTATATAGGTAAGAGTCTGTGGATAACCAACATTGTTTGAAGCTGTATGTATGCTGTAAAGCCATTCTTTGCATCTTTCTCCTTCAATAAAAAGACAATGCCAACATGTTGCCCTTCATTAAAGAGACTAAGTCTTTCTATCCTCTCCACAACTTCTTCTTGGGCGTCCAGGTCTGATGCGGATAAGAGCAGAAAGCGCATGTGCTCCTGTTCTCTAGACCCGTGTATCGGGACAGCTATGTCGTGGGTGTTGAGGGTTTTCTCTCCTCGGCGTCAGAATCATCAACCTCTTTGTCGGAGAAGAGGCACTATCTTTCTTACCTTGCCATTTTGGAGCAGGTATGGACAGGAGATTTGATGGCACCGACTCCCATTGAGGCCGTTTTCGTAAGCTGCTGCAGAACATGGTTTGATGGCACGATGGGAATTAACCCCCCGATGCAACAGGCACAGAGCACTTGGATAGATTTGGGTATTGAGATGTAGACGTTCTACCTAATGTAGAGTTGTGTAAACAATACGAATAAAATGCACGATGATAGCTTCTTGGAAAATGGGTATATATTTTGAGTAGGGTTGTCTTATAGGAGAGATTTCTCCAGTCACGAGAACATAATCTGATGTTCCCCAATCGCCGAACTCCAAGATCACCTCGCCAGGTACCCGAGCGGTCCCTTTGCCGGGTTGCCCCAACTATGGGAGAGTCTATGTAATATTATACAAACAAGTAGAGTATATACACCTGCGCCGTCATGCAGTATTTATATAAATGTGCAACAAATCTGTGAACCGGGCTTTGTAATGAGTCCATAGATCATGATACGAAATGATATTCGGGTAGCCAACGTATACTTTCCAGGTTTTACGCCGTTTTTAGCTTCCCTGTAGCTCTTTCACTCTTCAGCAATTCCAAAGCTTGCTCAAGCACATCAACACGAAGTTTTTGCTTCTTCTCTACCTCTTCCAGCTCCGCTACCCTGCGTTCCTCGTCTTTCAGCATTTCCGCTAGTTCGGCAATTCTGACTGTATTTTGATCGGGTTTCGATTTGGATTTGACGTATTCGTATGTAATAAGACCACCTGCAACGAGCAGGACAAACGCATCGCCCAGGACGTCGGCAAACAAGTCGACCGCCTTCGCTTCCGGTATTGGCCTAAACTTGCGCGTCCATATGCTCCTGCTGGGATCATACGAAGAGACCTTTTCTTTTGTCCCTGTCGCCGCGGCCTTCGCAGCAGCAGCAGCTTTTGCGGCAGCCTTTTCTTCGTCGGCCTTCACCTGCTCCGCGGTTTTGACTGTCGGCGCCTCCGCCTTCTCTTTCGCTCGTTTCTCCGCCGCCACGTCGCGCATGGAGGCGACGGAGACTCGCATGGTTATCTGATGTATCGTTTGTCCATATTTGGCTGCTATGCGCCGCAGTGACGGGTGTTCGTGGGCTTGGATCTTAATCCTATTCTATGGGCGGCATCAGCAACTGCGGGGCATTGCGAGAGGGGAAGCTGCACTTACTGCGCCATACTTGGAAATATGTCTAACAAATAAAGATGCAAGTTTGAACAATGGTAAAGGCACCATGATGGGATAAAGGCCTAATGGCGCCTAGGTAATGGTCACTGCCAAGGTTCGCCTGGGCATGGATTTTGGACGGTCTCCAAACCGATATGTTCTGTGAAATGTATGGGAAGCAATTTAACCCGCCCGCGACACAGGTAAAATAAGACGATTACTTCAACTCCATCGCAATGTAAATATAGTAAAGAAAAGACCCTGGACTGTCGTGTCGGTAGTAATCTGCTCCAGTTCAATATTCCCCACAGCGGGTGTCGCGGTCTGACGTTTGTTATCGGAGCTCGGCATATGTTATGACCGTTCAGTTGCTCTGCCAACCATACCGTCCGCACTTGACCGATTTGAAGGGTATCTTTAATCAACAGCTGGTATTGAAATCAGTCTTCAGTAGTTTTTGGCTTCGACAACAAAAAACGACGGCCATCTCGAAGGCTCCAGATTTGCTCAGTTGCAATTGCTTAACGCTTCGCCTAGCTTATTATGCCAACGCTTCGAAAGACCTGGAAACCCAGCCAACCTTGTAAGTTCAAACCGCTCATTACACCCCGAACAGCACGCGATCATGGAGGGGAGATCCTGCATGCCACCGGTTGGATGGCTGTTATATGAGGATATGCGACTGCCACAGCGAATTATGGAGCATATCATCAGGAAGCAATGCGAGATTGATCAACCATATTACTCTTCTGGCGACTCAGATAGCGAGATCGACTATGAGCCTCCAAGAGACCCATGGTACCAGGAGATCGGGCCAGTGCACGATATACTCTATCAAGACGATGGGGAGGAGGCCCACCATATAGCTGGGTCTATTTTTTGCCAGGCGCTGTCCATACCCAGAGACTGTGTCAGGCCTTTGCTTGAGGACGAATCTCACCAGTTGGTCTTTTTTACTAATCAACGAGTCATACAGATATACTGCGCTCACGATTCAAACGAGAAACAGTTGCTTGATAACCTTGCTTGCCTTGATTTCGAATACCACGACCGAGAAGAAGAGGATCAGCTTGAAGAAGACGAGACATACGAAGCCACCACAAAAGAGGCGTTTGCAACTGTAAAGCCATATCTTGCTTGGGAGTGCCTGTATCCGGAAGGCATAGATATGGCCGCCTTATCGCCCCTAGATATCAATGCCAATCTCAGGCCTCGACAAGCTGCGCACAAGGAAAGAACCAAAGCCCCGCCAGCCAAAGTTTCGCCGAGAGAGAAAGACCACCCCCCGCCACCTCCCGCTGAGGTTTACGAGCCCCCGAGCTCAGATCGCCCAAATGGAGCAACATACGCAACTGGAAAATTGCTCGGGAAGGGCGGCTTTGCGATCTGCCATGATGGTGTCCTGGCAGGCACAAGGGAGAAGTACGCACTGAAAATAGTGAAGAGCGTCATGCCACAAAAGAAGATGGGGCAGAAGGTAAGTTCCATAAGGGATTCGCCGTTTCGAATAAGGCAAATCCCATTCTAACTTATTCTTAGTTTCAAACGGAACTGCAAATCCACTCCAAGATGAGACACGCCAATATCGTTCAATTCCACCGGGCTTTCACCTACCAAGAAAGTACATACATAGTGCTCGAGCTATGCCCAAATGGCTCCTTAATGGATATGGTGAAGAAGCGAAGATTCGTCACCGAGCCAGAAGTTCGCTTCTATACAATCCAAATTGCTGGAGCTATCAAATATATGCACTCGAAAGGCATTATCCACAGAGATCTGAAAATGGGAAACATTTTCTTAGACAAAGATATGAACGTCAAGGTTGGAGACTTCGGCCTTGCTGCGTTGCTCATGTCTGGGAAGGATATGACTGCGTGCCGAAGAACCACACTCTGTGGGACACCCAACTACATCGCCCCGGAGATCCTAGAAAAGGGGAAAGGTGGCCACGATCATGCGGTCGATATTTGGAGTTTGGGTATTATCATGTAAGTTACCCCCAATATGCCACAAATTCAAAATTCACACTAACATTTATTTAGATTTGCCATGCTCACAGGCCGCCCACCGTTTCAATCCACTACGCAGGAAGAAATATACAGAAAAGCGAGAGAGCGCGAATACGACTGGCCTTCATTGGACAAAACTAATAACTACATCTCCCAAGAAGCTAAGGACCTAGTAGCACTCCTTCTCCAAAGCCCAGAAGAGCGTCCGGATTGCGATACCATCGTTCAGCATCCATTTTTCTCCAGTGGGTGGGTCCCACAGGAGGAAGAAATGACGCCTTCCCTCAAAGAAAATTCTCCTGATCCGAACCAATTTGCTACTCTTAGCCTTCGCGGAGGAAGGGCAAGCCTATATGCCAGGAATCTAAAGGCGCTTTGCGTAAAGAGCGAAGTTGGGCCTTGGAGCACGACCCAGAAGGTGCATTCGAGCACTTATAGGGAGGTTGCAGCAGAAGAGAAGGCAGGCCTTACACCGGCGGTACCTCTAGCAGACAACGTTGTGTACCGGCCTTTTGACGAGGTAGTACGGGAACATAAAGCGACTTTGGCACGGGAAGAATCTAGAGCGGCAACCAAGTCCAACGAATACGACCAAAAACCGCTTACACATCGGCCAGTTGCCGTGGCAGCCGCCTCTAAAACTGTACCACGGAGCTTCGCGGCTCAGCAACGCGCCCAGAACCAGCCCTCAACTATTTCGGCAACAGCTCGCCGGCCTAGAGCACAGGCCGAATCCGGCCCCAGCACACGACGAGCAAATCCTTATGACCAAGCATCTGAGGAGGAGCAGGCCTCCGCCGAAACTAGAACCAGGTCAAGAAGGGAGCCATCTGGGTCTCAGGGCAAAGGTAGAGGCGTTTCCGAGTCAGTCGTTGCAACCGAAGCACGTCTAGGCGCAGACATGGTACAGAAACTGGGGAAATCTAGGTCGGAGACTACGGCGCCGGCTGTGAAGTCGTCATCCCCTGGTCCAGCAACTGCTTCCATATTCAGCCCCTCTGAGAATGCCGAATTTCTTCACCGCTCCAAGCCGAGACACGTCACTAAGAATCTTCAAATTCTATATGCAGAAATCGAACGCGCGCTGAACAGCAGATCGGTTGGGCCGGCACGGGAAGCGCCAGATTCCGAGCCAACTATAGTTGTGAAGTGGGTTGACTACACCAACAAGTTTGGATTGGGCTACATTCTGAATGACGGAGGTGTCGGATGCATCTTCAAGTCTCTCCCTGTCTCTGGTGATCCGAATACCCAGGTCCCACCTACTTGTGTCGTCGTTCGAAATGCCGAGAAGCACCTTCAAAACCGACGCAATCCCAACTATCCTGATAGAAACCAGCTTGTGCCGGTTTCAGGAGCCGACATTGAGTTCTTCGAAAACAATGGTGACGAAGGGATCTCCTGTGTTAAGGTTAACCCCCGTGCATTTGCAGCAAGCGAGGAATATGGCGTGGCAGGGAAATTAGGCCGAGGAAAGGACGAGTGGGAGGACAGAAAACGTGAGAAGATCGTTCTTTGGAGGAAATTCGCAAACTATATGACAGTATTTGGCCGGGACCAAGATCACCCATACGATGACGCCCTCAACAGAATGTCGCTGGATGGCGACTCGGACTCCTCGGACCTCAATAAAAGTAACGTGGTTACGTTTTACCAGCGTTTTGGCGATGTTGGGTGCTGGGGATTCCGCAATGGTTCTTTCCAGGTAAGCTAAACCAGCCGTGAGTTGCTAAACCGTCACTGACACACCTTGCAGTTCAATTTCCCAGACCACACAAAAATACTTCTTTCGGCAGATGGAACTTGGTGCGACTTCTATCACCTTCCTCTTGAAGCAGCACGCGATTTGGCACTCACTGGCAACTTGCCCAGCGCTGCACTGGATGATCGCCAGCATCTCTCTTTCCCATTACAAGCTTTCTTGAACTTCATGACAAAGCCTTCTACACGCAATGGCATGACAAGTCGCCGCCGCGGTATTCAGGTCGACCCGATGATTCAGGGCATCCCAGCTGCCAATGACTTCCGTCGTAAGGTTGAGTTCATCAAGGCCATCGTTGGAGAGTGGATTACAAATGGTGGAATTGGCCGGAGCGCAATGGAGCCAGAAAGCCGATTGAGGTGGCTTGGAAACAGAGAGCTTGTTAATGTCAAGGTTCCATTCAAGCACGTCTGGGTTACTGTCGGAGCGTACGGAGGAGATGACCGCCGAGTTGCGTGGTTTGACCCGAGGGAACCAAGCCAGGTTGTGCCAGATATCGAAGCTTGATCGACGTGCGACGACCTTATGTTAATGACTGCATGACAGCAAAGAGTTGGGGTGTTTTGTTTTATTTTTCGACTTTTTCCCTTATCATGCGGAGAAGGCGCTGGTTGGCGCAGTTATACATACGGATGCATGGAATTATGGTGTTTCGGAGGCGTCGGTCATTGTTAGGAGTACGAAAGCGCGCATTATTCGGCGAAATGGAACTTCATAGCCTTATATATAGGAATTGATTGTCTCTTAAATTATTACCATATGATATTGGTTGTTGGCCTGGTCTCATCACATTGAGACTCCCGACGCCAAAGATCAGCATAGGTAGATAGTAAATTAATTGAACAAAAATATATCAAATATTAATTCTCCAATAACATAAAAATCTCGGATAGAAATCCGCCAGGAGGCAGCAAGCTATATCGCGACAGACGAGCTATCAAGTTTGGTCTCCAACGACTGTGTCGTCGACGTCGCGTCTAAACTTCGGTATGGGCGCTTGGCACCGCGCTTAAACGCCATCATCCCAATTAACCTCGAGCAGCTAAACTCAACCTCACACATCCTAAATCTCAGCATGAAGCAATTAGCGACAAGGACTACAACCCGGAGCTTCGGTAGATATATCTGCCGTAGCTGCTCTCACCAAGCACCTCGACAGCGCCGAGGATATGCCACTGAACCATCACCGGAACTATATGATGTCGTCTGCGTGGGGGGTGGACCGGCCGGTCTGAGTGTCCTGGCAGCATTGAGTATGACCAGCATTTCGAGATCCACTCTGTAACATCGATTGACTTCTTCCCAGGGGCAACTGCCGCCACTTCCGGCCTCAAAATCGCTCTTATCGAAAGCCAGGATCTAAGCCGAACGCGATCATGGTCGCTCCCGTCAACACAATATTCGAACCGATGCAGCTCCCTCACGCCCACTTCCGTAGAATTTCTTGATAAAATCGGCGCGTGGAAGAATGTCAAGCGTGACAGGGTGCAGCCGTACGAGGAGATGCAGGTGTGGGATGGAGTTACAGGGTCGAGGATAGAATTCGACTGGCCGCAAGGGTCGCAGGGCAAAACAATAGCATACATGAACGAGAACCTGAACCTCACATCAGGCCTTCTCAAACGAATCGACGAGTTATCCGGGGTCTCGATTTTTGACAACACGAAAGTGGAGAATATCGAACTGGGCCAAGAAACTGAGACGGCAGACCTGCGCTCATGGCCTATTGTCCAGCTCTCGGGTGGCCGGCAAATTGCGGCGCGGTTACTTATTGGTGCCGATGGCGCCAATAGTCCTGTCAGAGCATTTGCGGGTATCAACAGCTCGGGGTGGGATTATAACAGGCATGGGGTTGTGGCTACAGTCGAGTTGGAAGGTGAGGGATGGGGCGGCGAAGACCGCAAGGTCGCATACCAGAGGTTCCTTCCCAGCGGCCCAGCCGCTATGTTACCACTACCCGGTCGTCTCTCAACCCTCGTTTGGTCAACGACTCCGGAGCGAGCCACGCTTCTGAAGACATTATCCACCGAAGACTTCACAGCCATGGTCAACGCTGCATTCCGCCTGTCGCCCGTTGATCTCACATATATGCACACTCTTACTTCAGGCCAGGCCGATGAGTATAACTGGCGATCCCAGCATACTTCTTCTGATACCAATCGAATCCCACAACGAGTTCTGTCAGTTCAAGAGGGAACAGTCGCCTCTTTCCCACTCAAGATGCGCCATGCGGATACTTATATCGGCGAGCGCGTAGCTTTGATTGGAGATGCAGCCCACACCGTCCACCCTCTTGCCGGCCAAGGTCTGAATCAAGGGCAAGGCGATGTCGAAAGCCTTGTGAAAACAATCGAGTATTCCGTGACGCATGGGCTGGATATTGGTGTTTCCATGAGCTTGGAGAGCTATAACGCGGATAGATATGCCAAAAACCATGTGTTAATGGGCGTGGTCGATAAACTCCACAAGCTCTACGCATTTGAGAGTGGCCCCATAGTGCCTCTGCGAAGCATTGGTCTGACTGCGGTGAATGCTTTGGGACCTCTGAAGCACTTCTTTATGGGACAGGCCGCCGGAACTGGGGCGAAGATATTGTAAGAACACGGGATATATCAATGACTTACTGTACATCAAATTTGTATTTTTTATTAGCACTCCCGCCAACAGCCGCCTAGAGCTGGTCACAACTATTCCACGAGATGTGAATGCGTTGTCGGTGGTCAATAAGGCGGCTATAGGCGAGCAATTAGACACTTCATTCAGATTCCCAATACCAGCCAAGCTTGATGACTGGTTACGTCCGAGCAGATATATCC
The DNA here is from genome assembly GCA_001662585.1 of Pseudogymnoascus sp. WSF 3629. NCBI lineage: Eukaryota > Fungi > Ascomycota > Leotiomycetes > Thelebolales > Thelebolaceae > Pseudogymnoascus > Pseudogymnoascus sp. WSF 3629. The sequence continues at coordinate 275,955 of KV454575.1, forward strand.
AATATGATTGCCTGGTTTTCTGGCATCCGTTCGATCTTTTACCAAGTCGACGTGGTAGTCTACAGTTGCCAGCACATTCAGAGCCTTGCAGCGATAGATATGAATGGAAACAGGTGTCACTGGTAATAAAGGTAGCCTTCAGGTCGCCTTTCTTGTCTTTCGTCGACCATATCCGCAATATAAGCCACAACACCTCACAAGACCTTGTAACTCTCAGGCTATCGCCGATACCGATTACACCACACATTATTCCTGTGCCAACAAAACCAAACCCTTAAAAAATGGACATCATGTTTGGCGGCAATGGCGGCGGTTGCGGGGACCCACGGTGCGAAGCTTGTATGGGCGGCGGTATGGGAGGCGGAATGGGTGGAAGCATGGGTGGTTTCATGCCCCCATTTCCACTACCCGGGTTTGGAATGCCTCCTTTTATGCCGTGTGGCCCTGGCTGCACTGGTGAGTGCCAGAATCCTGGTGGTGGTGGCGGTGGTGGTGGCTTTCCAGGACCGATGCCTGGTGGAACGAACTTCCCCGGCTTCCCACCACCATCAGGCCAGGGGCCATCTAATTTTCCAGGCTCTGGGGGACAGAATTTCCCCGGCCCTTACCCACAACCGACAGAATGGCCTGGCGCTGGGCCCGGCAACTTCGGAGGCCCTAGTGGTGGAGGGGGGGTTACGACTACCGAAGCCCCTTATATTTATCCTCTGGGAGCAACCGGCCAACGCATAAACATGATGATCGATACGGGGGCGTCTATGACGATAATTACTACCGCTGCTTACAACAAACACTTCCGAGGCATTCCTATTCGCACCGACAAAAGACTAAACATCTCCGGCGTCGATGGTGGGATGAGCGCCACCCACCAAAGATTTACGATGCCTCTAACATTTGATTTTGGCAACGGTCAAGCCACAGTTGAGGGAGAAGCATGGGTTTGTGATAATGAGGTTGACGTTGAATGTCTCCTTGGTCTTCCATATCTGAGGGCAAACCACATGAGCCTTGAATGGGGTAGCAACGGGGAACCTGATTCCATCATGGTCCAAGGGCACAAAATCCCCATCAATACCGAAGTGAAAGTGGTGCAATACCTAGTTGGCAAGCGGAATAGACGCCAGCGCAAAGGGCGCCTAATTCGAGTTGGGGGAAAGCGAAAATAAGGGAGACTGGCAGTGAATGTGCAGCTTGAGGGTGTATCATATGAAATAATATTAGGAGTAAATGGGTTTGCTCACTATGGGCGGCGAATAACAGCGATGATTTAAGTATATGAAGCTATACAATTCACTCTATCTGATATCTTTATTACCTGTTTATCTTCCGTGTCTTCTTGAACGTTTTTCTTTACCACCATTACGCTCTCTATTCCACATTCAACTATCCAACTCGATAATCCTCTGTGATTTCATAAGAGAGAAGACGCCATGGGCGATATGGGATGGAGCCCAGTTGATGGGTGGGCTTCTGGACCGGGTTGCAACCCCAGACATGGTTCCCACAGACCCGAGCCTGGTCACTTTTATGGCCCCCCTGGTGGAACGTTTGGCCCGAGGGTTCCAATGGCCCCGGCCCCGCCACGGCGCCCCCCGCCAGGTTTCATGCCCCGCGGGTCTGGCCCGCCCCCTCAAATGCGGCCATTTCCAGGCAGAGGCTTTGATGACTTCGGTGACGAAAACCGCTATGATAGAGAGTTCAGCAGGTTCCAGCGAGGACCTCCTCGTCACCGTTCAGGCCATGGCCTAAGAGATTTTGCTGATATGTTTGGAGGCTTGGATCTAGATCACCGAGGGAGCAGTGGCGGTTCCAAAGGTGGTAATGGCAGCCATGGAATTGATCGTGATCAGTCGAGGGACTCTGAGACTCCGATAACATTTCCTCTGTCGCCGTCCGGCAAAAAGATCCATTGCATAATTGACACTGGAGCTTCGATGACACTCATAAAGCGATCTTCCCTGCGACGATATTTCCCAGGCATATCGGTGACGCGTGGTGTGGGGATAACTATGTCAGGTATCAGCGGTAAGAGCGATTCAACAGATGAGCGAATAATGCTTCCCCTGACTTTTATTGGAAAAAGGGGGGAGCCGATTCGGGTGCAGGGTGAGGCATGGATTGTTGAGGGGAAGCATTTGGACACGGACATTTTGCTGGGCTTGCCATTCATGCGAGACAATGGGATGCATCTCCAGTGGGGTGGTGGAGCAGGTCGCCGTTCTGGAGGGGATCATGTTGCCTGTAAAGGGTCAAGAATACCCATTAGTATTGGCTCTTAAGGTTAAAAGAGAGAGAACGAGTATGCGAGCGAGACTTTAATGGAATAATACAAATGCCCAAACAATCCCATTGACTCATGCACAATAAATTACACAGCAAACCCATCAGGCTAGGCATGACGCCGGGCAACGTTCCAAATCCAAACGTTTCACACTCCACCGGGAAATGGCCAACAACTTCACAAACAGTGGTATATTCAGTACAAAGGCAATTAAGGTAAAATAAAAGTTTCATTGGACTCGGGTGTGGACAATATCGCTCGCTATCTATTGAACCGCTCAAGTTTTCAAGTCACGTCTTATGAGACATAAACCAAAGGCAGGCCTTCATCAATCAACAAAGATTATAGCCGCCTTAAACCCACTTGGTTCATGTATACACTCATTATCGACCCAACGTACATAAAGTGCCGATTTCGTTTCGTAGAAGTTTTGTTTAATTCTGACAAAATTTTACAATTCATCCGTGGTATCGGTTTGGTAATATCGTACTTGAATCTCTTTGAAAATCCATATAAAGCAACCGTGCAGTGCGTATCTCATTCCATCCGAGTGGTTTTTTCGCGCTGACTGGGTGCGTTTTGGGCTGCAGGGAGAGATTCGGCAACATCCCGGTAAGCCTCCAGCTGTGTGGTCAGACCACCAAGAAGACGTTGGAGCTCGCCCGCCATCTCTTCGCTCGATGATGTTCCTGCTAGTGCCCCCATAGAAGGCGGAATTGGCAGCGATGGAAATCGATCCATGCCGTAAACTACGCCCTGAGGTGTATTCCAGGATGGAGCTGATTGGGGCGGGTTGAAAGGCTTTTCCATCATCGAAGACTGTGAATAATCCGCGTCAGAGTAGTCGAACATCTGTTGGGATCGCTGGCCATATTCGTGGCCGTTTCGTGGGCCATATTGCTCGGCATCCGAGCCTGAGAAGTCGGATATATCTGCCACATCTTGCAGATTGCTTCGGGCACGGAAATGGCCTGCGAAGCCCGAGTCTCCTGGAAGATAAAGAGAAGGCTCTCTTGGTGCATTGCGGAAACTAGTCGACGCATGGCGTTCCAAATCGAAAGGATTGCCTGAAACAAATTCGTTGCTTGTTGTAGAATCAGCGGTAGATGGTCGAGAAGGTTCTGGAGCGTAGTCTGGAGCGTAGTCTGGAACGTACTCCGGTGCAGAATCCGGAAGACCGAAATCAAGGTCTATCAGAGACTCTCGAATGGATTGTCTCGGGGAAGTGGGTGCAGACGCCATAAAGTTGTTAAATCCGACGCCGAGCGGTTCTGTGGGGTGGTGCACTAGTTTCGGACGACCACCGGATCCAAGCGTGACAGGGGGGCGGACTGGAGCTGCTGTGTTTGGAAAGCGGCTTGTTTCCACGTCTGAAGAGGCTGCTGGAGCGGACGGAAATTTCCAGTCTCGGGTGCGACGGTTCGGGTTGTCAGCTGAATCTGACAACAGTGGTCTTCCAAACCCGTGCATAGTATTATCGTCGTAGCTGTATTCGATGTCATCGGTGTCATCAGTATCACTGGCGCGAATTTCTCGGTCAGGTCGGATGGTAAGATCTGGGAAGCTTGATAGCCCAGTTTCAATGTCATGCCCGCCCAAATCGATCATCGTGTCTCTGATAGATATCTGAGCCGTGTCGTCCCTTTCTCTCAGTGGAAGATCAGAGACTGGCATTACAAAATCTCGCCCATAATGTATCCTTGAGTTATCCTCGTAGTTGGAGATTGTATTAGGATCGAACAGTTTTTCAAGGGGCGCCTTGATTGGGTTCAATAACTCTGGCGGTGGGCGGCGTCTGCCACGTTCTCTTGCTTGTTGCTGGCGGGAGGGTTTAGAAGTCTTTTCTGCGAACTCGGTGCTGAGATCAACGGAACTGCCATAAACATTTATGACGTCCTGTAAGTCGGTCGAATCACCAACGGCCTGGTCAAAAGCGGCAGTTGTCGAGAAGTTCCAATTATCCTGATCTTCGCTAGATGGAAACGCATCAGATGGACCTTGTGCGCCTCCCAACATGAAAAGCGACTTGCGAGAGCCGCCAGAGTCCTCCCAGTGTTTGTAGGCCCTGACAAGTTCAGCAAGAGAATACGCCGGATATGCGTTGTTGGTGTTGTAGATATATGGATGCATCTGGACAGATTGGATGTCTGGTCTGTCTGAAACACGCTCTTCGAGGCAATATGCCACGATATTCTTCAGGCCCTCGCTAAACTGGTTCCCCTCAAGCCGTGGGATGTGTTCTTTGAGATAGTCTCCCATTTCAGCGCCATCGGTAATTCCAGATCTTGCGTTTGGAGGCAGGCCTGTGGCCATTTCGTAAGCCATCGATCCAAAAGCCCAGATATCAACCTCTTTGCCATAATGCGGATTTGCATTAAACAGCTCGGGCGCCATCCAGTTTATAGTGCCTATGAATGTAGATCTCTTATCAAGGGATGTTTCCATCATGCCAGCGACACCGAAATCGCATAGTTGAACACCACCCTCTTCGGTAATGAGGACATTTGCACCTAGCATATGTTAACATGATGTTTGGGTCACAAGTTCGAGGAGAACAAACATTTCAGGTCGCGATGGATGATACCGGCTTGGTGGACCCAATAAACTGCTTCTGCAACCTCTCTCAAGATGGGAATAATGTACCGCTCGCGGAGGCCTTTTGGAGTTGGTCTCATCTGAGGGTTGTCAGCTTTGCGTTCGATACAAGCACAGATAATAACTTACCAATGTAGAAATACTGCCGCCGCCGCAGTACTCCGTTATCATCCACATTGCCTTGCCGACCGGGAGGGCTTCGATCACATGATTGATATTGCGGGCCTTTGTTTCACTGAGAAGCTTAAGTGCGTTGACTTCTTTCATAAATTCCGAATAAGTATCGGCGAGGCGCGGGTTCAAAGTGTCACCCTCGTCAATATCGATAATCTTGACAGCGACAACCGCAGTAGAAGTCAAGTCTCTCCTAAACAGTAGATTCAAATTAAAACCAGGGAAATTGCGCGGACGAATTGTAGAACAGACTTACGCTTTGTAAACTCTTCCGAAACTTCCTTTTCCAATCAATTCTAGTAACTTATAATTTGGAGGATCCCGTGAAGATTTCTTGCATTCCTCGATCACACTGACTTGCATTTGCCGTGCATCTTCCACCGCCTTGGTCTTGGTTGACTGGATATCAGCCGACTTTGTTGAAAGAAAGTCCATCCTCGCGATATTGGAATGAGGTGTGCGGTCACCACGCAACAACCGAATAACAGTCTCGCTCCTACCGAAATTAGAGCTGCGATCTAAATTGCTCAGGCCAACTGAAGGCGTGGGTGGAGCCAGCCAACGAGATGTAGTAGGACCGGATGAGGCAGCGCCTGTTTGATCGATAACTGGCGATAAAGCTGTTCTCTCCGTCAGTGTTAGCTGCCTGGTTCCCCTGGAGAATAACGGAGCAGGAAGTAATTCTGGGTGTGGCGGAGTCCACCCCCCGGAAGGCATCTGCTGCCTGTCGGCCACTTTTGGGTGTTTACTTCCGCCCATGGTGGTGATAGCGTGTCGACAGATTTATGATGACACCGGTGGCAAGACAGTTAGTTGTTGCCTTGCAACAACACACTTCGTACTAGATGGTTGTGGTGGGGTTTCTGAAAGAGGAAGCAAATATGGTTCTTTGGATGAACATCCACTAGGATGAGCATCAAGAGGGTTCGCAAGAAACTCTATGCTTGTAGAGAATGAAGCACTTGCAACAAGTGATTGATTTAGATGGTTGGTGGATGTGAAGGCGTGTTGTTCTGAAATCAGATGGAGAAGCAATGATGGTTGTCTTGTGCGAGAGGCTCCAGAGCCGTGGACTATCCTGTACCATATATGCAAAGCCAAGTAGTATTGATGAAATGTAAGAAGTATTGTAAGGCAAAGTAGAGATCGGTACGTTTTAAGAACGTTGGAGTACGTGGCGTGGTGGAGATGTGGTTTTGTCGAGGTTGTAGAAAGAAAGAAGGAATTAGACTCACGACGGAAATTCTGAAATATAAAAACGCTTGACGCTAGGTGACTAGGCAGAGTTGGCTATTCTACGACAGCAATTGGGACACCCGAGCGTCGAGGATGCCATCAGCACTGGCTCTTCAAGCCTTCGTAGTTTGGGCGGGTCATCGGGATACGGTTGCTCAAACCCGGACGGCCATTGTGCTTAAACTAAAACTTCTGCCGGTCAATATAAGCAAAACAATGCATCTACTAGTCGATTCCGGTTGTAAAAGCTTAGGTTATGATGCTCACGATGCAGGGTGCTCATTGAGGCCTTTAGGGCCGTAGTCGAGGCCACCCTACGCGTTTAAATAAGCGTCGAACCCTGCGCAGCCCTAACGGGAAGTTTTACTTCTGCCGCTTCTACCGCCAATTAGCGTAGCTACATTATGTGGGGTTCTATTGTTACTCAAGACTCGAGGCGGCAAGCGCTTATATACCACGCTAGTTTACGCCACACAAGTATCACATAACATTATATAGTAGGAACGCGGACCTCTACAGGAAGGTTAGCGTTTAGTCTTTTAATATGGACTAATATACTATCTAAAATTATATGTAATTATTACCCTGTTCGCTAAGACCCTCCCTCTATAGGATATCATAGGGCCTATGAAAGGAGAAAACTACAAAGCCACGCATGTTGAATACAACAACCTGGTACAATGTTGTAGAATGCATATATGTAATTTTCTACACAAAGAGAAGCGTGTCCCACATTGTTGAAGGGCTTTAAAAAAAACCCTGAATGGAATGATAGTTGCCTTGAATTTTAGTAACCATTACTTTTAAACTGTGGATGCCGTAGTCACAGAGGAATTAAGAAAAAAATGGTCCAACTCCTAAGCAGAGTCACAACATGTGGCAGTTCAAGGTCACAAGAGAAAGTAGTTACAAGCTTTGTATTCTTATATAGCCAATTCCCCAGAAAAGGCAATCATCTCCGGGACTCCTATCATTATATCATGGATATACCCAGTTCTGCAAGTATTTATCAAGGTATAACTCGAACTCCACGAGCACTTTCGCCTTCGCTTCAAAACGCCACACTTTTCCGTGTTTCCCATTCCTATACGCTATGCAGTAAAAGTAGATTGGCGTCATGTCGTATTGTTTGACGCCAGCCGTCGACTAGAAGTTCAGTTCTCCTCATCATCCGTTGCTGTGTCGACCTCTAGATCATCGTCGTCATCCGCACTATCATCATCCCCAGAATCGGTGCTATCATCCTCTTCTTCTTCTTCATCTTGACGCAGTCCAGGTACGCCTCTCCAAGCTACGTAATCATTCTCGACCCATCTCCGACTCTTTGGTAGCTGATAAGGATCAAATGGGAAAAGTGCCTCAAGCTGGTGCCAGCTCTCTTCCTCCCCATCCTCTGTGGCTACCCCGGTTGAAAAGCCGCTGTCTCTCAATAGGCCAGAGGATGCGTTCCCTGCACCCAATGCAAACTGCGAGAGCCTGATCCTCTTGTTTGTTGCCAGAAGCGGATAGACATACATAAAGCGCAGGTGGTGTGCAATCTTCGCAAACTCTTCCACGATTGATGGGGCACAGATTTTCAGCGGGTTGAGCTTAGAATAGATTGTGCGGTCTAGGAGTTCCTTTACTCCAGCGCGCCATTCCAGGTCCCTGCCGACAAAGTCCTCTTCGTCAATCTCGCCCTCTTCAGCGGATGGAGAGACAACAAGGTCGCGCCAACGGAAACAAAATATGTACAGGAGGGCCTGCGTAGTCGCATAAAATGTGCTGTAGCGTTGGAGGTCCGGTCCCCGACACGAAAGTTCATTCTCAGATCGGATGAGATCAAGGTTAGAGCCAATATAGTCGAAAACATCACGCACGACATGCGGGAGTACATTGGCGCCACGAGAAACGAATGATGCGAGGTATGCTGCAGCGGATTGTTTCAATACAGCCGGGCGGCCAGACTTAAACGCGAGGTCAACGCACTCTCCTGCAAAGGTGTCGATAAGGTGCTCCGAAGTCTGGGCGAAGTGGAACAGGAGAAATTGGGTATGGCGTGAACGGTATGTCGGTAGAATGATGTTACGAAAGTGAGACAGTAAGGTATCAAACATAGATATTGCGCTGGAGCTATGTGGATCCTCAAAGTGCGGGGTATAGAGCTCAAAGAGCGTGTCCAAGATGGCATCCATCTTCTCAACGTTCTCATGCATCGCCTTGACGCGGTTTTCCTTGTCGTCCAGGGAGTCGTCGCTCGCATCCGAATCCGAATCGCTGTCCTCGGCCTCGGAATCATCCTCCCCGGTTAACTCCGAACGAATCGACACTGACTGGACCACTGCTGCAGCCACATCGTCATCCATATCATCCAGGTCAACTTGCATTTGGACGTCAATCTTGACAAGCCTTTCCGTGATAAGCGCAAAAATGTCCGACTTTAACTCTGGTGCGTAATCGATGATCTTTATTAAGTTGTCGATGAATGCCATGTGAGCTTTCTTCGACTCATCGGAAAAAGGGAATTTTGCCGCCAGAATGGGTGCGAGTGTCCCAGATGCTGAAGGGATCAGGCGCAATAGATATTTGAGAGCAGTGTGGACGCGGGCCGAGAGCTGGGTGCGGTGAACGATGGGGCAGTCGGCCAACCTTCCATTTGAGATGCGCACTGCATTTTGTCAGTTATACTGTTAATCTCGTAGGATAAGTGGCACATACATGTAGAGAATTTTCCAACCAGCATAGATAGAACGGTTCCGACATAAGCACCCTGTGCACTGGCTAGGTTGCTCAGGAAGTTTACATACGCCCTGACGTACGGCTCATCTCTACCAACCCACTCCGACTCCAAGACAGCCCGAACGAGTCCCGACGAGTTCTTTCCCAGCAGCGAGACACAGTTGGTCAAAGCCAACAGATGCGCCCTCATGAGATCATTCTCCGCTTTTCCCTGCGGCCTGTTCTTCGTTGAAAAAACTTCTTTGACGCCATCGTATCGCGAATCGTCTCCTCCAGCTCTGTTATACTCATCTAGCGCTTTCTTAACAAGTCTTCTGACATCGTATAAGTCGGTTGGTGTGTCGGGCGATGAAGTAAAAAGTTGTTCCTGCACAAGTGGGTTGAAGGTTACTGTCCTGGAACGTTTCGCAGGGTTCATAGAGGCAGACATGTCGTCGCCATCTAAATCAAGACTAGCATCGTCGAGTTTTCGTTTTCCAGCGAGTGTTGATTTTCGCAATAACGTCTTGGTTGGGGTAGGCTTCGAAGCTGACGAGCCTGACGGTTGAAAGTGTGTTGGTGGAGGGCGAACCATTGGCGCCATGGGAGCGCGACAGCCTATGAATAAGAGCCTGACAGCTCCTTATTCACATAAAGCAGTTCGATATCATGAAGGTGTATTGTGTAGAGTATGTGTGGCCGCGCCGGTCAGTATGGGGTTCACGGAGGGGTCGAAATGAGTTTTGTGGTCGCGTGTTAGGCAGATTCGTCGTCAGAAAACGTTCTCGAGTTTTGTGCGCTACTCTTATCGGGAGTGCACGTGCCTTTCCAGTTGACGTGCTGTACTGCGTAATGCGGGGAAATTTTACTCGACTTCGCTCCAGTTTCCACGTCAATTAAAGGCTACAAAGACAATTTTATTGTAATTTTTATCAATACCATATTTACTTTATGGATATGTCCTGAATTAGAATAATAGTCCTTAGTCGTATAGTTTAACATCGAAGCTAGTTTTATTCTTGGTGCAGAATCCTTTGACAGTACGTTGGGTTTATATTTATATGTATTTATTGCATCATTGAAATACCAAGAAATTATAAGTATCATTTGAAACGTTCCGTATAACCACCACTTTACACTCTACCTATCCTCAGTAGGTCGTGTACACCTAACCTCGAACATACAATCCCATGCTCCCCAAAAGAAAGCCCCGCATTCCTGGTGCTCATTAGGAGCGAAAAGTCTAAATATCGCCGCCGCCCATACTTTTGGCCAGCAGCTCCCTGTACAGCTAGAAGCGTCCAAATATAATAATTGACCCCTTTTAATCAGCAGCCAGAGACCAGCCAAAGGCTATCCATACCACTAGAGTCGTTTTTGTAGTCATACACGCCAATGATAACGGCAGCATCCTCAAGCGCATATCGGAGAACCGTAATGGCCAAAGTGAGTCGCATCATCTGGAAAAACAGCTTAGTATCCGTCTCCTCCAACAGATCCATTGTGTCCGCCTTGCATGCCAGTGCTGTACAAGCCTCCAAAGCCGCTCGGGTCATGCTCCCCAGATTCCGCCTGCTGGCCACCAAGGATATTGTTCGACCCCTCGGTGCTGTTGAAGGTTCCTCCTGCTGCGTTCACACCAGATGATGACCCAACTGCAGCAGCGGACCCGAAACCTTGGCCGCTGGGGCGGTTTTGCTGGCTCTCCCCTCTAGCCGATTGCGTCTACATTAACGGATTAGATGAGACCCTATGAAATAAATCGCATAGATTTATAACTGATACTAAAAAGGATCAGAGTTATTAATGTGGACCTACTTCGCGGTATTTTGCCAAATATATCTTTAAGGCCTCAGCGTAATTCTCGAAGCCCAACGAGGTCATGGCGAAAAGGATATCTTCTCCGTTAACAGTTTTCCTCTTTTCTTGGTGGCATTTCTCAGAAGCTATATGTAATTGTCAGCATGGCAGACTATGATCAAGTACAATATTCAGGACCTACCTTCGCTTGTGATGAAGCTAATGAATTCGCTGACGCATTCTTGCATGCATTCTTTGGCTTCCTTTGCGATCTTTGCATTTTCTGGTAGTGCCGTCTTCATGATTCGAGCAACTGGTGCAAAGTTACGAATGTCAGCGTCAGATCCACCATCATTTCTCTTAGACCTAGAAGAGCGGCGCGCCTGTTCAACTGGGGAAGAAGAGTCTTGGGACATCGCTGGGAACCTCGTCGCGGTAGCACATCTGAAGCTCAAGACTTTGCGCTTCAAGCTTGACGAGTGGCCAAATGGGGCCACATGCGTAAATACTGAAATATGACAAATGGAAGCGATGCCAGTAGGGGCGAGTTTCAACGTGCACGTATCGACACAATTTCTCCGCGCGAACAAATCAAATTGGAGAAGGGGGTGACTAACCATTTGCTATTGGCAGCCATCGGTCCTGCTCTTTCACTTCGAACTCGTAGCCCAGTCCAGAGGCGTGTGGGTCTTGAGAATCCATAGGTCCTTCTCCGTTGCCAGGTGATTGTACTCCTTGTTCAACATCCGGTTCTTTTGGAGGGGATGCCGACATGATGTATATGGATACCTGCAGGCTTCGGCTTCTGGCTTCCTTTGATTTCCTTGGTTGCCACGTTGGCTCTGAAGTGTTTGCTTACACGTTGGAAGCAGGGCTTGCGCGACTCCTGCACGAAATAGTGGGCTGTGTTGATCGGCCACGAGAGAAGAGCCGTGTATAGCCTGTCGTGCACGCTGACTGAGGTCGGCGTGGAGGTGGGGAGCGGGCGAAGTCGCGGTTTAGCTCGCACAGCGTTCAATTCCTATATGCGTGTATCCTGTGTGCAGGAGGAAATGTTACACCGTTGTTTAGAAAGTGGGCTAGAAGCTACTAGACTCGGGCTTGGATGGCGTTGGGATCGGAGGGCTGGGTGCAGTCGTCCTACTGCAGGGTCGCGTCAGCGTCTTGGGCATGAAGCGGTAAAAATAACAAAGGGCAGGGCAGCGGGCAGGCAGCCAGGATAGGGCTTTCCGTATACTACTCACCTAAGTTAAAGCATATAACGCGGCCTGGGTTTGCTTATTTTGATATTCAATCGTAGCGCGTGGAGTTGGGGTCGGCGCAATTCTGGCGCAATGTAGGCTTCGATATTGCGTGCAGCGTAATACGGCGGAAGTGGAACGTGGGGTGGCGCGTTAGACCCGGACAAGAGCGAAGTATGTAGGTCAGATGCCAGCGACCTTTTAGAGCCAGGTAGAATCGGATGAATTGTGAAGCTACGTTGGACGCCGGGAGGAGAGGTGCAGCACGGGTTTGATGACAATGGGGGGGTTGGCGAGTGTGGAGGTAGCAAGCATGTTCCACCAAGGTAAGGTAGGGAAGTAGTGTACGATGGATCTCTCGGGAATTGACGTCTACGCGTGGGGAATTGGGGTCCAAGCTTTGGCGTGAGTATAGAGATGTATGCGCTGTGCGATGTTCACACATTCATTTCCAGCTACATATATTATATCCCTTCATGCCATGTTCCATGTTTACCACGCTTTTCGCATCAAGTAGCTGCTATGGTACATGCCACACCGAGTCCAAACAATGACGGACATGTACACACAAACACCACAATACATTGTTCACGAGCCTCGATCTCCCAAAAACATAAACAAGAGGTCTCAACGACCCAATAAGAGGTTGCTGGCGGCAGCTCGTCGTTTCGAGAGGTAAGGTACGCAGCCAATAACACCAGTGACCTGCCTAAAGATGTATTGAGTACATGTTTCCCAGCTTCCAAATGGCGAGAAATGCCCCGTACCTGAACTCCTCCTGGAAGTTGGATATACTCCATGTGAGTGACGGTGAGGAGGTACATCTGGAATCTAACATGCACCAAGCCGTCATCTCCGAGATTGAAGGGGGAAGGGGTGGCCAGCCTATCCTGACTACTGGCTGGCAGTCGCCGACATCCATGGGATTGGCTACCAGTCCTCTCGCCTCCTTCTTCGGGGCAATCCTGTCGTCGTCAAATCAACCTGCAAGAGCGGTGAAAGGGCTGAAGGCTAACGCACGGTGTGAGAAACAATCGATGCGAGGCTGTGACATATTTCCTGTGGCTTAGAAGTGAGGCTAATGCATGGTGAAAATATGACGATTGCAAAAACAACTAATTTTTGCTTTTGGAGCCCATGGCAGCCTTGTGATATGGTAGCAATGCATGGTCGGGGCTGTGGTTGGGCAGCGAGACGCTCCAGCCGCTTCAAGGCTGCACTGTGACAACGCATCAATGCTGTTGGCTAGCCTTGTTATTGACGGGGAGGGCGACGGTCTGGGCTGGGTTGTTTGAAGGATTTGATATGGCTGAGGAAATGTGTGGAATTCCGAAAAGTAGGTTCTCTCCACAGATTTGAAGTTCCGCGGAAGTTAGTTTTATGATGGCCTTCACAAGCCTTCCAAGATGGTGAAGGGCATCAGACTGAGCATTCGTCGTAGCTCGTAATGGTGCATGATATTTTCTATGAACTCGGTCCTTAGTAGTACTGACTCCTGACGCCGTCGCTATGCCTCCACAATGGCCGTTCTCAACAGGTCACTGCCTTCGTTCGAAGCTCTCCCACCCCTTCAATAGCCCTCGTCTCTACTGCTGGACGACCTGGATATTGTTCTTCTTCTACTCGAGGTATTAATATGGCTCTTCGGCTTGGGTGTGGATATCAAGAACGACATACCTTCCACTTCTCCATCTCCTCCTGTTGTCTTTTATACGACTTGACCAGATCTTCCAACACCTTGCCTAAACCTTCGGAGTTGGTCTTCAGCGCCGGTACCACATCCTCAACTGTCCTCTCGATAAGAACGCCGTTGATCATGCGGAAACATTTTCGGTCGCCTGGAAGAGGGGTCAAAGTTTCAAGCACGAGCCTGGATATGTTAGCGGGGTACTCTTGAAGCTGCTCAACGTCTTTCTCAACGCGTAACCGTGTCGTTTGACGACTAATTGATAGGCCTGTCCTCTGTAACTCCGGTATAATAAATAAAGAGACCTACTTGTGCTCCTCAGCTTCCTGTTCCACATCCCCAATCTTCTGTGCGATCTGTTGGAGTCCGTTTTTGTAGGCGGAGTATTGGTTCTGCAGCTCTAACCCCCACCAGCGTTAGCAATGTTCGTTTGGCAAATCCGAGCGTATATTCTGACCTTGCTGCTTTTTAGCAGTTATTTGTGATGCCATCTTTTGGTGTTGATGTTGCTTTACTTGTTGACAGGAAGCCTCAGAAGCTCAAGAGCCCAGAGCGGAATTAGCCGCTTTCCCCAAACGACCCTCGGATTTCCGCCCTCAATTCGTCGAACCTCGACAACTCTACCATTGACTGTGGCCCAGAACATCGCGTGTCTCACTACCCTCACTACCATAATATCTGCGTTACAAAACAGTCAATATGCATCCTCATCTCCATACAGAGGACAACAGGGGTATGTCTTCCAACTTTCTCCGCCGCGCACAGGGCTCAAGTTTCTAACGAACGACAGCCTGCGAAGATGTCATGAACATGCTCGACGAATGCCATTCTCGTGGGTTTTTGTACAAGGCAGTTGGAATGTGCAATGGCGTTAAGAGGGACGTAACTCTTTGCCTGCGCGCTCAGCGTGTGGAGCGGACGGCGGCGAATCGAGAGAAGGCGAGGATAAAGCGAGAGCAGATCAAGGCCATATGGGCGAAGATTGATGAGGAGTCATAAGAACTACGGACAGGTTATTGGCATTGGGAGGAGGAAGGGAGGGCGAGAAGGGAGACTATGATACGAATACATTGGGCGGAGTTTGGAAGTCTCATTAGGCGTTAAAGGAAACGTCCAAGCAGCGATGGGATTTGCCAGACTATTGGGATGCAAAGAGTAGCCTTGACTCAGCGTGCGAGGCACTGTACAGTACAAATGAATAACAACTCCTTCAATTGACTACACATGTTTCAACCTAGGTGTTTCTCTAGCTACAACCTATTCTTATACGCAGTGCCGTACGTAAACAGCCCGTACAGAGCAAGGAGACTCAACCCAATTGGAAGTCCCTTCTGAGTCTTGATAGCACGAGGAATGGACGAGCCAGCAAGCACAAGGGAGGCAAGGAGGGCGAGCTCGATTCCATATTGCCTGTTTGCGGCAATACGGTAGCCACCGAGAGCATACTATAAACGGTTAATTTAATCTCATGCAGCACGGAATCCTACATACCAGAGCACCAACAGCAGTGCCGGCAATTACAGATGGCAACGATCCGGTGCGAATGTATCCGGTGATGCCGCCACCAGCTGTGAGAGCCGCGAGCACATAAGCGGGGACTTCGTTGACCTAACATGGGTCAGTCAAGAGTATATAATTCACATGGTTTTCCCTACCATTTTTGCTGCGTATATATTTAAATACTATGTTTCAGAGCAATCGAAAAAGAACAGGCTTTAGCTTTCTAGACTTAATTGTTCGTCGTGGAGTTGATTTATCCCAGTTGCCAAGCCGGTGACACCATCCCTGGTAGATAAACGCGGCTGTCGCTTCGAAGGTCCCGATGGCGCGGCTACGATTGAGCTTCGTGTCCCCAAGGTACTCTACAGCCTCCCAGACCCCAATTCCAATCCAAGCCCATTGAATCATCCCAACGTCCACAACCCCGCCCCTTCTACTCTCACAATGGCCGCGAAACGCAACGCCCGTGACGTTACTCCCTCCCCTCCCATCAACAAATCCGGCACATCAACGCCAACCACGCCAGCGCCAGCGCCCGCCGTCAAAAGTGCCACGTCAAAATCGAAAGATGCGAACCTAAGTGCGCAGGAGGTCGCCGTGGCGATGTGGGATAACTACGTGAAGGCGACACCCCAGCGTACGAAGCTAATTGATGTGTTCATGGCATTCTTGGTGGTGGTGGGCGTTTTACAATTTGTGTACTGCGTTATCGTTGGGAACTATGTGAGTGCCGTTCAGTCCGTATGGGTCAAGGGAAATTTTACTGATATTCTTCTAGCCATTCAATGCCTTTCTCTCGGGGTTTTCAGCCACTGTCGGACAGTTCGTCTTAACTGGTACGTGAACCTATGTTTCGGACTCAGGTTGTTGAATACATCTAACGCAGTGGGTAGCTTCGTTAAGGATACAGACAAATGCAGAGAACAAAGCAGAGTTTGAGTCTATTTCATCAGAGAGGTAATGAAACACTCAGTGGCCAACTAGAACAATGATGAGACATGTCGCTGACTTCAGTACAGAGCATTCGCCGACTACGTTTTTGGTAGCCTGATCCTGCATTTCTTCTGTGTCAACTTCATCAACTAGCATAACGATACCACATAGCACACGTGTACGACACATGTATGATTAGCAAAAATTCAAAAAGGCGTTCAGAGATTGTTACAATGAACGTATCACACGTTACTATTATCTGTTCTGGTGATATTCATGTTATGCTCCACTCCAATTTATCCTCCTTCAATGCTATCCACTCGCCAATACGTATAACGTACGATATTCCCGGGATTCGTAATCTCATATACTCCGTCTTAACCCAAACCTGGTGAGTGGAGATACTGTCGAATGCGGGGCGTTGTGGTTGGAGATATTATAGTCCTAATAGGGGTCTTTGTCGGGTTGGTGGGGAAGTATAATGCATGATTGATAGGTAATGTAGCTGCTGTTGGGGAGGATGGTGATGTAACATTTCATTTTATTATTTTCGGTTTGGGTGTCTTGGGTTTATGTTTGTATATTTTTTTACAATATATATTTCATACGAATTTTGTATATTATACTGGCAAATAAAGCATGGGTAGTATATAACAAGTCCAAAATCCAACATTCGTAAAGTCATTGCCCCTTCCATTATCATCCATATCATCTCAAAACGTGGTCCATCTCTACATACCGCCTTTATTAACGAGGTCTAGTGGACCGCTATTCCATTGAAAGTCGTCAAAAGAAATCGGCGGCAGCCCTTCCATCATCACTCCGAAGAACGCATCGTCACTGAAATACTGTCCCAGTTGCCCCTCCGCAATTGTCATCCCTACGGCCTGCTCGAAGTCGTCCCCTGCAGATGGATCGTACTCCACGGGTTCATTTGCGCCCAGTGCAGGATCGATATTATAACCCATATTGTTGTACCCCTGAGGAGCGTGAGCCCCATTCGAGTCGGGGTAATTCAGTGGCTGACTTGCTTGTTGTGCCCAAAGGCGTTGAGACATGAGTGGATATTGTGTGCGTGTTTCGAGACGAGGAGTTTGTGCTGCACTGCTTCCAGTAGCCACTTCGCTAAGAAGCTGAAGCGGCGTGTTGGCTGGGCTAAAAGTGTTCTGATGTTGGTGCTCGGGAGTTTGACGATGATGTTTGGGAATATTCGTTTTGCCTTGATTACCAGCTTCGGTCGGCACATTGTTTGCCTTGCCGTTTGTTTGGCGATGAAACCAAGTTTTGAGCATGATCAGTACCATCAGGAATTTTGACCCCGGGCGAGACTTGTTGTCAGCAGCGGTGGCCTTAAACTTATCGAGCAGGCCATCAAGGTACTGTTCAACTTTCATGTTGTTCTTGTCAATCACTTTGCCAAGCTCAGAGCCGGGAGTTGCGGCTGCGAAATGCATTTTGATTAGCACAACAACTGCGTATGCAATGCGAACGAAGTGCATAACAGGTAATGCTCTTATAGTATCAACATCAAGGGACATAAAAGCCTCGAAAACTCCATCAATTGAGGTTAGGCAAGTTGACAAGGCGGCAATATGAGTTGGCGTAAGGGGCCGCGATGCTTGCTGGTCAGGGTTGTCGGGGCCTCGCAGCTTTTCCTCTGTAAATGGAGCATTAAATGATTCAACATTATGATCGACGTGCATGGCAACCTCATGCATATATAGATTTACAAGATGTTCTGTCATCTTCAATAGGGCTATTACACGTGTTAGTATATACGCCGGAGATATATCAAGCATAGTGGAAAAGGGAAGCGGGCTTACGGTTTTGTATGTCGTTCGGAATGTGGCTGCTCCAGTGCTCCAGATCTCTTTCAAATCCCTTCAAAGCATACTGAACTTTGGGATCGGTGATGCTAACTGAAGCAAATGAATCGTCCATTGAGAACTGGGTTCCCACTTCCTCTGCAATATGTTGGCTCCTGACCCACTGACACAGAACCTTGTCAGAAGGCGCTGCATCAGGGGAGGTTTCAAGAACTTCAACGCATTCGCCCATATATGATGTCCATCGGATGAGATTCGAGCGACGTAGCCCCATGGCAGCATTGCAGCATAAGAAATAACAGCTAACCCACGTCCGTCTCGCCTCGATAGAAGAGGCATCCGGAAATGCGGTTCGGCGCCATAAATGATCCTTCCACAGCCCAGCCATAGACTTTGGTGCCTGGCCTGAGCTGTTTTTCTTGCTTATATTGATTTCAATCGCCATAACTGCGGCAAGATGGATGAGCTGATAGAATTTAAGCTCTTCAAAATGTTCTGGCGGCCAGTACCATATTGTGCTAACAAGCAAGGCCTGGACCAATTCGAGAGTCTTCTCTCCACGGCAAATAATCTTATCTGCGTATATCTGCATCACTTCCTTGGTAAACACCTTTTGGATTTCTGGGTGATCAGTTGAGGCACCCGCACTCAGTATCGCCAAGAATAGAGTAGGCTTTGATTTGCGGATATCAGCTGCAGTTGTGCCTGGCGGAAATACGACTGCGGGCATGTGTGGAGACATGTCATTTACATATCTGTTGAACAATGCCGTTGCCGACTCTGCAGTTATGACACCCCTATCGATAACATCGGCATACTCATTGGATGCATTTGGCCGCGTAGTAAGTGGTGAATTAGTTCCTTCATCACGCCCTCCTGAGATATAGCTATTCATGCGAAGTGGAAACTGGCTTGTGCTTTGGGTGTCGACTGCTGAACTCTGCCCGCTCGAGTCTCGAGCCTCTTGATATTTCCTTTTCTGACCCGCAACGACAATCTGCGGTCTGGTGGTGGAGCCAGAATCTGCCCTATCTATGGATGGCCTGTGTATTTGTACGGGTTCCGCCCTATCGACATCTGGCATTCTAGGATACTGGCGGTCCGGTACTGCCCAGTCGTTCGGTTTTGAGTTCTGAGGCTGTTCACGATAAATTAGCTCTAGTATGGAAGAGGAAGCTGGGTGTTGTACTTCAGGGCGCATCCCAAACTGAGGCCCATATCTGCCATTCGTAACTTGCTCATATGGATTTGAAGGGCGGCGCTCGAGTGACTCTGGAGTATCAGTAACACTGTGCGGGATGGTATCGGATCTTGTGGCATGGAGCACCGCTGTTAAGGCATCTATTTTCTTCTCCAACTCTGCTACGCGGCTGTCGGTCTTTTTCTGGCGTTTCCTACTCGGCTGAGTGACCACGCAGTTCCGGCGCGCCTTCGTACATCTTCGGCAGGGACCGTCTTGATTGTTAGGGTCAAATTCGCATTTAACTTTCAAGCCTCGACAGGCTTCGCAGGCCCGCGGCCTCTTTAGGTCGTTTGGGCCTTCTTCCGGCGTACCTCCTGCCTGCGCCATGTATTGGTTTGGATCGGAGGCTCCATCGTCGTTGTTGTTAATATCAAAATCACGCAATTGCGGGGTATCTGGTGAGTAATTGGGTTGTTGGGAAGCATCGTATCCAGCAGGGTGATAAAGTGGTGGAAGAGTTGTTGAAGGCGTAAGATCGGCTTGATTGACAATGTTAGGGAGCGGTTCGGAGGCTGCAGTTGGACTCTGGGGATACGCACTTTCCACCTTCTGACCGATGTCAGCGAGGCGGGGATCGATCTGAGGTATATGGTCCATAGCTGTGATGCCGGACTGTCGGCGTGTATGTTTGCCGTTCATGTCCGTTAAGGCGCTTTTGGGTGGTGCCCACGGCGCTAGCCGCATTCCGATGGCACAATCGGGAAGCCACGGCACGTGACAGTGCCATGGATGAATCCTTGGAACTCTCTACTTGTCGTCGTCTTCGTGGTATTCAGTGTTTTCGAATTAATAGTGCATGTTTTATCCTTTAGTCCTGCCTAATAGTGACCTAAACCTTAAGAATAGACCTCAATAAACCCAAAATACATGTGGAGGGGTAATACGGTGCTAATGGAAGGAAGGGTCACACGCTGCACGCTGCCTCACAAATTACATTGGGCATTCAAATAATTTTTTAAAATGCTATACAGTAGCTGCTATATAGAAAAGCTCAGAAAAGCTCAGAAAAGCTCAGAAAAGCTCAGCCGGAGCTCACAGGGGGTATAATTGCGACTTCATCGCCCGCTTTGATTGTGATGTCTTCCTCCCCAGTCTCACTCTTCGGTACATCCACGTATTCTAGATTGATGGTGACGAGGCAGCTGTCCAATATCTTAGACTTGATGCCCGGATACTTGGCTTCCACCAGATCAAAGAGCTTCGATAGGGAGGCTGGAGCTTCAAACTCATCCGAGTCTTTGCCTGTAAACGAACTCGCCGAGGCGAAGTAAAGCAGGCTGAAGCTGCTACTAGTGGTCTTGCTAGACATATTTAACTCGAGGTCAAGTAATCTGAAGATACAGTAGTTAGCATAAGGTCTAATGAATAGTATCATGAAATTTGAATTTGGTTGTTCTTGTCAGAGATCTTGGTGTAGTAATCGTCTGGTAGCCAAATGGCTAGCATCATGTAATACATGCTATATTTCTTCCTCATACAAGTAAAGTAAGGATGTGGTTTATAGAAGTGGCTTACCTGATAGCTGGACCCCTGCTTGAGCTGTTGACTTGCACCGAGACTACAGCTCATTGTTGTTGTGGGAAAGAGGGAAAGAAAAGGTCGCCTGTCAAACCGAAAAAGTTCGGAGGATAGCAACTCCATTTTAGCTCTGCACGTGATTGCGTGTCATGGCACGCGAAATGCCATTTGCTTCCTATCCGAAAAAAGTTGAGTGCATGGAACACTCCGCCCGTGCCACCTCTCAATACTGAAGCTATACGCTTCCTTTCTTTGCGCCCGTCTCCAATGGGCCACAATAATGCCGTATAGTTATTAGAATGGACGTTTCTCGCAATGTAGCCAAGACCGTGGCCTCCCGGTCTGCGAACTGGACCGCCAGTATAATTAGGACGACTGCGACATCTTCCTCTGCCTTTTCTCATTCAGCACCACTTTTTAATAATAGGGGGATTGCCACTCTACCCAGTAATGTTCGACATGGCAGACATAATTTAATATCTTCGAATACTGGCTACATATTCATAAACAGGAGGTTTTGTCGCAGGGGGCTGCAGACTAATTCGAGCTCTAAAGCCACACAAGTAAGCCACTGTGAGATACGGATCGGCTTTGACTACCGACTAATGCAATACAGTTGGCACAGGAAGGAGGAAAATTCGAAGCCTCAACTGTCAGCGTAGACAATTCGTTGCCATTCCCGAAAGTCCCGCAACCTCCGAAACTGCAAATCCGTGAGCGACTCCGCCGCTGGGAAGCCGAAAACGTTTCTGAAGTCCCTGTCTTGAGCGCGTCCTTTGACCAGGATCATGCCAAACATGGAGAAGTTACCAATCTATACACTCGCCCGGTCGAAGGGGATCAGATCCGGGAGGTTGATGATGGACAACAGCTTGAAGATCCACCTCTACCTTTGTTTGAGGGAGATGATTTGGTGGGATTTGGGAGCGAGCGATCGTTCTTGCTACGAGGTGACCTTGTAGAGCTACGGTTCGTAATAGACTTTGCCTACTGACGCGCCGCATGATGCTAACTACGGTCATACAGAACAAGTGATGGCCTTCGAATTGAACTCGCAATCTTCGTCCGAGAATTGGGGATACAATCTCAGTTCTATACCATGTCAGGGCGATGGGTTCACAAAGCATCTCGAAATGCTAGATTCTTTGTGCCAAACTTTGTCTCTCCCGAGGAAGTCGACCCACTCATAGCCTACCTCCCCGATGCGGATGTCCCAGAGGCTATACAAGACAGATTGCAGAGCTTTGAAAATGCTCTTCCCAGATCGATCGGAGCCCCGCTACTGCAGAAGATGGCCGACTTTGGGCATGAGGCTGATGCTGTTTATCGCGAGAATTTGGACGCCCTTGATAATGCTTATAGCATTGTAGCATTACCACAGCAAGTACGCCATGTGAGCTTGCCAAGACTCACCAAGGAGATTTTAAAGCTCCCACGAAACACGAACAGCGAGAATATTGCACCAGCAACACTATACGCAGTATACCGCACTATCATGAACGAAGGCGTGGGATTTTCTGTGCAAACGGCCGGAAATACACGTTCTTGGGGCCGATTTGAAATTGTACCAAGAAGGATAATCGACAGCATCAAGATGGTGACTAGAATCATAAGGAGTTGGCAAGTTCACACGGTCACTTCAGCTCGCGACGGTGAATCAGAAATTCGCCCCTTCGGCCAATTCATGGCTGAATTCGAATCGTTCCTCGGAACAGCTCGCCGTGCCATCGATGTGAGCCGAAAAAATCGTGCTTCGACTATGAGCGGCCAGGTTGGCCCTGCCGGTGCGGTTGTTGATTCGGACGGCCCTGTTAAGAGTGTCGAGCAACATTTCGACACGCCTGACCTGAAGTACATTCGGTTTATGAAGTGTTGGGTTGCCTGGGACACATTCTCTCATAGCTCTCCTATGAATGGCATCGGCTCGGCTATATTACGGGCTACGGGGCGATACGAAGGACAGGCTTTGAATCGGTCAACGGGTTGGCAGTTTTTGCAGGAGATTGGCATCATCGCGCCGTGGGAAACGAAGGCATCCTTTGAATTGCGACTTCCAGGGTATGGGTACTATAAACATGCAATGACTGAGAAACAGGGCGGCAAAGAACCGGAAGACGCACTGGCAGGAATGAGAAAGGACTGGAAAGAACAGACGGTTTACTGTATTGACGATACAGGGGCTCATGAAATCGACGATGGCGTCTCTATTGAAGCTTCTGAGACTGAAGGGGAGCACTGGGTCCATATACATGTGGCTGACCCAGGGTCCGTGTTCGGTCTTGACAGCTACCCAGCGCGAAGGGCAAAGGAAGCCATACAGACGGTTTACATGCCGGATCGAGTTATCCCCATGTTGCCGGATAGCATTGTTCAGGAGAAGCTCAGTCTGGCTCCGAATAGGCCAACGCTGACATTCAGTGCAAAAATGAACAAGAAAGGGGTGATGATCGACCACAAGATTACTGCGGGCACGATTCGAAAAGTTGTCTACCTCACGCCGGCTACGCTTGCAGAGATACTTGGAAACAAGGTTACTGACCCAGAGGAGGTCCTAGCGGTGGGTGACAGCGAAATCATAACAAGCTTCAATGACGGCGTTATGCACCGTGACATGGCCTCCGTGGACAGCCTCTCTGCCTCAGACAAAGCGAACCTGAAGCTGCTTGCCTCACTCGGCGACGCACGGCGGACGTACTCCTTACTCCGGGGCGGCATCGACCTAAACAATGCCCGCGCCTCTGTTATTGTCAAGATCGACAAAGACATTGATGTGGACTGCTACAACTCCCCACGCAACTCAACACATGTCCACAGTGACCCCTTCATTTCAATATCAATCCCACCCGCCAGCGATGATGGCCCGTCTATCTACGGTCCGGTAACTAACCTGATGACACTTGGGGGTGAAATCGCCGCCGCCTGGTGCTCGGCACGCAACATCCCCATCGTCTATCGAGTCACACAGGCTCACCCTGACAAACCCGACCCAGGCGCCTTCTTCCGGGCAAACGTTCTCCCATACGTCCTCCGCGGCGAAAGCGTGCCCAAGGATGTACAGTCAGCGTACGTCTTGGCCCAAGGTCCCGTGCTACCCAGCAGCGTGCCTGGGCCACACGTCGCGCTCGGCGTGGAAATGTACACAAAGTGCACGAGTCCGCTACGGCGGTACTCGGATCTCCTCGCGCACTGGCAGATTCAGGCTGCTCTATTGGAGGAGGCGAAAATAGGGGAGAGCTTGATTGGGAGCTCACGTGAGGACTACCTCCCCTTTCCCAAAGCTAAAGTTGATGGTCTCATTCCAAAGATGGAGGGGAGGGAAAAAGCACTTGGAGCAGGGAGGCGCGGGGCAGAACGCTCATGGGCACTACAGGCTGTACTACGAGCGTGGAAGTTTGGGCAGAGCAAAGGGTGGAGGGATGAATGGGAGTTTCGAGTATTGGGCATGATGGGGGGAATGGTGAACGGGTTTGTTGACGGGCTGGGGTTGATGGCCATGATGGATATGCCGGCTGGCATGGAACCCGACGACATAGGTGAAGGTGATGTGTTCACTGCGCGGATCAAGAAAGTGTCTCCGTACGAGAAGTCGTTGTTGATGGAGCCATTAACGCGAGTCAGCTCAGCGGGGTCTGTGGAACAACGCGAGTAGTAAATCATGGGGAACACGGGAATGGAATCTTCAATCAATAAATTCATCAAGGGACAAATCACCCACATACAATCTGTCAATAGAGCATACATATCATCCGATGTGTCAACTTCTTTGGGATCTTCCACTGGATAATGCTATCTATCTATGACGATACCGGAAACATGTGAGAGACCCCGATCCTTGGAACGGTTTTGTTTACGTAGTCGATTGTTACCGTTAGGAACCGATAAATCCTATTTTGTACCGGCGCACAGTAGTTTGCAGATCTTCAGCCCGGAGGTCACCTCATGACACGGCACACCATCAGGTCCCCCGGAGCGCGGGGCGACGCTCGCATCCCATCATTGAGCGCCCGCATGAACAAGCCGCATAGGAAGCAGGCCCACGCATTGCCGGTGCTGGAACGGCTGCTGCACGGCGGTGAAACATTCTCGAAGACCGGCACCTGGGGTCGGCGGCAAGTGGAGCAGCGTACGGATCTAGTAAGAGGGCCTTCGGAGATGGGCGGCCAAATGAAGCTAGCAGGCGCCGAAGTTGTGGGGTTTAGCGCGCCTGAGAGTGGTGGCTGGGTGGGACTGGACTTTCGGGGACGGGCTGGGGTTGTGTGGTCTTGGGTGGCGGGAGGCCTGAGGCCCGAGCCCGTGGCGGCGAACAGCCACACGAAAAAGATACAACGAGAAAAGCACCGGGTCTCCGCTCGTATGGAAAACAATAACTCATTTGAAGCAAAAAGCACGGGCTCGGGGACGACCAGATGGAGCGGAATGAAAGAGCATTGTGGCGAATATATTCATGAAATTCAATTTCTATGTGTGGTAAAATTAGCTCTGGGAGGGCCCGTCCGAGAGAGTAATATGGGCATATCCACACGGCGGCGGGCCGCTCATGATGCGATCGATACAGCACATACCTCACGCTTCCGCTGCCATCGCTGACTCGAAGATGAGGATGTGCAGCGTGTCCGTGCTATCATCTCGTGAGAGGATTGGCGAAATCCAACACCTCACGACGATGGAAGCCTGGTCTCCACTTTCTCGCGCAAGAGGCAAAAAAAAAAGCTCATGAAAACCCAGAAACGCTGTAAATTCAGGGTTTACCCAGAACCCAGAATTCAGCTAGTAGAACCCATGGTTTTGGGTCCTGGAGGAGGATTCACGGTGAAGTACTGTACGTACATTTTGCTCGCCAGAGAAGCCTCGCGCGCAAGATTAAGCCATTTGGGGTGCAGATCCATCGACAATACGGCATAAGTCGACCATTTGAGATTGTTGAGGCGTTGTTGCGTTGCATTAGGAAGAGCCTAAGTGTAGTGGAAATTTGGCCCGGAGTCCGCGGGCAGGGTCTAGGAGATTTGAGCCTGTAGGGTCACGACATTGCTTCCGGCCGCGCCACTGATGTGAAATGTTTACGATGAGAGTGAGACGCGGTGAAGGGTTTCGGGGCACGTCCGTCAAAGCATCCGCCACCGTGTGTAATTCCGAATAAGTGGCGTGCAAGCTCTGTTGGAATGTGAGACTGCATTTTTTTTTCTTCTCGACATGCAGCCATGCGATAAAAAAAAAAAAAAAAAAAGGCCCCGCGCTTCGTGATACCAGAGATACCAGAGATACGAGAAGGATAGACAAGGTCGCACAAATGATGCTTATTATACTATCTCTGAGATTCCGTGATCCCTTCCACTGTCACCTTGCCGAGTATCGTGTACCCACTTCCCCATGGACCATAAAACACGGTTTGGGATTTCACAGTTCACAACAGGAAAGTTGCTGCAGGTACCATGCAGCCACGGAAGATCAGGTCGGTCAGAGAGGCGGCCCATTCACAGAGGCGGTAACACCGCCGTACCAACTAACGGCGAGCTACATCTCTGGAATACACAGACCAGCGCTGTGCGAGTACTACTCTGGTCGTAGCCTCGACTCCAGACCCTCCAGACCGCCTCCAAAGGGACATGGCGCCATTCCCCAATTGATGGACTTGCAATAGTTTTGGCACCGACCGAGAGAACTACTTTAGTATTGTGCACTAACGCCATCGACGATACGACTGATAGTGGTGGATCTGTATCCTGGCCACAAAGCGCCCCGGTTGGGAAGTTATACTGTGGAGTCAAATTTCGCGCGTGCATAAATTACGAAAGTGGTTGGTGGCCTCTACGGGCTCCACGCACACCCGCCAACAATCATAATTATCGCCGAGGTGGCCCGTGAGCAATTTATTCGTTAAAGCAGCAACGACGGATGTGACAATCATTTGGGAACACGAAACAATTGGATGATGATCATGACGGCATATGACACGCTGGTAGGAATATTTTGGCTGCCTCGATAATGTTTCATGAGATTTGGGGTTGACTGGATGGCAGGAACCGGTTGCATTGAATCACGGACCCGTCGACTGTATCGGACACCCACTTTATCCTATCGTGAGACGATAAGTAAAAGTGAATCGTGCGCCCGTTAGGAAAAAGCAAGAAACCCCATATTATGAGGGTTCAACTACCGAATAAGAACCTGTATCTGTCAACGTGGAGGTTGTGACGAAAGCGATGATCAAAGTTCCGTGACGATAGG
This sequence comes from Pseudogymnoascus sp. WSF 3629, assembly GCA_001662585.1. Classification (NCBI taxonomy): domain Eukaryota; kingdom Fungi; phylum Ascomycota; class Leotiomycetes; order Thelebolales; family Thelebolaceae; genus Pseudogymnoascus; species Pseudogymnoascus sp. WSF 3629. Next base: position 302,911 of record KV454575.1, read on the forward strand.
GACCAAACGGACCGACGATCGGAGACCCGTACTGGTTAGGTAAGTGGGAAAGCACCACAATAATGGGGATACCCTTGAGGCGGAAAGTTGGCGAGTTGGCTCGCCCTAACCCGTGGTCTGAGGTGACAATGACCGATTGGAAAGTGAAGATCTGTCACAAAAATGTCGCGATGAGCGTGGCACATGAAACCCTAACGTTTGGAGCTGGGGGGAAGGGAACGGATGTGCCTGGGTTCGGAGGCTTGACTGTTTCGGACCACAGCGCACACCAGCACACCAGTTACGTGGAGAGAGCCGCTGGTGTCTCCGTGGTTGGTGCTGCCACCTTGACGGATCAGCCAGTCAGGCCGCTCATCACACGAGCCCGCGTCTTGGCTCAGCACAGCAATGTGGGAAAGAGCGCAAGAGTGTCCTCTTTCAGTCCGCGCGGGCGCCCTCATGGTCATCAAAGCGGACGAAATGGCTCAAAAGCGACAGCCACTACTTTCGGGGGGGCGAGCCAGTTGCGCCCGTAGTTTGAAGCCAGAGAAGGAAAAGGAAAAGGAAAGGAAATATCGCCATCGCGCAGCAACTGTGTGCCGTGTCTATTTTCTTTCTTTTGGTTTGTAGGATACGATTTTTCTGACGGAATTGCCGCTTGTGTTTCGTATACATGAGCTGTCGTGTGCATTGATAGTGCATGCACACCAACGCAGGCACTTCGCCCACAGACCCGGGGACGATGATGCATAAGTCCACAGCAAGTGTGAGAGAGTGCGCGAGTAGGACTCGCCGCTTTGTGCACCGCCATCGAAGTCGAGCTGGACGGTGGGAGCCGTCGAGAGGTACACGGGCTGCAGTGGATGTATGCACTGCGCTAGAGGTACCACCTACCGTACATCGTACAGCTGGTACATACATCGTTCAGTCCGGTGCGCAGCGTAGACTGTGACCTGAGACACACCCAATCCCACTCTAGAGAGGGCAAATGAGGCTGTGATTGGACGGCAGAGTGTTCCCAAAGTCTCGCTCCTCTCACACCCCTTCGATCCACTATGGACACTTCCCGTACCCATAATGTCCCGGGAAGAGGGGAACACCCCTGTTAAGGAAGGAGGTTGATTGGGTGGGTTGTTCTGAATTTAGAAAACAGGCACCACTGTCACAACCACAAGGACTGTCACCCACCATTGAGGGCGGCCACACACATGCACAAACGACACACCCACGGCCACGACGACCACAACGGTGTCTGTGTCTGTGTATGTATGTATGTGGGTGTGTGGGTGTATGCCTGTATGCCTGTGGGTGTGCGTATGTGCATCTGTGTGTCTCTGTGTGTCTCTGTGTGTGCATATTCCTAATGCACCTTCTACCCACTTACCACCACTTACCACACTCACTTGCCAGCCACCATCTCATATTTGCCCATCATCTCATATTTTGTCCAAGTTGTCCAAGTTGTGTTGTCCACGCACGCACAGGATAAAATACTGGTCCTGTGCAGGAAGCACAAATGTAATCTGGATTTCTGGATACTCTACTACTACTAGTCGTAGATACTACGCACGGAGGAAGGCACAGTCCAGTCTAGTCCTGTACTCCCATTGCCACACCCACACCCACCACCGTAATGTCTGTACCTGCACCCTTACCCACATTACATCTCGTATCCACTCTTATCACCGTCCATACCCATAACCCATAACCCATACCATACCCATACCCATCCCATACATTCATCCCAGCCATAACCCATACCCATACACATACACAGCCATACACAACCAAACACCATACAACATCCACAACCCATACACCAACCCATACACCACTCATCCTCATGCATCATGCACCTTGTCTATCCCCATCAACTTCAACCCCAAAGTCCCTTTCCGCCATCACCAATTCCCCACTCCACCATCACCATCACCATCACCATCACCGTGTCCACTCTCCACTCCGTTCACTTGTCCACCGACCGACCAAAACTGCACATCCCACACCCCCGGTCTCAAGCCACACCACCACAACCACCACACACTGTCTGTTCTCATTCCAATCCTCCCACACCCCATCTTCCCAAAAAATAATGATACCCCCAATCCCAATCCTAATCCCAATCACATCCACTAACTTGACCACTTCCTTGACCCGCCCTAACGTTCGTTTGTCTTAGTTCTTCTGCATTCCCTCTTGTCCCTCTTGTCCCTCTTGTCCCTCTTGTATCTTGTACTATCCATCCTCCCATCCCCATCCCCATCCCCATCCCCATCCACACCACACACACCACCCAACCACACCCACACCTACCATCATCCACCACCCACCCACCCGCCCCCCCCACCCCAGTCAATCTTGTCCCTCCGCCCTCGACATCTTTCTGAACACACGAACACCCTTCCTTCTTATCCTTCTTATACCGAGACACTGGTTCTTCTTTTGTAAAATCAATTCTTTTTGGAATTCTTTTGAATTGTGCTTATCCTATATAGCCCTTTCGGTCCCTTTCCTGTACCCTCTTTTGGTCCCTCATTCCGTTATCTATTCGACAACTTCTCATACATCCCGACTCACTCACTACGACACTTCAATCTTACCTACGACTTGTTTTCTTTCATCGACTGAGAGACTTCAATCATCGTCGGCCTCAAGTGTTCAAGTACATGTATAATCACGCCCTTCATTACTACTACTATTAGACAGTCTCTGCCTCGTGCAAGCTGTTGTCCAGTCACTCCCTTTCAGTTCAGTTCAGTTTGCAAATAGAGTCTCTCGGCCCTTCCGTGCCTTGAAACCGCCTCACGCCCTACGATATCTACGAGACTTACCATTCTCGATCTAATATAATCTAACGACCAAACCATACAAAAATACAATATTGACGATAATAAAACAAGCTTCTCCGGTATGTTGGTTCCTCTGCTGCTCACACTGGAATGCGGGCGCCATGAAGAATTTAAGAGACTGACAAACACGTAGCTACAAAATACCATGGATTCCACATATGTTCAACCCCCACCAGTGATGGGACAATCACCCTTCTTCTACTACAACCCAGACCCAAAGCCGGATAACAGACAGCACGGCCACTTCTCGCCTCACCCAAACATCCAGGTGCAGACTTACCAGCATGTCCTGCCTTCGACCCCGACTTACTCGAGGCCGACATCTTCCTGCTCACAGCCGCCGATGCCCATGCAGGTGTTCAATGCTGCCATGCAAGCCTCCATGACCCCAATGGCCTCCCCAAGGCCCATGTACCAGAAGCCCACCATCCTGATCCAGGAGCACAACGCGAGGCTCTATGACTCTGAGAGTCTGGATGCCGATACGTACTACTTCCCATCGACCCCTCCTCTTTCATCGCCAGGAAGCAGCGCCGATAGCCCTTCGAGCTACGACATCCTGCCAACTCCGCTGGAGCACACTTCCTTCTTCGGAATTGAGAATTTCGAGGGTGTGAAGGAGGGCTGCCAAGGTGAGGTTCTATCCGAGAACCTTGCTGGCCTCGACTGGGCCCGTTGTGGATCACCACCAATGACTCCAGGTATGTTATTATTTATTTATATTGTGAAGTTGTAGATGCGCATTCGCGTGGTGCCAAGTTAGCGATACTAACGGTTCGGCTCACAGTGTTTATTCACCCACCTTCGCTTATGACCAACGCTAGCGAGCTCCTTTCTGCGACAGCCTGCCCCTCGCTTTCACCTTCTCCCTCCCCCTATCCAAGATCTGCAATTTCAGAACAACAAGACTTCGACTTCTGCGACCCACGAAACCTCACTGTTGGTGCCAACGATTCGCCAAACCCGACTCTTTCCGTTGCCTTCCCAACTCTTCCAACGCTCTGCACTGGCGACGAGGAGGAGCACAAGCTTATGCTAGGGGGTGAAATCGCCCACAAGGCTGCCGAGAACAACTTCTTCGATTACACCGGACACGCTCACCACGGTCTGCCAATTTTTGAGGAGTTGTCCGATCTCGACTCTGAGGACGAGTTCGTCAACGGTCTCGTCAACTTCCCTGCGACCGACAACGTTCACTTCGTTGGCAGCAAGAGACAGCGTACTGAATCTACTCTCTCCGCCGACGACAGCTTCTTATGCGACAACGACTTTGAGGATTTCGACGAGTCTGAGCAATTTGCAGTTGCCTGCTTGCCGAGCCCACCTTCTTCCACCAGCGAGGAGTGCGACGCTCTTCCCGAGAAGCACAACAACAAGGCAAAGGCAGAGGATATCGACGAAGATAGCACTGAATTTGACGCTATGGTCCGAAGCCGCAAGTTCACTGTACCAATGGACGGTGCTGAGGGAGCACCTGCTCAAGAGGCCAGCGAGGGTCAACAACAGAACTCGACTGCAGCAAGCCAGAGTGGCTCTGACAATGCGGGCAACAACGCCACTGGCCCAGGCTCTGATGCAGGCACTGGAGCTACCCAGCAGGCACCCGTCAACAGACGCGGCCGCAAGCAATCTCTGACCGAAGACCCTTCCAAGACCTTCGTTTGCGAGCTCTGCAACCGCCGCTTCCGCCGCCAAGAACACCTCAAACGCCACTACAGATCTCTCCACACACAAGACAAGCCATTCGAGTGCCATGAGTGCGGCAAGAAGTTCTCCCGCAGCGACAACCTCTCCCAGCACGCTCGCACACACGGCAGCGGCGCCATTCTCATGGGCGTCCTCGAGGATGGCGAGCTCCCAAGCGATCACAAGTACGGGGAGTCAGACAGCGAACCAGAGATCCGCAACTACGGCAAGGTCCTGTACCAGGTCGCAGCCGCAGCTCCTGGCAGCGACGGCGAGCCCTCCAGCTCGGATTCCGACAGCCAGTCGAGGAAGAAGAGGAAGCGTTCCGAGTAAATAAATCAAAATTTGGCGGGATAGGGTGTGCATTTACAAACGCGAGCTACGAATCATGACTACCTACTATCGATTCTTCATAATGGGTCGCCTTTCCATCTTTGGGAATGTGCGATCGATAGGGCTTTTTCAAGTCTCCGGACTACGACGGTGCAGGTGGTGGGAGGTGAACAGTGCGCAGTTCCAACCAAAAAGTCGTTTATACCTTTTTTTCTACTTTTCTTCTTTACTGTATTATTTGGGCTTATTAGCTTCACACCTTTTTAGTTGTCTTCCCGCGATCTTTGTTTTGCTGTTCTTTGCTTTTATTTTTCCCGATACCTTTTCTGACGATTAGCGTGATGATGGTTGTTTTTAACGGGATCTGGATTTGATTTTTTCAAAAGGCGCGAGAAGTGAGAGGAGAAAGAAAATAATCCAGTGTCTACAAAATTCGCTTTTAGTAGTACTGGCGGCGGCGGCGGGTGGATTGTAAATGGTCCAGGGATATGGCCCTCGGACGCGGAACAATTTGTTTTTTTTGGGAGAGAACTTCTTCAATCCCTTCGTTCGCTTTTATAGTTTTCCTTTTATTACTTCCTACAGTCGTTTTAATCTCTGGAGGAGGGCGGGAAAGCTGGACGGGAACCCTTATAGTTCCTGTTTCCATACAACCCCCCGTCCTCTTCCCACTTTGTGCGTTGATCGTTATTGCTTTTCAAGTTTTCGGAATTCGTTTTCGAGGAGGAAGGGGATGAATTATGGTGGTGGTTGTAGTAAGAGTCATGTGCTGGTCACTAGATAAATAGCCCTTAAGTTAATTACCGATGTGTATACATTTTTACATTTAAAACCCTATCTGCCATTGCTGTGAAGTAACCCGCCTGTCAACTTGAATATCATGAGCTGAACTCTGATTGTCCCCCAAAACGCTGAAGCTGCGGCGGCCCGCTCCGGCACCACCCATCAGCTTATCGCTCACCCCTCAACCCCTCCAAAAATCTCTCCCTCTCCCTCTCTCATCCACAAAACACCACCACCAACCCGCGCCAACCATGGCCCCCCCACCAAAACCCCTCAACGTCATCGCCCTCATCTCCGGCGGCAAAGACAGCATCTACAGCCTCCTCCACGTCCTCTCCCTCGGCCACCGCGTTCTAGCGCTGGGGAACTTGTATCCCCAAGCCGCACCACACGTGACGTCAACTCCCTCCATCTCCACCACCACTACAACCCCCTCCTCCACCACAGGTAGCAATACCGGCCCCGGCGCTGATGATGATGCGCCAGACCCAGACTCGCATATGTACCAAACAGCCGGGCACGCCTTAATCCCCGCTATAGCTAAGGCACTAGGCCTACCCCTTTTCCGGGCGCCGATTGTGGGAGGAGCGGTTGTGGGGGGGAGTACGTATGCGCCTCTGTCTGGAGGAGAGTCGGGGGATGAGACCGAGAGTCTACTCCCGTTGTTGCGGGCGATTAAGAAGGCGCATCCTACTGCTGATGCGGTGAGTGCTGGTGCGATATTGAGTACATACCAGCGCACACGGATTGAGAGCGTAGCAGCGAGGATGGGCCTTGTGCCATTAGCGTTTTTATGGCAGTACCCCAGTTTATTCAAGGAGGATGGGGAGGCGGGGTTGTTGGCGCATATGGAGGAGGTAGGGATGGAAGCGCGGATTGTGAAGGTTGCGAGTGGAGGGCTTGGGGAGGGGGAGTTGTGGGTTGATGTTGTGAGTCGGTCTGGGAGAGAGAGGGTGGGGAGGAAGGTGGGGAGGTTTGGGGGCGTGGGGGGGGTGATTGGGGAGGGGGGGGAATATGAGACTGTTGTTGTTAAGGGGGGGAGGGGGTGGTGGAGTGGGAGGGTTGGGGAGGGGGAGAGGAGGGTTGTGGGTGGGGAGGGGGGGACGGCGTGGGTGGAGTTTGAGAAGGGGGGGGAGGTAGTTGAGGGCGGGGAGGGAGGTGGGGAGGGGGGGGAGGTGAAGGTTAGGAAGCCGGCGCTGTTGGAGAAGTCGTTTGAGGAGACTTTGAAAGCTGTGTTGGCAACAATGGAGCCAGCAGCAGCCGAAGATCAGGACGCCGGTATCGACGATACCACCACCCCCTTCTCAGCAAGCGCAACCTGGAACACAACAGCCCACCCCGACAGCAGCACCTGGACCATCGTCCCCTCATCCACATCCTCCACCCCACCCACAGCAGCCGAAGCCATGGCCTCAATCAGCACCCAACTCTCCGCCCTCCTCACCATCCACAACCTCTCCATCAGCGACATCGTCTCCACCACCCTCCTCCTAACCTCCATGTCCACCTTCGCCTCCACAAACACCGTCTACGCCACCCTCTTCTCCGCCCCCAACCCCCCCTCCCGCGCCTGCGTCTCCGTCGGCTCCCTCCTCCCAGACTCCGCACCAGTCGTAATGCACATCTCCCTCTCCTCCGCGCCAGCACGGCGCGCTCTACACGTTCAATCGCGGTCCTACTGGGCGCCTGCGAATATCGGACCTTATTCACAGGCGCAGTGCGCGCCGCTTTTGCCTGGGAGGGGGGGGGAGGGGGTGAGTATCGCGGGACAGATTCCGCTTGTGCCGGCGACGATGGAGGTTGTTACAGCGGCGGATCATGCGCTTGTGAAGGAGGAGGGGGGGGAGGTGGGGTTGCAGATTGTGTTGGCGTTGCAGCATTTGTGGAGGGTGGGGTTGGCGATGGATGTTAGCTTTTTTGCGTCAGGGACGGCGGTTATGGCGAGGTGTGGGGTGGAGGTTGCGAGGAGAAGGGCGAGGTTGGCGGGTGTGGCGTGGGAGAATAGGTATAGGCGGGTGGTAGAGGGGGAGGAGGATGGGGAGGAAGAGGATGTGGATTTGTGGGAATTGACGAATAGACGCGGGGAGGAGATGATGGGTGGTGAGAAGCAGGAGAAGGCGCTGCCGGAGTGGGAGAACGTGGAGGGAGAGGAAGGGGGGTTGGGAGTAAGTCCGTTTTGGGCTGCGGAGGTGGAGGAGTTGCCCAGGGGGGTGGACGTCGAGTGGCTAGCTGGGGTTGGGGTTGTGGGGAAGAGCGTGAAGGTGAGGTCGGTGGTTACGGGGGGTGGTAGTGGGGTGCATGAGTGTGTTGTTGGGGGTGAGGTGGTGATTACGACGATGTTTGTGGGGTATGAGGAGGCGAGGGGTAAGGGGTTGGTGAGGGTATTGCTGGAAGGGGTGTCTGGGAAGGAAGATTTGGGGAGTCCGGAGATGGTGTATCTTGATGCTGGGATTGAGGAGTTGTGGGGGGAGGTGAGGGGGAATGTGGTTCCGTGCCGCAGTCTTTGGGATAAGGAAGGCACGAGGTTGGGAGCGGTGGTGGTGTTTAAGTCGGAGGTGTTATAAGTGGAAGGTGCATGGGTCGTAGCTGCCATATCTGAGCTGCAGCTTCTATAAGTTGGAAATGTCATACTTGGCAGGTGCCATAGGTCGTAACTGCCATATGTCAGGAGTAGTAAGCTGCTGTGGTCGCAGCTTCCATAATCCGGAGATGCTATAAGTGGCAGGAGCCGTAAGTCCAAGCTTCCCGAGTCGTGGTTACCATAAACAGCCTCCTCAGGTCGTGCTTGCCTTGAGTAGCTGCCACGAGTCGTACCTGCCATGAATAGCTGCCGCAAGTCGTACCTGCCAAATTCCTCAAGTCGCACCTGCCTCAAGTCGCAGTTAGTTGCCAAGTTAGTCGAATGAAACCCCCACTTCAAGTCTACAAGTTTACCCAGCAGATGAGGTTCTCGTCGCAGGTACATCACGATCACCCCCTTCATCGCCTCCTCCTCCTCACCCCCCCACGCCGCGTAGATCCTACCACACATGACGCAGCTCTCCCTCCCACCGGTCCTCTCCTATACCAAGCTATAGCATTGTATATAAGTACACTCCCAACCTCTTCCCATCCACAAGGCTCCCACCCATCCCATCCCTCTTCCAGCACACAGCCAATCACCACCCCATGGCTAAACCTCGACGTCCAAGCAGCCGCCCAACCCCGCACCTCCGCACCATTCACAGCGCCCCATCTCCCCCTCCAGAAGCATTGGAGACAGCGCACAGCCTCGCGACCTCGCAGCCTCGCCAGGTACTCCAGTAGGGAAATAGAGTTTCGTATCAGCCTATCTCCGCGGCCTGCATGAGCCGGCCATACGTGCCGGGATTCTTGCTTACTGAGCCGCTTAAAACTTAAATGACGTTATTTCCCACCGATTGTGGTGATTAGATAGAAGATAGTAATTGATTAACAATGTACGATTCTAGCCCTTTGCCACCAAAACAACGTGCTCATTGCTACTCACTAACCTAGATACGAATACGCCAGTAGTAGATAGAGATAGAGTACGTACCCACTACACAAAAAATGACCTAGTAGCAGTAAAAGCAGGACCACGCGAAAATGCCGAGGTAAACGCGAAAAGAAAACCCAAAGACCACGTCGAAAGCTCCTTGGCGCGGATTGTGCAATTCCGCAGCGTCTGATTCGCTCCCGGGGAGCAAGCGTGGGTTCACCACAAGCCAGCTAAGCCGTTCGCTCGCGTTCCATCGCGGACCACTTTGTAAGGCGCGCCATGTAATTGGGCGGGTGGTATTGGGGTGACTCCTAGGTGTTGCGCGGGTCTCGGCGGGCACGGAGAGGGCCGGACTGCGTAGCCCGAGACTCTCTGCTGTTGGTGTGACGACTCATCTGAACTTCCGTTTCCCTTCCAGGCTGTCTTTTTTTGACATCTTTCAAACCCTTCATCTTACACCTGTCAGATCGTCACAACTGCAAACCCCTTTTCTTTCAACTTTTGTGTTTCTTGATAATAGTTGGCTGTCTGGATTGATAGTCTTTTTTATACCACACACTCTCTCTCTTTTTGAGCTCTTGAATCGATTCATCTAAAATAGCTTCATAACCGACGAAATGGCCTCAACAACCACCCGCACCTTCGCCCGCGCGGCCCTCCGCTCAACCCCAGCTCGCACCGCCGCATACGCCCTCCCCCGCCAGGCATTCCGCCAGCAATCCCGCCGCGGCTACTCGTCCGAGGGCAGCTCCGCGCCCAAGGCCTCTGGTGGCTCTGGGCTCTACTGGCTCGGTGGTCTCCTCGGTGCCGCCGGCGCCGGGTACTACGTCTACGGCCAGCAGAACGGCTTTACTGCCGCCGCTCAGGGCCCATTCCAGCCTACCTTCGAGGACTACCAGAAGGTCTACAATGAGATTGCGGCGAGGTTGGAGGAGAAGGATGATTATGATGATGGGTCGTACGGACCTGTGCTCCTGAGACTGGCGTGGCATGCGTCGGGAACTTATGATGTTGAGACGAAGACGGGAGGAAGCAATGGAGCCACTATGAGGTTCCAGCCAGAGGGAGACCACGGAGCGAACGCGGGGTTGAAGGCTGCGAGAGATTTCTTGGAGCCCGTTAAGGGTATGTCCAGTTCCCCTATACTACCCCTTTCCTCCCCCTATAAAACAGCATTCCTACTGTTGAAAGGGAACATACCTTGATTAGAGCATCACGTCTGCTGCAACGAAATCTTCTGAACACAGCTAACACCCCCCACAGAGAAGTTCCCCTGGATCACCTACTCCGACCTCTGGATCCTCGCCGGCGTAACCGCCATCCAAGAAATGCAAGGCCCCACCATCCCCTACCGCCCCGGCCGCACCGACAAAGACGTCGCCGCCTGCACCCCCGACGGCCGCCTCCCCGACGCCACCCAAGGCGGCAAGCACCTGCGCAACATCTTCGGCCGCATGGGTTTCAACGACCAAGAAATCGTCGCCCTCTCCGGCGCCCACGCCCTAGGCCGCTGCCACACCGACCGCTCCGGCTTCGAGGGACCCTGGACCTTCAGCCCGACGGTGCTGACGAACGACTTCTACACGCTGCTGCTGGAGCAGACGTGGCAGTGGAAGAAGTGGAAGGGACCGGCGCAGTATGAGGATAAGGCGACGAAGACGCTGATGATGCTGCCGACGGATTATGTGTTGATTAAGGATAAGGGATTCAGGCCGTGGGTGGAGAAGTATGCGAAGGATAATGATTTGTTCTTCAAGGACTTTGCGGCGGTGGTGACGAGGCTGTTTGAGTTGGGCGTGCCGTTCAAGGAGGATACGCCGAAGTATGAGTTCAAGCCGACTGCTTAAAATGCGCTTTTGTGCGTTTGGGGGGGGGGGGTAGACGATGGAGGGGTTGTGAGGGGGGGGTGGTTGGTGGGGAGGGAAAGAGATGGGGAGCGGGGTTGTAATGGCAGTAGAGGGCGGTCGAGATCACGCCAGGAAAGGAGACGGGCAAAGAAATTGTCCCATCTCCATCCAGCGTCTCGCCGCCGGCGACATCCCTTCGGCACAGCACTGCACTCCACAGTCCAGTGCCGTACCGAAGCAGAATCGCGGCCTTGATAGATTGTACTTTGTATCGATTGTGTTTGTTTACCTACTACTATTTAAGATTATCTCTGAGCTTGCTTTTGCCTACTACTACCTACTATCAGTGCCTACTCTCCGTGCTGCTGATCAGAGCCTACTTCCGTATTAACCACTCACTATACGGTTCGTGCTATCAACGCCTCCATCCCAAGCTACCGCTGCAAGTGAATGAAGTGCCAGAAGGCATCCAGATTAGGATGAAGTGTAAATTTGTATTGGGAGATGGCAGAGAGTGATCGGCAGTGTGATTTTGTTTTGGGAGTGGCAGTTTATTGGCACCGGCTTTTGCAATATCCCCTACTATTGTAGTTTTTGTAGCTCACTCCCGGATGTACAGTACCGTGAACTGCTAGTCCCTTGCCCGACCGATGTGACAGTGACCAGGCCGCTTGGCTCGGCGGCGCATCTTGGCTTCGGAGGAGATGATGGACTCGATACGGTAGTAGGTAATTCCTCTAGTTTACATCTCCTCCAGTCCCCGTCCCCCCTTCCTACCGCCACTCGCTCACGCACCTGTCTGTGCTTTAAATGAGGTGCGGCGTGATCATTACCTGATTCGGGCGGGGGTGGGAAGTGAGATTGCGGGGGAGGAGTTTTATTGCCGGTTGGGTGGGTGGTGGGAGATGGGATGGGTTGGGGGGAGATTGGGGGTGGATGGATACGTGGGAATGAGAATGGGAAAGTCAACGGTGAAGAGTAGAGATGGAGTAATGGGTAATGGGTGTTAAAAGGGTGTTGATGATGGATTTCAATGCCGAAGATGGGTATGTTACAATATGAACCAGGTCAGGCTATATAGCCAAGACGACTCGTGGAGAGAGTGGCGAAGTGAGTAAGTGAGTAAGCAATGGGTAAAGCAAACAAGCGGCCAAGCCAAGGTAAAGAAAGCAAGGCACATGTCTATTCTCAGCCTGTGTCTGTATCCGTGCCCGTGTTGTTGTTGTCGCCGCCGTGTTGCTGGCTGTACAGTACAAATCCAAACAGTACATCCGCCTCGTACCCCCTCGTACCAGCCCACACGCATCCACCTGAACAACATACGGGTCCTGCAAGGTACAGCACATGTACATTCAAGCACCGAACGTACCGCCACGCCACAACACGACACGACTTGTTCTTGTTCTCTCCACCATCGCGAGACACAAGGTCAATGCTAACGGCAAGGAAAGGGACAACCTCACACAGAGAGGCACAAGACAGTCCAGTGCACCTTCCATCTTACACACAGACACACAGAGACACACCAGAACATCGCACTGCACCCTGCATGCAAGAAGCGAGAGTATAAACCCCCCTCCCCCTTCCCCCGTCCCATCTTCCAAATCCCCCAAACCGTACGACCGAAGCCCATTTGCACGCGCTTCGAACCAGCACCACCAGCACCACCAGCACCACCAGCACCACCAGCACAGCACACACCTACAAACAACACAACACACACAAACCACCCAATCCCCCCCTCGTGTCCGTCTCCCCACCCCTCCCCCCGTGCCAGCTCCCCATTGGCTCCCCTCCCCTCGCGCCGTGATCATCTAATCTCCCACGACCCCAAAGCAGTATAGCGCGCGCTGTCACCCCTGGCATGGCCCGTGGCGCTAGGGCGGCTAGTCAGGAACGTGGACAGGGATTGGCAGGGTCCTGAGGTAGAGACTTGAGGGAACAAATCAACAAACAAGCCAGGGAAATGGGGAATGAACGGGGATTGGGATGGGATGGGGAACGGGGAACGGCCAGGAAGGGGAGGACGGTGGCTGGACTAGCTGGAAGACTTAGCCAGCAGGGTTGGGGAGTGACTTGGAATTACTTGGGATGCTAATAGTAGCAGCATGTACTGTACTGATGGATCACAGTTCACTTGGATTACACGCCAACACCCGGGAGATTAGGGGGCAGGGATGGGCCTGGGATGGGCCTGGCTTGAGCCGTTGCTAGATCTGGGCTGATGGTGGAGAGAAAGAGGGAGAGGGAGAGGCCGAAATGGGAGGGGAGTCCACTCTATTCACCGTTGTAGCTGACTGGCTGGTGACTGGCTAGTGACTGGCTGGTAATTAACTTGTCGCCCTGCTAAAAAGGATCGAAAGGGTCGAAAGTGATGCTAACTGGGTGCTCTAATTATACAATTGTATACACACACACACCTGATCTTATTTACTCTACTCCTTGCTCCTACAAAAACAGTACACACACACATACAACCCACACACAAGCACCCACAAGCACCCACCACACTACAACCTAATTATACCTCTCAAACGATCGTCAATGTCACATCCACTACTGTAATGTCAACACAGATACTTGTCCCCCATCTATCCCTTGTATCTCACCCGATCCCACCTAACTCCAAAGTAAAAAGGGGACTGGCCACACCCACCCCCCCCTGTCCATCCCCCCCGTTCACTCCCATTCTTGGCGAGCCATTTCAATCAAAATCCTTTCCTTCCCACCACCACACACACATCCTTCCTCTTCCTCTTCTCTCTCTCTCCATCCTCAACCTTCAAATAACCACCGCTTCACTCTTTCAGCGGGCATTCGTTTCTTTCGGCGTACAGTGTAACGACAATATCCCCTACGAATATTACCCTTCAACCACTCGTATTTACGAATCCTCTTCAATATGAAGGGAAGCTTCTTCGCTGTGGCCGCAGCCTTCGCTGTCGGCGCCAGCGCGGCCAACCACCACGCCCACGATGCCTTCCACAAGAGAGGCCTGGTCCCATCCGGCGTTGCCGTCGGCACCGCAGGTGCTGTTGAGTCGTGCGGCTGCACCACCCGCTGGGAGACCGTCACCGGCGAGGCAACTCGTATGTCAACACCTCGTCCTGATCTGCTTCTAGATCGATCCATTCTGACTCTTTCTCCCTAGTCCACAACCCGCCCCCAACCTCCACCAAGGTGACCAGCTCCAGCTCCATCATCAAGAGCAGCTCCAGCAGCAGCGTTGTTGTCCCAGTCCCAACCAGCACCAAGGCGCCCGTCGTCCCCGTTGTGACCATCCCGGTTATCCCGCTCCCAACCCCATCCCCCACCACCCTGCAGCCAGGAACCCACACCATTCCCGCCACGACCATCACCGTGACTGAGGAGACCACCGTCTGCGCTGCCACCTCCACCTCGGTCCCAGCTGGTACCCACACCTACGGAGGTGTCACCACCGTTGTCGTGACTGCCACCACCGTCGTCTGCCCGGTCGCCACCGTCAGCACCTCCAACGGCGTCACCACCTCGATCATCGTCGAGACCACCTACGTCTGCCCATCCGCCGGCACGTACACGATCGCCCCCTCGACCACCACCGTGACCGACTCCACCGTCTTCGTCTACCCAACCCCCACCACCGTGGTCCCAGGTACCTACACCCAGCCAGCCATCACCACCACCATCACCGAGACCGACTACGTCGTCTACTGCCCATACACCTCGTCGGCTGCCCAGCTCCCAGTCCCAACCTCCACCTCGCCCGCCCCGGTCCAGACCTCCGCTGTTGCTGTCAAGCCTGTCCCCAACAAGGGCGGTCTCGGCACCAACACTGACCAGTGGGCCATCACCTACACTCCTTACGACCAGGCCGGTGCTTGCAAGGATGCCGCCGCTGTCCTCAAGGATCTCGCCGACATTTCATCCAAGGGATTCACCGCCGTCCGCCTCTACTCCGCCGACAAGACTGACTGCAACGGTCTCGAGAACGTCTCTGCCGGATGCGCTGCCCACGGCCTCCAGCTGATCGTCGGTGTCTACATCAAGGAGACCGGAATTGAGGGCGCCAAGCCGCAAATCACCTCCCTCTCCACCTTCACCCGCTGGGACCTCGTCATCCTCGTCGTCATCGGTAACGAGTCCATCTTCAACGGTGTCTGCTCTGCCGAGGAGCTTGCCGCTTTCATCACCTCCTCCAAGCAGGTCTTCCAGGGCGCCGGATACACCGGCCCAGTCACCACCACCGAGACCCTGAACGTGCTCCAGCAGCACAAGGATGTTCTCTGCGGCGCCATCGACGTTGTCGGTGCCAACATCCACCCCTTCTTCAACTCCGCCACCAAGGCCGAGGATGCCGGTACCTTCGTCAAGGGCCAGCTCGACCTCGTCGACCAGCTCTGCCCAGGCAAGACCGGTATCAACCTCGAGACCGGATGGCCTTCCGCCGGTATCTGCAACGGCGAGGCCTGCCCCGGCCCCTTCAAGCAGGCCGCTGCCATCAAGTCCATCCGCCAGGCTGTTGGTGGAAAGTCCGTCGTCTTCTCTTACCACAACGATGACTGGAAGAACCTTGGCCAGTTCGACTGCGAGCGCAGCTGGGGTATCTCCTCCCTCTTCGACATCGTCGGCGCTGTCGTCGATGGTGTTGTCGATGTCGTTGACTCCGTCGAAGGTGCTGTTAAGAGCGCTTAAGCGATTTAAGTGTGTTTTTTCAGTTGCATGGGGGTAAGTAAAGTATAGTTGAGATTATGGCTTGTGGGGAGGGTTTTGTATAGATGATATTGGAATAAGGGGGGGATCAGCGGGAGAGTACATATGATGAGATACATGCGTGGCTAACGTTCGGCATGGCATGGAGAAAACCCTTGGGTCTTTAATTAATTCTTCGAGAGAGGGCTCTATATTGTATTGTATTTCTTCGTCGTAATTCTGGGGGTTTGTTGGATATTTTATATTACGCTTCAAAAAACTTGTGTGGTGCCTTGTGATTGTGAGCGAGTGGTGTGATTGTGGTTGTCTCATCATAAGAAAGGGGTGAGGCTGAGGTGTGCCGTTCCGTCCTCCCTCTGCATCTTATATGCAGTGTTACCCTCCCTTCAACAGTTGGGGAAAGAACGAAACATCTTCGCCCTCTGCTACTTCCTCTATTATCTCCTCTACGCCTCCTCTGTTCCTTCCCCTTTCCAGCTCGCACCTTCTCATCTGCTCTTTCCTCCTCTGCTCTTTCCTCCTCTGCTTTTTCCTCCTCTGCTCTTTCCTCCTCTGCTCTTTCCTCCTCTGCTCTTTCCTCCTCTGCTCTTTCCTCCTCTATCCCTTCCCCTTCTACCATATATGTAGCGTATATCCCACAACAGAAGCCGACATGTCCATCTCTCAAACCCAGCAAGGCAGATGTAATCCTCCCTTCTTCAGGCAGCCGGCACTTTCATGACAGCACTCTCATGGCACTCTTTGCTACTATACTGTACATCTAGGAAGAAGGGTACTTGGAACTAGAGTTTGCGGGACGGGATGGGGTGTGCTGGATGGCGGCGGCGGCGGTGGTGGCCGCTGCCTATAAGAGAGGCAGAACGTCAGGATACTAACAGGACAAAGCAAACAAGACAGAGAGCAACTACGTAAGGTGCGTACGCTGCAAATACTACAGGAACCATACCTCGTATGAGCTCAAGAGGTCGTGACTGCGCGGGATGGAGCAAGGGGGTTGGCATGTGGCAGTGAGAAACCGCAGCAACAGGAATAAGCATGTGGTAGTGAGAAACCCCCCCTCTGTGACAAGAATAGCTGCTCGACAGCAAGAAAACTATCACAACAAGAACACCTGGAGAAAAACGCATAACCCCGTATCCCGAGCTTGAAGCATCGCCAACAAGAATCACCACGAGGAACATGAATCGGGGAGGGGGCGCGGCAGTGGCTTGAAGCTTGTTCGAAACCCTGTTTGTGGCGTTGTTCGTTGCCAGCGGGTGTGTAGATATAGATTTTACAGACACAGATGGGTTGATATTACAGAAACAGATACTCCCAGGATCTCAACGCTGCGAGCCGGGCGGGGGCGGGGGCGGGGTAATCGTGCGTATCCATTAAAAACACAGGAGTGGCGCGGCGGGTATAAAGGGGCAGCATGGAAAGGGATGATCGCATCACCCAATTCCGAAGCGTGGAAGCCGGGTGTGAGGGGTGTGGTGGTGAGCTATGAAGCAGGTGTGTGGTGTGTAGAAGAGAGAATTTGGGGGAGGGGGAGGGGGATGAGGATGGCAGTGAGAAGGAAGGTATTCCAGCGGTGACAGGAGTGGTAGTGAGAACCCTCATCAACAAGAATACCTGCGTGACGGCAAGAAAACCACCTCCAGGAAACGCACAGCCCTGTATAACGAGCTCAGAGGAAGGGTGTAGTTAGCGAGTTGAAAAGCATTCGGAGTATGACGGATGGACATTTTGAGAGTCAGGGCCTGTAGTATGCAGAAGACGATATTTGTCGGCGGGGGCGCAGATATATTCTTTATATAGATAGAATGATATTACAGAATCAAGAAGTCCCAGCATCAGAACGATGTGAGGGGGGAGTGGAGAGACGCTGCGAATGCCAGGGACCGGCGTAGAATGGTTGACATTGACTACTGCTGAAGCATGGAAGCTGGGTGTGAGGGATATGATGGTGAGTCGGCTATGCTCTTGGATATTTGGTCGATGCCATCACTAGGAAAGGTCTTGGATGACAGGAAGTTTTGTAAAACGAAGACATAATCACAACTATACTCATTTTCCAGTCGATCCCGTCAAGGCTGTGAGGGAGGATAGATGGGTTGTGTGTGTTGGGGAGGGGTTGCGGTGCGGGGGCACAGTGAGAAAAAAGGTATAGCGACGGTGACAGGAGTGGCAGTGAGAACCCTCCACAACAACAACAGCTGCTCGACAGCAAGAAAACCGCAACAACAAGAAAGTCACCGCAGGAAATTCACATCCCTACCGAGCATGCTGGAATCACCCCACCCCGCTCCCCGGACCTCCCCCCGAGCAGAACCGGGCGAGGAATGTTGGCGTTTGTCAGACAGAAGCTGCATCGTTTTCCTCCTCGCCAGCAGGGAGTGTAGATGTGTCTTTATACAGATAAATAGAATAGGAATAGATGTATGTCACTTGTTTTATCACCGGAGATCCAGTATCATGCGTCGTATCTGCGGGAAATTTATGTGTTAGGGAAGGGACCGGGAGAAAGGGGATTTGCGGGGGAGTGGGGGTAGGTCCATGTGCATCCCACACCAAGAGTTGTGACGTTGCTGTCGGTTCTCAGGGGCTGTTTGTGCTGGGCGTGGGCTGTGATTATGGATGGGGATGGGGATGAGGATCTCATTATCAGCCTCAAAAAGGAGTCGGGAATGGAACGACGGATATAAGCCCACAACCGACAGAGCCTGCTCCTGGGTGGACTAGTAGACGCAAGAACATAACAAGCAGTCACATCAACTTCACTGGCACATTGTTAAAAACTTTGTAAAAGACATCAAGTCCATTAAAACCGGCTCCTCAACTCCTGACCCAATATGTCCGAGCCATCCCCCCTTATCGCCCCTCAATCAATCCTCCCAAATCGTCTCCAAATCAATATCCCCCCTCCTCTCCGCCCCACACACACTCCAGCGTTTACTCTTATCCCTCCCAAACCCCGGACTCAGCTTCCTCCCCCTCCCCACCACCGCATCAGATCCCCTCCCCCCCTCCTCCTCCCCCTCCACCGCATCCGCCGCCGCCTTGAGCTGCGCGATCCGCTCAGCCTCCAGCGCTGCCTCCTCCGCGTCGGGGGTATCGGGTATGGTTTCCAGACTCGAGATGCTGGGGCTGCGGGAGCGGAGGGAGGAGGGCGTGGTGGGGACGGAGGAGGTGGAGGTGGGGTAGTTGTAGCTGTTGAAGGAGTCGTAGCGCCCGTCGTATCTGCTCGTCGGGAATAAAGGTGATGAAGTGATCGAGGATGGTGATGTCGGGGTTGTGGCCCCGCTGGTGGGGTAGTGTATTGATAAGTTCCTCGAGGGAGATGATGAGCGTCTGATGTGCGTGTTCGACATCGAAGGTATCAGGTTAGGGGAGCTACTTCTCTCGTAGCCCCTCGGTGTCTCTTCTTCCTCCTCCTCCTCCACTTCTTCCGGTATAGCAACATGGTCACTTGTATCGATCTTGAGCCCGCGATTCGGCAGCGGCGGCGCCACGGGAAACACCTCATCGACCGGCTTTCTCAACGCTCGATTCCGGTTCGGCGACCCCGCAGGGCTAGACGGCCGCGCAGGTGACCCGATATTGAAGAACCCGACTCTACTGACGCCCGGCATGGACTTCGCGCGCGACATAGGCGGTGTCGGTGTGCTAGCCGCAGAGTGCGAGCGTACATGTCCGCGGGAGTATGGAGAGACGTTGCGGGGTCGGTAGGCGACAGTTGGTGGGCCCCAGCCGAGGGGAGAGGAGGGCGTAGGGTCAGTGGCACGGCGGGTGCTGGGGGGTTTTGTGCTCCATGATGGGTTGTTGGAGAAGGGGAGAGGGGGTTGGAAGTTCGGGGCCTCGTGGATGCGGAGGGTTGGGACGGGGGGGGAGGAGCGGAATTCGGACATGCGTTCTGTCTCCGGGACAGGCTCCATGGCGATGTGGGTTGTGTGGTTGCTAGCTAGCTGGGGATGGGGTGTTGTCCCGAGAGAGCTGGTGGAAGCATCAGAGTGTTGTAGCTCAGCCAGTGAGGTCTCTGTGAGAAGTTTGGGTGGTGTTTGATCGATGGGGATAGTTCGAAGTGGGACGAGTTGGACTTGTGTTGAGTAGCCGCGAGGGTTACAACAGCTCGCTCGGGGTAGGAGAGGCTGAGGCTGAACTTCGGTCGCAACGCCGGTCGCAACTTCCCAGTTGTTATGGCGGATTATTAGCGCCTCGCGGTGCAGGAGTGTCCTTGGCCGCGGTTCTTCGATCTCTGTTGATATGCTCTCTCTTTGTTTGTCTGTAGCCGCCGGGCTAAGGAAGGGTTTCGGGGATAGTACAATAGGACCCTGGGCCTATTGAATGCATGGCTGAGTGAACAGATGCCAGGATGAGGGGAGTTATAGACACGCCACGCTGTCTTGCTGTTCTACAGCATAGTAGATATACTCATCCGAGGAAGAAATGAAGTTTGTTCGCATCGGAGGAAGAAGGAAGAGTTTGTTACAAGAGGATCTGACTCGTTTGGTAGTTGGGAGAAGGGAGGATAGCCAGTGAGCATCGCCAGTGACCACAAGCCAGTTAAGCCAGTTAAGCCAGTTAAGCCAGTTAAGCCAGTTAAGCCAGTTAAGCCAGTTAGTGGTGGAAGTGAGACTTACCGTGGTCGATTGTGATCAGGAGGTACTGGCAGCTGAAGTACCGCATCAGCCAATGAGAGTGTGTATGTACATGTATTGTATGTAGGTACGAAGGTACTCTCTCTGGCTGTGTGTGTGCCTTGCGCTACTTTTCTACTTTTGTTCTGCACCAACGAGTAGAACTATCCGTTCCCGTATACCGTATTAAATGTGTCTAATTATATCACGTGCCATTCCATCTTCGAGTGTCTTGCTGTCCTGCTTCCAGTAAGGCTAAGGTGTCCCTAATAGGTCCTTATCGCTACCCGTACAAATCTTAGGACCGGACAGAGACACCTAATTAACGATGAATGATGAACGAACGTCAATTGAATACTTTGTGCAATCTATATCCCGCTCTCGTATTCTTCCCCCCCTGTTATACAGATTCTTATATCTGATATATTTTATCCTGCATCTCTCTTAAACAATCATATGAGAGAGCACCTCCTTTGTTCCTTCCTCTAAAAGCGCCCGTAAAACTCAAAGCCCTTGTCTTGGCTGTGCTTGTGGTGGTGACAATCCCCCTGGCTGGGGACGTCTGGTATGTACTACTCGTCCGCTCGCATCTGGCTTCAATCTTCCCCCTCGAATCCCCCAAAAGGCCATTTTGCGCTCAGCTCAATCCACCATCACTGAGTATTCTCAGGGCTGACACAAGTTCAATGAATTGCAGATAGACAAGACGGCAGACGTAGGACACACCACGTTCACGACGCCATGCGCTCTCTTCGTTTTCGACGCTTCAGTCCGCTGCCGACTCTGTTAGGGGCTGTTTTTTTAATAGGCATCATCGTTTTCCTGCTCTCTCCCTCCGCCCACGATTCCGCATCATATAACTTCCGAAAAGCAAGCGCTGCGTCGAACCCCCTCTCACCGCCCACCTCGCCCTTCCGCAAGTCGGTCGCCAGCAAGAATGGAAAACGTATCCCTCCGCCCGTCATTCACTACCATCTCAACAATGTCACGACGACGAGCACCCCGATAGAGAACCGCGAGACTATCCTCATCCTCACCCCGCTAGCCCGCTTCTACCAGGGCTACTGGGACAATCTGCTCAAGCTGAGCTACCCACACGAGCTCATCACCCTCGGATTCATCATCCCAAAGAACCGTGAGGGTAACGCTGCCACGGCTGCGTTACAAGAACAGATCACAAAGACGCAGACCGCTGGGCCAGAATCGAAGCGCTTTGCATCGATCATCATTGAGCGCCAAGACTTTCCACCACCATTGCAATCCCAAGATGAAGCCGAACGTCACAAGATGGAGAATCAGAAGGTCCGCCGCGCAGCCATGAGCAGGGCGAGGAACTCTCTCCTCTTCACTACCCTCGGCCCGTCCACCTCGTGGGTTCTCTGGCTGGACGCAGATATCATTGAGACACCACCATCTCTGATCCAAGACCTTGCGTTACACGACAAGCCGATCATCGTACCCAACTGCTTCCAGCGCTTCATCGACCCCAAGACCAAGAAGCCCGAAGAGCGCCCATACGACTTCAACTCCTGGCAAGACAGCGACATCGCGCAGAATCTTGCCGCAAAAATGGGCCCAGACGATATTCTACTTGAAGGGTACGCTGAGATGCCAACATACAGAACGTTGATGGCCGGTCTATACGAACAGGGGGGGGATATTAAGACGGAGATGACACTTGACGGAGTAGGAGGCACGGCGTTGCTAGTGAAGGCGGAGGTGCACAGAGATGGTGCTATGTTCCCGCCATTCGCATTTTACCACTTGATTGAGACGGAGGGGTTTGCGAAGATGGCCAGGCGCTTGGGCTGGTTGGCTTATGGATTGCCTAATTATAAGGTTCGTTCCCCCACACCGTTCCTCCCCAATTCTTCCGATTTGTGTCTAACGGAGCCCCCTAGATTTATCACTATAACGAGTAAGGCAGTCGGGGACGCCTTCTTAATAACGTCCGACGACCCTATTGATAGAGAAAAGAGAAGAAGGCGCTGAAGCCACGGGGTAATTGCGTTGGATCTGCTCCCGGCGTTTCTGTGTGCATGACATGGCATCCTGTGGGAGGCATACATATATGGCTTACCGAGGCAGCCAACGATGACGGAGCTTGCATTTGTATTGTACATCATAGACTGGGATTGGATCTCAGGGGCTGCATGTGAGGGATGGCACGCTCTACATGTACAAAAAATGAATTGAATTTACTGTTTAGAATTTCCTTCAACCAGGATCTGCTATGGCTATTTCGTTTGTGCAATACAGCGCAATTTGACGTTTTATGTTATGTTTATATCAGCATCATCAGTATTTTCGATTCCCTATTTTTGAAAGAAGCTGCAAATGGGTATCTAGCTCTTTCCATTGTACCCTACATTCCCCCCATCAAGCAAGCAAGCCATCATCCCCCATCACCCCGCTTCAACCATCCAACTCCTTAACCCTCTCCTCCAACTCCCTCACCCACCCCTCCACCGTCTTCACATTCTCCCCCCCCACCCTCTCCCCCTCCCTCACCGCCTCCTCCACCCTCTCCAACCCAACCCTCCACTTCTCAATCTCCCTCCCCATCTCCTCCTGCCTCCTAAGCGCCTCCTCCATCTCCCCCTGCGCCCCCGCAGCATCAGCATGCACCTTCCTCAAACTCCTCATCCTCTCCAACACCCCCGGCAGCAACGGCGCAAGCCCCTCAATCGTCGCCAGCGTCCCAAATAACGCATTTATCTTCGCTGCCTGCTCATCATCCTCGTCTTTCTCCCCGTCACCAGCACCACCGGGTGTAGCAGCCCGAGCGGCCTCTTTCACAGCAGCCATCTTTTCGGTCTCGGCGGTGAGTGCGCGCACGCGACGGGAGAGCGCGTCGATGCTGGAGGGGGTGGCGGAGCCGATTACGGAGAGCTTTTGGGAGAGGGTTGTTAGGGCGGGGAGGACGGGGTGGATGGCGTTGGAACCGGCGGGGGGGAGACCCAATGCGGATTCTAGCGAGGCGAGACGGGTGTCAAAGGTTGTGATGCGTGCGAGGGTGTGAGTGGGGTCGTAGGACGGCGCGTAGGTTACTGTGTATGTGGCCGGCCCCGCAGTATCGGTAGGCTGCTTGCTCGCGGGTTCTGATGTCGGAGCCGCCGTCTCAGCTGGTGGTAGAGGCTTGCTAAGCGCTTTTGAAAGTCTCGACGCCTTCCCCTCCGCCCCAACCACAGGCCTCGCCAACTCCTCCAACAACCGACTCAACCCCACCGCCTCATCCTCTACCTCCCCCCCCCCCTCCTCGCCCTTCCCCTCCCTCCACCTCCTCCGCTGCTCAGCCTCAACCCTCACCTCCTCCACCTCCCTCCTCAACCTCGCCATCTTCCTCTCCAACCCCTCCCCATCCTCCTCATCGCTCAGATCCCCCATCTCCCGCGTCCCGTCGGCAAGAACACGCACGCGCCGGCTGCTCGCCCGGTAACTCTTCTTCTTCCCGCTGATGCGGTCGCTGAAGTCGACATCTTTGGCGTCGACGAGGGAGGGCTCGAAGCGGGAGCGTGCGGCGTCGGGGTGCAGGCGCGCGCGGGAGATTTGGGGGGAGTGCGAGGGTGTGCCGGGGGGGGAGTCGAAGTCGGTGTAGTGGGAGGAGGCGGAGCCGGAGCGTGCTGTGCCGTCCTGGGGGCTGTTAGCTGGGGGTTGCGTTGGTGGAGGGGGAAGGGGGGGCGTACGGGAGCGGTGGAGTTGTCGTCTGTTAGGGAGGGGGTTTCGTAGATGTCTGGCGCGGAGTCCTGGGTGGTTTGTTAGAGGGTGCTGGGTCAATGGGGGAGCGTGGGGAGCGTAGTTACCAGGTCGGGGAGAGCGGCATATTTCCTATTGAGATTCATGGTGGGCTTTGTTTGATTTGGAAGAGCTTGGAGGGCGAGGTCTTTGAAAGAGCTTGGGGTTTGGAGATGGGGAGCCGCGATGGGGTTTAGCGACAACCGCGTTTATGCGGGTACCCTGGGCTACAGGGACTGGCGTGTTCTGAGCAATATGGCAGTTAATAAATACAAAACTAAACTACATATAACAAATATAACAAGTCTTCACATATAATCCTACCATAATTATGTAGATCCGGGATTCGGTATCCTGTGCAGGGCCGTTTATTTATTTTTTATTCACGGTATAATTTAATTTATAGCCATACTTCAGAAATATAATTTTAAGACTGTGGTAAAGCAAAGTTAATACAATTGCATTGCGCCATCGTAAGGAATATTGAACCTAAAGCTCATTCCCACAACTGCGTGGTTCTCAAAATCAAGCCCGGTGCTCTTGCACCGAAAGCACGTATATATATTGGTACAAACCCACCAGCAAGATAGAAGCTCCCAACCACCCATCCCATCCCATATATACGCCCCAAACCCACTCAATCTACAACCCCCCCCCCCCATCACTCGGCTCTGACTCCGCATACCCACTAACCCTCTTCGCCCTCCTATCCCTCTTCCCCTGACTCGACATCCTGATCTCCTCCTCCTCCTCCTTACTCGGCACACTCGGATGCTCCTTCTCATACGCCTTCCTGAACGCAATCGAATCCTCATCCCACACCCTGCAGAGCTCCTTATAATTCGCCAGCGCCGCTAGGTAAACCACCTTACCCTCGTTCGCGCGCTCCTTGTACGGGACCTTCTCCTCCTCAGACGCATCCTTCCACATCTTCCCCAGCATCGTCCGCACCTCGTTTGACACCGGCCTTCCCTTCCCAGGACGCCGATTCGCCTCGCATCGCTGGCGTGCGAGCTCCGCGTTGGCTTTGCTGAAGAGGACGTATGGGTTTATGGTCAGCTTTTGGGGGGGTTGCGGGTATTCGCCGAATTTGGCGTAGATTGCAGTCCACACCTCATTCTCATATGCTTGAAGTCGGGCTTGTCTGAGGTCCTTGGGCTGACTCTCCAGTTCCGCGGCCTTGCGCTTGAGGGTCGCGAGGGAGTCCTTGGGTAGGACGAGGGGCTCGGGGACGTCGATGGGACCGATCATGGATTCTAGGACTTCTGAGGCGACGCGGAGACCGGAGAGGTATGCACCGTGGACTGTGGCGGGATGGGTACCGCAGGTGTGCTCTCCAGCGAAGAACAGGTTTCCAATTGGCTTCGCCATGACCTCGTAATCATCGAGTTGGAAATTCGGGCCCGTGTATGAGTAGCTTCCGCGAGCGAATTTGTCCGAGCCCCATCGTGTAATGATAGCCTCCACAGGCTCCGGGACGGTCTCACCGAAGACGCTCCTCAGAACCTGGGTAGCTTCGGCCACCAGAGATTGGTTGTCTTCATTCTCAGTTTGGAACGCTGCATCACCAGCCATCAGCGCGATGAGGGTAGGCACACCACTGGTTTTTGTGCAGTTGAACCATTGGAAGAAGCGGCCTCGCTTGGTAGAGTAGTCTGCCTGGTTCAAACTTGCACGGTAGATGGGATCGCGGAGAACGCCAAATATGTCTCTTGTAGTGTCCCAGAAAGGCTCTTTATAAACAAGGACCACCTTGTTGAGAACCCCGAAGCCAAGTCGTTCAATTGCACCAGTCTTCCATTCGGGAAGTGCAGGCTCGAAATTGATACTCGAGTCCTTGAGTACTCCCAGTGGGATTGTGGAGACAACGATGTCAGCCTCGATTGTCGAGCCATCCTCACAGTCAATAGTGGCAGCGCCAGACTGATCTGGCGAGTATGCAATCCGCTTAACCGCGCTTCGCTTCCGGACATTGAGAGGATATGGGCAATGCAACAAGCCGCGTGGGACCTGCTGATAGCCGCCCACAATCTGCGTATGTTTGCCTTCCCACTCATTCCCAGCATCCACATCCCATCCTCTCAGACTGAGCTCTTTAAGGTTGATAGCGTTGCTGTACTCCAGATTGGCAATGTGCCAGTTCATAAGGCGCAGGTCGAGTGGTAAGAGGTGAACCACGCTGCCGAACTGCTTGATTGCTGCGTCCACTACGGAACCTAATGTTGATCCCTCACGATCAGCAGCCTCATCGAGATCTAAATCTTTGCTATCCTCAACCCCGTCTTGTAATGTCCAGCCTATGAGACGTGCTTTGTAAGCTGCTTTATGCACCGCCGGTCCTCCCGGTTCTTTGTGCGGCCTTCCAGTAATGCGGTCCGTTGATACGGGGACCACATCAACCGGAGACTTAGATAAGAGGCCGTTCTGCTCTGTACCGCTTTCATCTGATGATACAACGTGTGATTTTGAAGCTTCTTCGTCTTCAGCCACAGCAATTGTCTTGCCAATATCCCCATGCGCATCGCGGTATGCGTCGACAAGATCATGGTCGCCTTCTATGTTAACTACTTTAGGCAGCTTGAATTTATAATCATAGAGTCGATCCAATATATCGTTGTAAAGTTTTTCCGCTAGGTGGTCTCGTGTTGGGTCAACAGGTTGCCCGTTGAAATCGTACAACGTGGTTGTTGGACGCAGCGCATGATAGTCAAGTGCTAGCTGGCCTCTGACCAGAATGTTCAGGGGATTGCCACGCTCAAAGCCTGTGATGATCATGCCGCCCATTTCCGCTGTGCAGCGGTATCCCTCTTCTAGCGTTGAGGCGGAGGTATCAGTCTTAAAACCACGTGAGTAGACGCGGCCTCCCACTCTGTCTCTCCCTTCTAAGATAACAACATTTGGGACCTCCTCGCCCTTCTCGAGGAAGCGGCTTTCGAAGTGTGCAAATAGACCCTCTAGTTGTCTAGCACAACCCAAGCCGGACATACCAGCTCCAATTACGGCAATTGTCTTGCGTGGCCGCTTTCCAGGGCGTTGTTTCGATGCTGGTCCGCGGGGTTCCACATTATCTAGACAGCCGTAGTTGATGTAGCCTTGACGAACAAGCCACTCGTAGCAGATGTTTGCTACGTCAAACCAGCGTGTATCCCTTGCGCAGCCAATTGCTTCATCCTGCTGAACGCGGACTAAGGGATTCCTGATCCACAATCTGAGAATTGCATTGCGGATATTCAGGTAGGTTGTCACCTGGGTATGTGTGAGATGTGTTCTCAGTAGTTCATACTCGTCGGTATGTAAGGCATATGGATTGAGCCGTGATGATTCTGCCGCAGCAATACACTGACGAGCATATTCTGATATGTGAATGTCTATAGGTATGGAGGATTTCGGGCGGACATCGTATTTGGCTCGTTTCCTTGTCGGCTCTTGTGATAATTCATTCTTCTGCAGGCCATCATGGTCGGACAATGCAGTTTGACTTGATATCGATGAAAGAGAAGATGATCCATCCGATGCCTCTGTTGCCATAGATGATGCCATTGAGGAGCGCGACTCATTCGGCTTGGTATCTCCATTACCACCTGACAAGGTTTGTAAATGTTTCGATGGCCTTGGCAGGAATCAATGTTAATATTTCAATGCTCCAAACCTAAAAACGACGCGTAATAAAAGGGTTAATACTTACATTAAGTTGCCATTGGCTTTGAAACTCCATGCTCCGGTACTAGAAGGTAGTACTGCATTATCACTCTTCGGGAATGTTCTGGAGATATCGCCCTCTTCTAACTGAGCCATTGCCTTAGCATCATCAACGGTAAGTGGAATATCCATTGTTATATCTGCTGCCGTAGCAGCCAAGACCCCAGTGGACATGTCTGCTGATTCCTCGAATATAGCCAGCTGAGAATCCAGCTCTTGTAGTCCCATTAAGGTATCTTGGCCAAAATCGTCGGTGAGCTGCACCTGGGCATCGATTGTGAGTGACATTCTTGACCGTTGGCGGTTTGAGCCCTTGGTTAACGACGGGGTGCAAGGGCCGCTTTTTGACGACGTCGTCTCTTCGGGATATGTGGATTTTTTGCCGTACTACAGGACACTCCTCCCATTTATAACCTCATCCATGAAATATCGCCTAGGCTGACATCGGATATATTGCAAAGTTAATAACCCGTTGACTTCCTGTATATTTGTTAGCAAACGGCCTAGGTCAGTCTAATATCACGATATATATACCAATTCATTGGGTGGCCTGCTTGTCGCAAGTTCGTATACGTCTCCTAACCCCCAGAACCAAGGTCGGTATTCTCGGCTGCGGCAATTAGAAAGTACTGGGTTCGTATCATACAATTGCACTATTATAAAGATAGATAATGCTAGGGCTGCGTCGGCTGACTTGGAGATACGGCGCTCTTATATTCATACGGAGATGAGGAGAATTATGGCTCTTACGGGGGAACTGGTCCATCCCATGCACGTGATCACTAGTACCCTTACCGAGACCTCAATTCAACGTCAGGTCATCCATGAGGCAGCGAAATTATCATTTACTCGGCCAATGTAGTTTATTTGTGGTATTGGATATCGTCTACGCTAATGTGCACAATAATATGATTCTGCCTTCATTCTAAATACGGCCAGTTTTAAGTTTGGCTAGCAGCGTTCGCAAAATCTCCCTTCTCAATCGCAATATCCATCATTCTGTTTCCGTTTATGATCGATGTCGTACAAATGATTATATTCTTCCGTTCTATGCGCTGTTAGCCAGTGTAACTCATGTTAGGGTGCTTACTTACCTTCTTCCTTCTTGGCAATGAACCTCAGCGCCGCGATCTCCGTGTATGTTATGCCACCCAAGAAGACGATAATAACCGTCTTCTTCTCGCCACTGTTCGTCAATAGTGATCTTGCTTTCACGGCTTTGTCTTCGCCCTTTTGTATCTCATCAAATGTTGCCCCTCTTGCATGCTTCACAGCCTCATCAAAGCCCCTCCAGCCTTGCCCACCTCCGCCGCCAGCGTTGGCGTTGGCATTCCCGGGGGCCACAGAACCGCGAGTGAATGATAACAGGTATTGCTTTTGGAGTATGCATTGAACAAGTCGGACGGATAACGGCGCATAGCCACTATACACATAAGCGATATCGTTTGGATCCTGTTCGTTGACCTCGTCAACGATGAGACGCAGTTGCTTTCGTAGAAATGTGTAGTTCGTTTTGGTTCCAGTGCTGACGCCGGTTCCAGGCATCGGGATCATTAGCGCCGTAGGAGAGGATCGTGATAACAGTAGATCGAGTTTCTCGAGCGCATCTAGCGTTAGGATATGCTGGTACCCGTACGCCTGGAGTATGAGGCGCTTGAAGTTCTCCAGCTCCTTCGGCTTAATCCCACCCGAAATACAAGACTCTAGGCAAAGGAGCCGGAGAATCTCAGTAAGGGGGGCATCCCGGGAAATCAATTCCTCGATCGCCTCGTGTTGTGATGACGGATCTGCGCCAGCTGCCAGATTCTGTTGGATTTCCAGCAGTTGACTAAACTGAGTTGTCCGGGTATGTTTCATTATCTCTTCGGCAAGCCCGGTGTGGATCTTTAGGCTTTGCTGTTCAGCTTGATAGCCTTTGAGATTGTTCACAAACTCTCGCAGTTCTGCCGTGGTCTTGTTCCCATGCCTGCTCTCGTAGTCGGTTTTTAATCGTCGAGCCACTTTGTTGAGTAAGCCTCCGACTACTGCGAAATTTGTATCTCTTAATGGAACGTAGAGCTTGTCGGATGAATCGAGCTGGATCTTCCGCGTTTTCCCTTGTGGTACTGACGTGCCGATACTCTTTGCCGACCCTTGCTGAGCTGGTTGAGGAGCCGCACCTACGATCGAGGAATCTACTTCGGCCTGGTTGTTCTGTATCCCAACAACTTCGTCTATCAAGCCTTCATATGTAAGCTGGGTGAGCAATGGGGTCGCGTAGTCCACCTCCCGATCGATGACGATTAAGCTTTCGATTGTAGTACTAGGGCTCATTGTAAATTTATTGTCGTTGCCCTCCTCTCCGGCAATAGCTTCCTGCCGCATTCGAGTTAAGAGGTCCGCTAACCGCTTTGCATTATCGCCCTTGCCAGTTATTCTTGGAAAAAGGCCATGATTCTGTTGTATCAGCATGAGCGCCTTGGCCATGAGAAATGTCGGCGTTGGATCTTTTCTGAGATACAAGTCGCCGAAGGAGTCATTGAGCTCTAGAGACAAGAGATCCTTCTCGAGGGATACGAAATATAGTGGCAGTTCGAAAATGTTCACATCCCCCAACACGCCGGCATCCTCAAGGATCTTATCGGATACCAGTGTTCGGCGAGGGACCCAGAATATAGAAAACTCGTGACCTGTCTGCGTTTCACGCTGGATGCGTTTGATGTGATCTAGAAAAGTTTAATATCACGGGAGTCTGGCATGGACAGTACCGTAACGTACATACCCGCAATCACCTTGGTGTTCCTCGCGCTCTCTCCCCTGGCAATGAATACCACATTCTGCTGGCTTGTGTCTGCATTTCCATTCTCCAAGAAGAAAACCTTGTCGACTCCATAATCCTGTAAAGTTGAGAACTTCACAAACAAGCCAATGGGCCCGGCGAGGTCTCGCTCTAAGACAAGGTTCTTCTTGCCTCGTACCTGTCGAGGGTTAGCACGGCCAGCATCGTGATCTTGCTGGGTTTTACTTACACCCTCAAGCAGCGCCAACAAGTCCCGTCGAGACTTATCGGCGATCGCATCAACAGAGAACCCAGCATGAAGAGCCATGGTGAGCTCTACATACGGATTGTCGGATACGGTGTGTTTGAGGGCCAGTCGCAGCCTCGTGGAGCTAGGACGTAACCTACGTGACGTGAAAGGCGGGGATGGATTAACGATATTCCGTTTCCTTAGACACAGGTCTCGGCATTCACGATGTTCAACCAGGCTACCAATCTAATCAATTCTCCATCTCCATACTTTACTGTTGTGCTACCTCACTGAGATTGAGATCTGCTCCATATGAGATCTCCCTTAATTGAACGATTTGCACTGCAACTAGAAATAGATAGAGTATACCGCGTATACGGTATATGGATTCGTATAGGAGTACCTTCATAGGATAATGGTTTGATGGTTCGTTTGCCACTTCATCCCCAGTTGTTTCATCCTCCACAATCAAAAAAGGCTGAGTTTTGGCCAGCTGAAGCGAAATACGTGGTGGTAATTTCGTCATACCGTAATCTCCAAAATTGGTGTACTTGTCATCGCTCCACTCGCTCTCCACTGTCGCTCATCTGCCGCAGATCTCGACCATCTTTATCTCGGGCGAATGTGAGAGGGAAAACTGTACGTGCGGCGTTGCCTTATTTCAATGGGGAAGAGATTGACGAGGAACGGATCAGTTTCCCCCATCCTTAACCCCATCCTTATATTAGAGTAGAGCTGGATTGGTGTTAGCGGGTGTTCACGGTGCTCACGGTGTTATTAAGGTAGATTTGGGGTGTGAAGTACTCACACATTATAGCCCACCTTCCGTATATTACACTTGTCAGTATGCATGTTATGCACTTTTCGAATTTAAATATTTTTTTGCGCTGAAATGAGACACGTATACACGGCTCTTGTTGAAGGAAATGACGGCTAAGCATCCGCAAATTGGGAAGTTAATGGGGTGCCTGGCAAATTGAGCGTTGGACGGACGGAAACAGTTTAGCGTCAGCCACATGAACGTGCTAACCTGCACACCACAATTCGAACTTCCAATTACTCCGCCTGCCAAGTGCGTCCTACTTTGCCTGATATGGGCTAGTGGATTAAAGTATAGCCAATCTAATCTCGTTTCCCCCCTTCGACAGGGCCTTTTCAGGTACATGAAAGTTGTAGATGCAGTAGATGTCGTAGATACGAGCCGATCCTGCAAGAGTACGGAGGTAGAAGCAGTAGTGGACTATTCTAAATGTACTTCCGCCTTGCGTGGCGTTTGTATGCATTGGAGATGTACTTGTAGTGTTCGCTCCTAACGCGGTTACAGTCTGATGGGCAATTACTCGTACATACCTTCGTACATACGGAATTGCAGGCGCTGAATGGACTGACGGGACTCTGGAGTTATCGTGATCCTTACTGCCTTTCTCCCTATAGTACCGCCGACCTTGCTCCCCGGAGAGTCTATTAAACAGGTAAACAGACCAAGTTCGGCTCTGCACGGATCATATTATAGTAGTATGTGTTGTTTATTATGTATTATGTCTGTGTGTATGTATGTTGAATCTCTATGTATAGAGTAGCAATACGAGTATTCTTGCGTGCTGAGGTTATCCGGCGCCGCCCCCCTTCGTCCCGCATCTCATCCCTCATCCCTCATCCCTCATCTCACCCGTCTCAAACATCGAATTCCTGTGTTCGGACACGCCGTGTGAGATACGCCCGCTTTCCTCAATTAGAGCATATGTTGTGCGGTACAGTAGTAAGTACAGTCAATATTACAGTACTGTACCGTACTTTATCTTACCTGTACTGTAATACTGGTAATACTGGTAATATACTGTACTTTCTCAACTATAGAGTACGTAGCACTATACTTTACCACATTTACGTCTCCTCCCCCCCACGATACTAGTTACTCTTACCCTTTCCATCGTACATGTAGCGTGGGTGTCTGGTGGTGTGTGGACTGGTAGTAGGTAGTAGTGGACTCTCGCTATACTCTCTTTCCCTCTTCTCACTGTAGTACCCGTACCTTTTGCCTCTTTCTCCGCACCCAATCCACGACCACCAAACAACAACACAAACAATCTTACCTCGAATCTCGAGATCCGAAACCTCCAAACTTCACCTCACTTCTACAAACTCCGAACTTCATTCCATCAACAACTCCGTCTCTCACGACGCTCTTCTCTGGTCCAACGGGACCGTCCGCTCCTTTACATCTCCCCGTTTGTTCGCCCAGCGAACCCACCAAATTCAGCAGCATTTCACCTTCGCACCGAAAGGACCTTCGCATCAAAGATTCGCGCTTTTGAGACACCGGCATTGACGACATCTCTACGGAGCCTTACAAAGCTTCAGGTAAGAACTCGAATCTTATGCTTAACGACCGTCCAATGCCCATCTGCTATTATAAGCTTGAAAAGCAATCTATGTTCCGGCACTGACAGTTGTTTAGTTTGTCTCCGGGTATTGAGTCCCTGCTCAACTTCCAACACCAACGATCAAGGATATCGAACTGCACTTCCAGCGACAACATACCCACTGAATATCTCAGCAATTACGACTCCATTCAACATTCTCGGGAACCTAATGATATCATCTTAGCTGTAGTGCATACTTTGGCCGCCGTGCGGCTGTGAGAAGCATGGCGACCATCACCTCCAGCAACCATGGATCCCACCCCAGCATATCCTTCAGCAACGAAGACGGGCAAACATCTTGCAGTATGTACGCCGAAAACTCCAACTCTCCCCGGTCGCCAGTCTTCCCTCTGGATGACCACTTGAGCACCGACGGACCTCTTCCGAATCCTCCCTTCGTCTTCCCCGCTCGTCCAGCCTCTACACCATCATCCTTCTCTCGTGCTGGACGTAGACCTCAATCTGCATACGAGCTCCCCACGCAGTCAGGACTGAACCAGGACTTTCAGCTAGGCGGAGGCCGATCTGCACCCCCGCCTCTCCCAAGCTTCTCGTTTAACCCAACGGCTGCTGCAACACTGGATTCGGGCATCTACAGTCCTCCGCTGTCACCAATGTCAGCTACTGGTGGCAGACCAATACCTTCAAGGCCCGCTGGGCACAGAAGGGGAGGCAGTGAGTTTATCGGGGGAGACGGTAAGACCGGAGCGGGCAGTCTTCTTAGCACCAGCCCAACAAAAACAGAAGGACACCTCCCCCCACCTAACCCAAGTGTGCCTTCTGGTCCACCTGGTGGCAGACGAGGCCATGCCCACAGACGATCTGCAGCAATTTCATGCCACGATTTGTCCGCAATCATGAAACCGCAAATGCCGGCTGCTGCTCCTCTCGGTGGTAGCGCTCCAACCAGCCCTTCGGAGGCACAATCCGATGCAGCATTGGCGACCTCCCTGGACAACGCTATACAATCCGGATTGGAAAATGCGAAAGCTTCCGATGCGGTTACAACACCACCAATCCCAGCTGCGGCTACAGCACGTCTCCCAAAGACAACCAGAGTGGGCTTTTCTGATAATATCGAGTTTATACCCCGCCCTCTGTCCCTAGTCTCAAGTGACGCTTCGAGCACTATGACAGTGCGTCAAGGCCATTCGGCCACTGGCAGTCTCTCTTCGGTCATCTCCCTCGCGGCCGCGAGCCCGCCATCAAAGGAGCAACAGCGTGGCCTCCCAAGTCCAGCTACAAGCCGCAAACCCGATGATCATCGTCCTAGTACAGCCGGACCAGTTCTTGGTGCATCAAGCCAAGGCCACTTCTTGGAAGAGACCGGAGCAATTAGGAGAAGGAACTCCGACCCCTCGATGTCGGAGGAAGCAAACGGCGAGGACTTACCTCTTACGCCCCGAACTGCCGCAAAACGCTACTTCTTCTTCAATCAGCATGGCGACCCTCTTAGCGATGTGTCTCCAAATCAGTCGCGCCCAGTCAGTGCCTCGTCATCTGACAAGACACGAGAGAAGTTCAGTGGCCCTGCCCCTTCACCAAAGAAGCTTGAGCCTGCACATAAGGACGCAGACCCAACTGAGGGAATGGAGGGAATGCCCAAAGTCACTCGCAAAACCTCGATGACCAGGAAGCCCAGCAAGAAACAGAAGAAAGTCAAATCTTGGGCCGGTTCTATTCTATCGCGCAAAGGGAAACCCCGAAGCTCCAAGCACAAGGGACTTAGTAGAAAATCTCCTACGCCTCCTCTACGAAATTATGAGCCTCCTACCTACGATACAACGGAGTATGCCCTCCCGGCCCGGGCTGAGATGCCGGAACAGACAACGGCCGAGGTTACTCCTCAAGTAACCGCTCCAAGTACTCAAACCAACTTCGCCAACTGGAGACCCAGACATGTCGCTCCACAAGATGATGAGACTATGAGCCCAATCATTGATCTCGATGCTGCTCTTGGTCCTTTCAATACTCCAACGGGCCATGACCTAGAATGGGAAACATCACAGAAGTCTTTTGGCCAAACCAAGAGAAGAATGCACAGCGCTGCCGGCATGACCGGGTTCAAGGGGCCAGGCCTGCACTACCACAGACGCACTGAAAGTGCTCCTGAGATGGCTGCGTTTGAGAACCCACGCTTTGGCCTTCACCATATCGGAAGTAGCTCTACCATGGAAGACGTGTTTGAGGAAGATGAAGAGGATGAAGACTGGGAAGAGATCAAAACTGTGTCACACAAGGGATCTACTATCAGGGCCGATGATGAAGAATCTTCTGGTCTTGGCATTGAGATCAAGGTTGTTGATGCAGAGAGCGGTCACGATAACGTCATGGACTGGACTCTGGACCAAGGCAGCAATTCTCAGCGAGGCCTGAAGAGAAAGACCAGCGCTTTGAGCGAAGGCGAAGGCCTGCAAACTGCATCGAGCATGAACTCTGCCCGATCAGTGAGCCCATTGAGAGAGACCTTCACAATGGAGGACCTCAACCCTCCTCCCAGGATTGGAGATGACACGATCATCACGAGGCCGATTTCTAGCTCAAAATCGTCCAGCACCTCCACGCCACCATTCCGAGCGGTTGCTTCCAAAGACCTCGCTCCAATGGATATCCAACCATACTCCATCCAACCACCATATCTCACACCAACCACACCCAATTCGACCTTTCAGTCGCCTTTCCCATCTCCGCGTTCGCCCGTTTCCTACGATGCCCGCAGAATGTCGACCGCCCCATCCTCTATTCTCGATGAGCCGGGCTTCAACCCTCTCTGGCTCGGAGAGCCGGGCCCCGAGATTCGCATGTCTGTGGACGAGGTCCCATCCTTGACAAGCAGCAACTCCACCATGACTCGAGAGAGCATGATGAACCCTGGCCTCGGAAACCCTCAGTTCCGCAACGGACAGCGATCTGCCTCGCTTTCCGGCCCGGCTGTGAACCGCAAGAGGTCTAGCATTGCTAGTCTCTCGCGCCTCCTCAGCTCGCACGGAGAGAAGAGCAAACTCTACATCGAAGAGAGCGCCGATGACTTCCCGGAGTCGAAGAAGGAGAGCAAGGGGAAGCGTATCAGCCGCATGATGCAGTTTTGGAAACCGAGCAAGTCGGAATCCTCAGACGCACGAGAAGCATGAGCATGAGCATTAAGTGGATGAAGAGAGAGAGAGAGTGGGGGATTCGTTTTTTGCTCCCTAATTATGCGAAGTTCCCCCTTCACCTACATATTTGCAAAACAACACGAGCGAGCAAAGCAAGCGTGCGTGCGACTTTGAAGCATCAACAACACTGAAAGAATCGACACTTTTCTCGATTTTTAAACAAACAATTCCAACTTTTCGGAATATGGATATAAAACGACTTTCATAACGAACTCCTGCGGAATTGTGTTTTTGTGTTCCTGTTTCACTGGTTCCTGGTATCCTGGCGTTTCTTCCTTTTTTTAAATCATTAGATTTTTTTGTGCATTACTGAGAGTGGGCGGCGAAAGGGCTATAAATAAGATCCTCTCTTCATGTTATATCTGTAGAGCGAGTGTGCATAACAATGATACTTTACATGTGTAAAACCAATCGTCCTGATCAGTGACACAAAATATGTCGTGAATTGTGATAATCCCATCCCTCCTCCACTCCCAGCACACATGCCGCGGCACCAACCGTCACCCTCCTGTCAGCCTCGCAGCTCGGTAAGCTCCGCCACCCCAGCCTCGGGCCAGCCTCAACCACCGCCAACTCACCACACACCTCACATGAAAACCCCCCAAACCATCACCACCAAACCAGCACCTTCAAATCCCCAATCCACCCTCACCAAACACACGAATTCCAAACCCATGCCGCTCTCCTCCAAAGCACCAAGCAACATCTCCTTCCACACCGCCCGCACCACCATGTCCCCCCCCGCCCGCTCCCCCCTCAAGCGTCTGCACGCCGAGCTGTCCGCCTTGCAATCTCTCGGCCCCCGCCCCGCTAGCGATGGGAGCGCGATAGAGCGCCTTGAGCCGGTTGATACGGATGATTTGTTTAAGTGGGAGGCGGTTGTTAAGGGGAGGGGGTTGGGGGGGGGGTATGAGGAGGGGAGATGGCTGTTGGAGATTGAGGTGCCCGAGGCGTATCCGAATGCG
Source organism: Pseudogymnoascus sp. WSF 3629 (assembly GCA_001662585.1). Taxonomy (NCBI): domain Eukaryota; kingdom Fungi; phylum Ascomycota; class Leotiomycetes; order Thelebolales; family Thelebolaceae; genus Pseudogymnoascus; species Pseudogymnoascus sp. WSF 3629. Next base: position 340,183 of record KV454575.1, read on the forward strand.
CCGCCGAAGGTGAGGTTTAGGACGAGGGTTGTGGGGAGTAATGTTGATTTCGAGGTATGTTGTTTTCTGCGGATGGGGAAGGATGGAATGTGGGGGTGGTGGCTAATTGAAAACAGACTGGCGAAGTTTGCCTCGATCTCCTAAAGGATAACTGGTCCCCAGCCTACACCCTCGAGAAGACCGTCGAGGCCGTAGCGCTCATGCTCGCGAACCCCGGTGTGGATAGCCCGCTGAACGTGGATGTCGCGGCGCTGTTGAGGAGTGGTGATGCCGTGGGCGCTGAGAGTCTTGTTCGGTGGGCGGCGGCCGAGAGTTGGGGGCGGTATGAGGGGAAATAAACTTGTGGAATTAGTGAAGGAGGGAAGGGGGTTGTAGGCTCGAAAGTGGGGGGGATGGACGATATATATATACTTCGTGGGGAGCGATGGCGTTTTGCTTTCGATACATGGCGAATGATTGGTCAAGAGATTGAGCTTTTGGATGGATGGATGGAGAGGGAAGAAATTGTATACACCCGTAGATACGTGCGTGGAGTTTGTAGGACAAGGAAACAAATCTCAATTTAACAGGATCTCTTGCTGATCCATTAAACAACTACATCATCCTCACTGTATTGGAAGGTGGAGAGAGAATATGATCGATAGCCATATAGGCTCTATTCTTCTATTATCTGTATCTATGCAAGAGCACTTGAATCTATATCTATATCTATAGCAATTCACAGGATAAAGCCAGTAGACATAACCGTCTCACGAGCATGAGTGCACCAACAAACCCGCTTTGCTCATGATGCCCTTTAACCCACCCCAAAATATACCAACCCCCTCTTCATCGTAACACCCCGACCGCAGTCTAAGCTTCAGCATTACTAGTAGGCGTAGTCTGACCATCCTCCTGCAACAGCATCCTTGCCACCATCTGCTCGCCCTTCATCTCCATATCCTCCTCCCCCGACACCTTATTATCAAGCTCCAACTTGCTCTGCCCAAGCGCATATATCTGCTCCTCAATCGTGCCCTTAGTAACCAACCTCACCACCTCCACCTCCCTCGTCTGTCCCACGCGATGCGCGCGATTCTCGGCCTGGATATCATCCTGTGGATTGAAGGAGCTATCGAAGATAATCACCTTGTTGGCGTACATGAGATTAACTCCTGTTCCGCCCGCACCAGTGCTGAGGAGGAACGCAGTGATAGTTTCGTCGTCGCGGAAGTCATCGATGAGGGTCTGGCGCTCGTTGACTTTTGTAGCGCCGTCAAAGCGGGTGTGTTGGATGAGTTCAGTCTGGAAGACTGCCTCGATGATGTCAAGCACCAGCGTGAATTGGGAGAAGACGAGGACGCGGTCGCCGTTCGCTTTGTACTGCTTGACCAGGCGGACGAGGGCGTCAACTTTGCCGCTGTTCATCCAGGTGAGGTCGGGGGTGTCGAATTTCTTGATGCAAGGGTATCGCAGACACCAAGTGTGGAGGTAGTAATCCTGCAGAAGCTTCATCTCCATGAGGATCTTGTCTCGTGGCTGGCTGAACTCATCCGGCTCCTGTCTCCTCAGGAGATCCACCATCTTCTCGAGTTTATCGTCGGTGAAGTGGCGGCGGAAGAGCATGGGATGGATGGCCGCTTTGCGCAGCTGCATGAGAGGGTTGTTCTCTCCATCATTGGGTACTTTGCCGCCTGAGAGTCGGAGCTGGGCGCGCTCACGCGCTCGGCCGCGGAGTCCGTTGTAGATTTCGGCTTGGGAGGGGTGCATGTCGCAGTATTCCACCTTGCAGATCTTGGCGGGCATGTGCTTCAGCACTTGAGCCTTCTTGCGACGGAGGACGAAGGGAGTGAGCATCGATTTCGCGCGGGCGATACGCTGGGCTGAGAGAAGTGCCGCGTGGTCTGAGTCGCGGGTGGATGCTTTGTGTTTGAAGATGAACTCTAGATCTTCTTGACGCTCGCGGAAAATGTCTGGTAGGATAAAGCCGAGTAAAGCTGCAAGCTCCATAAGGTTGTTCTGCAGCGGTGTGCCGGTGAGCAGGAGCCTGAACTGGGCTGGAATCTTGATCAATCCCTGATACTTCAAAGACTTTGGGTTCTTCAAAACGTGGCCCTCGTCGTAGACACATGCATTCGGCTTCAACCTCCGCATGAATTTGTTGTCCTCCTTCTTGGCAGCAAACTCATATGTGGAGACAACGACATTGACTTCATCACGCGCATCGAGGATGCGTTCTGCGATGTCCTGGCGCTCCCTTTGGCTGCCATAGTAAGGCTCGACAACTAACTCTGGTGCAAAGTTTGCAAATTCTCGCAGCCAATTCTCCAGCGTCGACGGTGGGACAATGACCAAATGTGGGCCAGTCTCCCCGATCTCAGCAAGATGTGACAAAAAGGCGATGACCTGGCAGGTTTTCCCTATTCGCTGTTAGCAGGAGTACTAGTGGAGGATATCAGAATAGCTTACCCAGCCCCATATCGTCAGCTAAGATACAGCTCAACTTGTATTTATACAGAAGCGCCAACCAATTCAACCCCACAAGCTGGTAGTCCTTCAAGACAAGAGTACTAGCCATCTTCTCCGGTTTCTTCAGAAACTTGTTCTTCCCTTTCTTCGACACGGCCCTGACATCGTCATCACCAACTTCCGACGTCGACTTGCTGCTCGGCGTCCCCAGACCCGAGTCATGGAGATCCTCCTCCAGCGAGACCATTTCAAGTTCACCTCCCTTCGCAGCACCATTGACATCAAATCCCCATCTAGTCATCTCCTCAGTAAGGGGCTTGCCCAGCTCCGAGCACGTAGCAACAAGCGCATCGACAGCTTCATATCCTGACATCATGCTCATCGAGGTATCGACAATTCGATCCCCAATAGGAGCTCTGGCGCTCTGCTTCCCGGTCTTCGTTTCCTTCGCATTGGAAACTTCCCTAGCGCTATCCAAGTTCCCGAACGGACGCTTCGACAGGAAGAATTCCGCGACGTCGGGCTTGATGTTTGCCAGATCGATGAGGTCGCCCTTGCTGCACTTATTCAAGAAGCTCAGGACTCGGCCTTCCAGCTCAGGGTTATCCTCCTCCTCAGAAGCAGCATCAGAATCGTAGTCTTCAGCATCTGAGAGAATAATCTCTTCAACCTCTTGTATTTTCTCCGGGACCTGCTTCTTCGGTGACGGATCAGGCGGCGCCATTGGAGACGACGGATCTGGGTTGCGTCGCCCCTGCATCAACTTCCTCTTCGGCTTCAGGGGCGTAACAGCAACTGGTGAAGTTGGCACAAGCTGGACCTTCTTCTGGTACTGCGTAGACGAATATCTCTCCTGGATAGAAGCAATAGGCTGTTTAAGCTGACGCCTCATCTGCGGCTCCGCCACTTCCACCGGCTGGGCCTTTGGCTTCGCAACACCCTTCTTACTCTCATCATCAGAGTTGATTTCAATGACATCAAGAATATCAAAGACCATAACAGTTGCCTCGTCCACCCTGCCATGGCACTTGATAACGCAATCCACGATCTGGCTGATCTTGGCCTGGGGAGCGACTTTCAGGACCCGCTCAACTTTTCGTTTCAGCACAAGATCGTGGATATCGTCGATCCCATAATCAGTCCCAGTCGGCAGGGCCCTCGCAGGTCCGCTCTGCATAGGAGTCTTCCGCTTAACCCCATTCACCGATCCCTCCCTCTCAAACATCGCCGTCGTCGACACCGGTGGCTTGAACGTCGATATCAGATCCCTGAAGCTGGGACCACCAGAGCCCAACGGATTACCAAAGGTAATCTTGCTCCTCGCCTTGAAGATAGAGGGCTTGATATCCGCCGCCGAATCCTGGATCTCGTCATCCGAACTCCCGCCCTGGTACGTCGGCCCATCGTTCTCGTCGAGGTCAATGACCTTCGTCTTCGTAGGCTCCTTCTGCACACCATTCGGCGCCTTAAACGCAGTTCCCGCAGGCGCCATCAACGACGCAATGCGCCCCGGTGCACTCTGCGTTGGCGGGCTACTCCTCGAGTTCCCTGCAAACGGCGAGGATGCAGGCACAAGGACTTCTTCTCTGCTACCACCGCCTAGATTGAACCCCGGCGCCGAGGCATCGATAATCTGCGTCGGCTGCGTGAAGTGCTTCGATTCCGGCACGATCCCCTCGAAGAGATCATCGCCACTGTCGTCAGCGGAATTATAGCCGTTGCCTTGGTATCCCCCTGCTGTCTTCTGACGCTTCGCTGCTGGGGAGTCTGGGACGGATGGCGGGTCCCTGGAGGTGACGTTGGGGAACGCCATATTCCCCGGCTGGTGTGGTGGTGGTCGAGAGGATTGGATTCGATCGGGGCGGTGCTTCACGTAGTTAGTTAGAGTGCTCTGTCGCGTGTGGTTATCCGTGGCTCGAGCCATGGTTGCGGCGGTGAAGGTGGCAGGTAGAATAGCCAAAGGAAAGAATTAACGTTAAGGGGCGCAAGATCAACTAACTCACCACGCAGGTCCTGTTAACCCTTCCAGCCTTCCAACTCACAAAGTCTCACAAAAAAAACCGCTCGCGCAGTCCCCCACAAGTCCTTTCAATCCAGTCCGCAAACACAGCAAACAAAAGCAGCTCTGTCTGCCTTTTCCTCCTCTTACTAAAAAAAAAAAAAAAAACAGATCGTGGCAGCACAACAAGAAGGCGTGTATCTTTTTCTCCAAAACCAAAACGACCCTGACTGAACCCGTTCCCACTATCGCGATAATTCGCCTCTGCCAGAAAACCCGCGCTAAGTAAAACCGGCCCGTCCTGTTCTAACGCGCTTCGTCCACTCTACGCGACCGGGACGCGCAGTCAGCGGACTAAGTTAGGGCCGCCGCGCCACGCCCAGATAGCAGCAGCAGCCTCGTTACGTCGGAGCCTGCCAGCCTTATCACACGTCCTCTTCACCACCTTGCACGTCTACGAACGAAGGTCAATTCCAATATCAAGATATATATAATGGCGACAAGACGCACCAATGCTGTCCCGGCAACTGGGGAGAAGACCCTAGCTGAGGATTTCAAGCAGCCGCTGGGACAGCCGTCTATTACAGCTCCTGCGGTGCCAATGTGGGTCCCACCTCTACCACCACATCATGTATCACATAACAGGGCCAGGAACTAACCAAGCACCAGGCATGTCATTGTCAAGCTCCTCGCCTTCACCTTCGCCATGGTCGTCGTGCCAATCGGCTCCTACTTCCTGACGCTGGATTTGGTGTTCTCTGGTAACGCCCCCCCCCTCTCCTTCTCACGTTTTAGGCTCCCGCAAGGGTCCTACTATTATTTTCTTTATAGTATGAGGTGTGTGAAAGAGCTTTGATTAACATTATAAAGGCAACTCGACATTCGCAGGCGCCACAGCAGCGATCATGGCTAATGTGGTGCTGGTGGGCTACATCATCGTAGCCATGCGAGAAGACCAAAGCGAGGCCATCGAGGCCGCGGAGCGGGAGAGGAAAGGGCGCTGAGTGGTGCATTCAGCTTTTGGAATTCTTCTCTACGATGTATGTGCATAGTTTAGGCGTTTACTTTTACTTGCAAGGTATAAAAACTGAAAAAAGGGAATTTTTATGTATTATTATAAAAAGCAAAAACGTTTTATCAATCTGGGTCTCGCTGTGTTTGGTTTATGTTTCGAAAAGAGCAAAAAACATATCAGAAGTTATAATCGAATACTGATGCTAGACAAGCGTGTTCTCCCTGTTATATCATCCCATTCCCGCTTGCAAATTTCCCGCTGTAGCTTGTGAAAGAAGACAGAATTACCCCCATGGTAGTAGTAGTAGTAGCTGTGTGGTTCGTGTTATCCCTTTGGCAGCAAGTCGCTGCCCACCCCCTTCCCCCCATATAGCACCCTCTCCCCAGTAGAAACCCGACCTATATTCTAATACAAGAGAATCTCTCCCCGAAACGCCGCTGTGTCAACAAATGAATCAAAGTTGCAGAAAATAAATAAAAAAATATAGCTTCCAGCCCCAGCTAAAGTCCCAATCTTCGTTTGCAAACCGCGTATTTTTCACATAAAGCCATTACCATAAGAAAAAAAAAACTCCATCCTTAAAGCATGTCAAGATCGGATCCTCTACGATTTGCTGAATCGCTTCGAGAACCAGCTCTTGCGCTTGTCCGGTGCAGCTTTAGGAAGGTCGTATTGCGGCGTCGATTCCCCCGGGGCGGATTTACCCAGCTTGATCGGGACGCGCGGAGGAGCTCTGTCCTTGACCGGCGGCAGGGGGCCGTTGTTCTGGGATGGGTGCCCGGCTGCCAGATAGCCCTGCTGGGCGCCTCCTACGGGGTATTGCTGCTGGCTGCTTTGATAACCATACTGTCCGTTTGACGGGGAGTTGTTACCGTAGTCAGCCTTTGACATCGGAGCGACTCTGTCAAATGAGCTGTTGTCGCTGCTTGGATCGGTGCTGTATCCAAGGGGCTCCGCAGAACTGCCGCTTCCGGCAGCGGTGGTTACAGTCTCATATGATTGCGCGTTGCCATTTGGCGGATAGACACCAGCCATGGTGTTCAGGGCCGGCTCCGAGTCGTTGCGCGGGTAACGTGAGCGGTTTGGGAAATAACCATTGTTGTTGTTATTGTTGTCGTAGTAGCTGTCGGGCCTAGACCCATTGCCATTGGCATACCCATCGTTTCGGTAAGACTGGCCTCGTCCGCCATAACCATTGCCTTGATGGTTCCTTGGTCCCATGCCGTTCTTAGTGGATCCTATACAAAAAAATCGCCTGTTAGCCGCCTATCCGAACCGCCCTCACGATAAATAAAATGCGCAACTAAAACAAGCGTCGTGATCAACCAACTGCCAACCCCATAAATATTTCCACTGAAAAAAAATAGCATGTTTTCCACACTGTGGAAATACCGCGGTTGACAGCGAGTGGGCCAATACACAAACCCTGCTCTCTTGCTCGTGATTTACAGTCATGGCTTGCAAACTAAGGGAGGATGCGCTCAATTGGTAGTCATGAGCCACACCATAAATAGCACCATTTGCAGGAATACGAGGCAACGCGCCCAAAGAAAAGCCGCTTATTGACATACCTCCATAGTAACTTGAGCGGCGAGATTCTGTCGCTCCCTCTGTATTTGAAGTTAGTAAAAAGAACAGTAAAAATTGAGTTTTTGGAATTTAATGAGGGCTTACCATAACGTCCTGACTTCCGGGCAAAGTTGCCATCTATAGCTGCTTCAAAGGATCTAATTGTGTCGAGCGGTCTCTCCCACCTGCTTCGTGTAGGATTCGAGCGATCTGGGTCGGCTATTTCAATTGACAATTAGCCCATGCAGTCCTAGTTGTATTGCGTATCGGGGTGAACTAACCGATCGGAAGGCCATATGTATCTCTATGTTGAATGGCACGCAGTGACGCCAAACGTGTCGAATGGTCATTGGCAATATCAGCTGTTACAGCACATTAGTAAAATGCCACTTTGCGACCAGTTGCGCCTCTTTATCTCGTAACTTACATGGCTGGGCCTCGGACATGGCCAAACGAGGGTCTGCCTTCGTACTCAACCTGCGCGCAGCCTTCTCGCGCGACGTCTCCTGTATCTCAACTTTTGGCGCACTCCCATAGCTATCCTGCGACTTGTGACTCCGGAAGCTGAAGCCAGACTTCGATCTGGGCCTAACGGGCGGCTTCTGTTGCGCCTGGGGGCGCTGGCCCTGGGTCGGTTGCGGCGGAATCGGCGGAAGCTGCTGTGGCGCGTACGCGGGTTGCTGCGGTTGGGTCATGTTTGCGACTTATCGTGACTTTGTCGTGGGAAGTGTAGATTCGTCTTTGGAGACGTAGACGTGGACGTCGGTGTCGTTCTGTTTGTGGGATATGGCGGTGGTGTGGGTGGAACGAGCGTGAATAGCAGTAAACTATCAGATCAACAACAGATTGTAGAGGGTATCATTCAATAGCCTGTGAATAAATTGGTCGTCGATAGAGTTCAATCCTTCACTATATCGTTTATGTGTTGAAGTATGTCCCTTTTTCTCTGATCCGCAGAGGATTCCGAGGAATAACAGGTGTGAGTGTCGAAGGAGGCTTGGATATTCAATGAGGTTGGGGCGACAACGTGGATTGGTGCTGACGTAGTGAGAAAACGGCGCAGGCTAATTGATCGAACGCAACAATTGCATGAGGTTGACGAACTAGGATCAATGGAAAACACACAAGGATCAAATGAGGACAGTAACGGTTATGTCGATAGATAGATCTGAAACGAAGGAACTCTATTCTTGACGATGATGTTTGGAGGAAGTGTTAAGAGATGTAAAAGCTCGGGAGATTTCTTGAAAGATTCGGAGGAGGCGGGCGTGTTGCTATCCTGGCCTATTATGGGCGCATTGGGGATGGGATGGAGAGACTAAGAGTAACCTGCTGTTGGCTGGCGCTGCGAGGTGATGTGTGGTGATGTGTGGTGGGGATGGGAATGATAGGCAGCATGACGACGACGGGGGAAGGAGGGTGGATGAGGGTGGAGGGGAGGTACTTGGGTAGTTATGGTAGCGTATGTACCTCTGCGCCTCTGTGCCTCGTCCCTCGTATCGAAAAACGTTTCGGCGTTCGGGCGTATGTCAAGGGATGGGTGTGGTGTATGGTGTGGTATGTGGTGTATGGTCTGGACGACGGATGTTTCGCTCCAAACGCGGAGATACATCCGGCGACGGCGAGATGCAGGTAAGTATTGTAGGTATTTGCATATGATATACATAATATTCGCAATATGCATGGTATAAAACAGTATATACAGATATAACACAGTATAATCTTCGTGCCATCTGGGGAATCCCTCTTTCTGACTTAGATATCGACCTTAAATTGTCTTGTAACTGTGCTCTAGGTGCTCTAGATGTATATAACTCCACCCTACATGCAGTACTACGAAACCACATTTCATGCCATCAGAGGGCTGCACGCATCCGTCTTGTGTGGAGCAGGTACGACCAAGGTAGCTCCCATCCCATAAGGTACAGTACTCCCATAGGTACTCCCACAGCCACTTGGGAGTTCCCACCTAATTCCCGCTCCCGTACAAATCAAACAGTACGTACAGCTCAACCATACAGTACGAAAAAAGCTCTACTACACGGCGGTTATCAGCTGTACCTGGCGACACTGACACAAACAACCGCACCACAACTCGAAGATACGATCACAATACATGTCTGTCCGAGTACAACCACAACCACAATCACCACCACCGGCACAACCACGCACCACCGCATACATATCCAGGCGAACAAGCATCAGAATACCCATCTCCCGCTCCACCCAACACACCCAAATCCAATGCTTATCCCACCTATCCCATCCCCCAACTCCACAAAAAAAAGCACCGCTTCTCCTGCCACGCCAGCAACCAAAAGCAGGGTCCCAGCCATCCCAGCGCGCGTCGTCGTCCACACCCTAGCAAGTCCTAATCCCAGCCATTCCCTAGCGAGCGCGCGCCTCTCCAAGAAATCCATCCAGATCGATCGTTTAAGTTTGATGATATCATTATGGCCGCAACGATATTGAAAATGGCCTCGCCCGTTCGTCGCCACGAGGGGGGGGTAGGTAGGTACAGTACGCTTATCAATTCTATTCCTATAACAATCCTCACACCACTCCGCCGTCAAAAACCACTCTTTCCCCTCCACCAAAGTCGATATGGTATGGCCCACCAATATACCACCCCACACAAGGCTGTCCAGAGAACCACAAGACAAGGCCCTCCCCCTCGCTTCCCGCCCAAAAACATCTGGAAATCTTCCGTTTCCTAAAGAACTGCATGTCTCACTCTTGTCCAAAAAACCCAGAAATACCTCTACAGTACTTGCCCCCCGAAGTACCTGGCCTATTTTTAACCAGCCACAAACCCCCCCACCCTGCTTGTCTGTCTGTCCCTGGCTATCCCGTTTTCGCCTCCCAGACATACAGGACTGCCACTGCCGCTGGCGTTGGTTAATGTATACACCGTCACTGTAGATAGGCTGGCACCAGCCATGTGGATTGGCCGTATGGCTCGAAACGGCCAGGGAACGCGCAAGTTTGCGAAAAATGCCGAGGTGTCCAATCCAATCGCGCGATTAGGATTTTTTGGAGCGTAGGTCGGTTCCAAGGTTTTAAAGAATCTTTTTGAGGTTTTTTGACAGCAAAGCTGCCTTGGTGAGACATTGTAATTTAATATGCAGGCAAAGGGAAAACAAAATAAAATAAAATAAAATGGTTTGTGCATTATTCATATACAGCCTGTGGAGGGAGGAGGACTCACTCACCGCATAGGAAACGAACACTCTCTCACCGTTCAACCCGCATGGGAATTAGCCGTTCAGTCGAGGGAAAGAAACATGGGTTTTCCTGGTTCCGGAAATGGGCTTTGCCCGCCTTTTTCTTTTCTTCTTCTTCTTCCTCTTACTTGTTTTTTTTCTGCCTAGCATTTGCTGAGGATGTCTCACTCCGCCGCTGCTGTTGTGCTGTTGTTCTGGCGGTGTAACGAACCTGCGAGTTGTTCTCACACTATGATGCCTGATAGCCGCCTGTGCACGGGATGCGGTGTCTGGGTATACAGAACCCCCCTTTGTGCGAGGATGGGCAGCAAGATGGTGGGAGATGACTCGGTTATTGTTTAACAAGCATTTTTATCTCCTCGGAGGAGCGGGATGGGTGTTGTTGAGTGAGTGATGGGGAGCGTCGGGGTGGCGTTTATAGGAAGGCTTGTTTATGTCGTATGTCGAGTGTAGCCTGGCTTGTGTCCGGCATTGGGTAGTCGTTAATATGAAATGCCATGTGGCTGTCTGTTACTTGTATGCTTCATGGGCCGTGAGACCTAGATGGGGAGAACAAAAGGCACCACGGCGCTGATTTTGCTGTTTGCTCAACAGCCATGGGGATGTTGAGGAGGGTTGTCATCATTTTGAAAGTGAGGGAGATAATATATGCGAGATGAGGGTGGGAATGGGGAGACGAATCATCATGGCAACTAATTAATATGCCCTGCTACCACCCCGGCGCTAAGTATGGGCATGCATATGTAACTGGAGATGCAAGGCGAGAGGAGGGGGGAGACGAATCATCATGGCAAGTAATTAATCTTCCTTGCTACTATCACCCCAGCACAGAGGACGGGCATACATATGTAACCGCAAGGCAGATCTTAGAAAGGAAATGTCAATTGGCCCTTGGTGTCGATTGAGGAGTCTTCTACCCCTTAGAATAGTATATGAGATGTCGGCAGCTGTAAAGTGAGACTTGGAAGAGGAAAGGCAATTGGCCAGGGGCTGTTGGTTGAGGAGTCTCCTACCCCTTGGAACGGTAGATGGGATGTCGGCAGCCTTAAAGTGAGACTGAGAAGGGAACATATAAATCACACAAGCCACAAGTCAGGGGCCTCGCCATCCTGTCAACTGGGATGACAGGTCTGGGAAACTGCAGGGTGACTCTCGGGATGGATGTCGACAACTGTAAATTGAGACTAGGAAAAGGAGCAGACAAATCACCTGGGCCACTAATTAAGGGGCCCCGCCAACCTGTCAACTGGGATGACAGGTCTGGCAGGCTGCAGGGTGATTCTCGAAATGGGCCAGAGAAGGGGTATGAATCGATGATTGAGCAGCCGATATGATATCCCATGAATCCAACGTGATTGGTAAGCCGCAAACCGCAGGATGACTCTCGGAGTGTGGGCAGATAAACTGGGACGGATTGATGATTGAGTAGCTGATACTCCTTGAACCAACGTGACCGGCAAGTCGCAAACCCAATACCCGAGTACCTAGATATCAGCCTTCAATGGAGCAGCTCAGAACCTCCCCCTCCGAACAACTATTAGTATCACAATCCACACATCCACAAGAACACTCGCAGCACGCAGTCATGAAATCTTTCCCGTCAGGCGGAACCTCATGGTTGGTATTCTTTCGATTGTAGGCTACCAGCAAAAAGCTACGCGTCGAATTCCTGCCCTATTTTGCAGTGACCGAATCCCCAGCATACCATAACAACCACAAACCACCTGTCCATGATGCTACCAACTCCCGATCCCAGAGAAATTCTTTCTTTATATCGAGGAAGGGTACAACATGACTCTGACGGACGCACCGAACGACTTTGGTGGGAGGTTGCGTCTGAACTGTGCGCGTACTACACCGGAGTTTCCGTGGGGGCGGGTGATCTTGCCCCAGATAACTCTAATCTTTGATCCTCTGACCTCACGCTGGGCACGGTACACGAAGGCGACCTTCTTTCCGAGGTAGAAGCTGGGGTAGAGGGTCAGTATTGCGTTTATTCTTCTTTCCTGCTGGAGGCGGCGGGTTGCGGGGGGACATACTTTGCGCCCTCAGTGTTCTCAACACCCTCAATCTTGATGAGCGAGGTGCCTGGGGTAGTGATGCGCTTGCCACGTTGGTAGCTCAGGTGGCGACCCCTGGGAATAGAGCGTCAGTAACTGTCACATAATTTTTCCAGCAAGCCATAGTCGGTCTTCTTCTCCTCCCTCCGTGCGTCGTCTCAACTCCCTCCATCTCTTGCTGCGATATGCCATCGTCGTCCCACTTCCACTTCTTCCTCCCAAGACTCGTCATTCGGAATGGTAATAACTCACTTGACGTATACTAGAAACGAGACACGTTAGCAAAGACTCTTAAACATATACTCCTGTAACACTCAGTCCAGAAAACCCCGACGCATCTCCCGCGCACCCGGCGGGACAAAGTCATCGCGAACGGCTTCCTGGACTTGCAAACGGGTCACAAAAAGTGGGATATAATGCGGTTGGCACTCACGGCGGTGACCTGCTTCAGTTGGCATCTTGACGAAGGGACTTCTCGACAGTCGGTGGAATCGAGGAGTTTTGATGTTATTGAAGATCGACTCGTCTTCGGAATTGTCGATTTGTCGGGGGGTCGTCGATTGGCGGTTGGGGCTGTTCCTATTCGGCCGTACAGGCGAAAACATCGGGATGAGGGCTACGAAACCCTTTTCGCTTAGCGAGTCGATTCGATTTTCGGAATTTCTGAATAAAGTGGGATTAGGTAAGCGGGTTGGGGCTCGGTCACGGGGTTTGGGGTGCGATAAGAGATTAGCTGTGTTGAGGTGTCTTATCGCTTATCGGAACTCCGTACAGAGATAGACCGAGGACAGGACAAGCAAATACTCGAGTAGTCATGGCTCAGAACTGAGGCCGTAGTGCCTATGTAGTTATAAATATTTGTTCCCAGGGTGCTTCTACTTATTTAAGTTGAAATGGTCTTTATGAGGCGGTATATGAGAGTCTGGTCCCTCTGAAGATGCTGTTGTACTCGAGGAAACTCACGAACAGCTGCGCTCGTTGAGTTGAAAGGCGACGTGACCATAATGCTTCGGCAAAAGCAAAACTTACAGATCTAACCTTCTGCAAATCAACGGTGGAGAAATCTCCGAGGCAGCACCAGCTGTACTCGACTACTTTCATACGGTCCCCCCATTTATGCTCCGTAAGTACATCCATGCTTTATCATCCTCACCAGGAGAACGCGGAGTCCGCAGAACGCGGCGTTAGCCAGCCCCACCAGCACCGACGCCGGCGCCCTTGAGCACCACCACAGTAGGTAGGGCAAATTTATCCTCAGGAGCTAGAGCGCCTATCCTCTGTACGATGTAGTAGAGGCGGCAAAATGCACGTCTAGTCTAGTATGTAACGTGGGAAGGCGGCATGATCGTGTGGTGGCACAGTTCACGAATGCATCTCATCGGCCACAGAGGGGCGAAGAGCGTACAAGAAGAATGGATGTGGACATTCCAGTCAATATATACTTGAAAGAGAAGGTGAGGATAGTCGGTGTGGGGTTGCCCAGAAACGGCCGCTTCGTCGCTGTTTATATCACCACCATGCCGAGCCAAAATTTAAAATCAAAGAAAGTCTTGAAGGACTGATCCATTTCCATTTATCCGGCCATACATACTCCGTTAAAGGGGACCGAAGTGCATATGCGACCCCCCATGGACTTTTTTTTTTTGCTGACTGAGGCGACAAAGTCACAAAGTCTCAAGAGACAAGAGACGGATACATAAATCTAGTTCGTAATAGTAAAGGTGGTTGGAATTTCTGGGCCGTTTCTGGCTCTTTACTGGTCTGTTTGTGGTGGTTGGTAGGTGATGATTCAGAGCTGTGCAGGCGCCGGATAATCAAATTAGTAGATACTGTAATCATACCACAGTACAGTATTCGAGTATGTAAGTTGGTATGTAAGTTCGTAGTTCGTATGTAAAGTTCAATTTCTTACTGTACAGTGCTGTAACAAGTACATTCCAGCTTAGCAATAGATTGGGGGATACTCTAAAAAGGACAATCGGGGGGCCAATGGGTCCCTCACTTGGAGTTGAGGACTTCCGAGGACTTGGAGGTCCGGCAGCCGGAGAAAATGGTGAATTAAACCCCGCGGCAGAACCAACTAACTGATGGCCGGGCGGGGTGTGGTGACGGGGATGATGGGGTGACGGGGGCTGTTTCACTCAACCATTTGTTGTAGAGCTCATCCACCCAAGCACCCAAAAGCACCAACCCACCACCACATTACCACCCTCTAGTGCCGTAGTTCCAGTCGTCCCACCACCCTCTTTTATGAGCTCCCTTCGATAGGACTCACCTCCCCTCTTCAGAGCTACAAATACAAAACATCCAACACCAACCTCACATAACGCTGCTTTATTTCTCTCTATTACCATCTCATAACGACCCTCATCTATATTCTACTTTCGTTTCAATCCTGTACGGCGTTCTGTCGCTCGCGAGCAATGGCTGATACTGTCATCAAGAAAGAGGAGCCACTGGGTGCTGGGTGAGTTGATATTTCGTGCCGATCTACGTCACAGCTACCGCTGGAAGCACAACGCAAAAATGTCGCTGCCGCCCCCATCGTTGTCGCCCATGGCCGCAATGATTGGGATGATTTTCAATCAAGGTTATTGGATTCGCGGTCGCGGACAAACTGATGTTTTGCCATTCTTTTCTCTTTTCGAGCCGTGTCATGGCGGGGTATCTATCTGTACTGACGTACTTGTCCCGACAGCAACATCGAGTTAAAGAACAACACGGTCATCGTTGTTCTGGGCGCCTCTGGTGATCTGGCCAAGAAGAAGACTGTAGGTTTCAGCGATACTGCCATCCCAGTTGTAAATACTGACATTTTCCCGCAGTTCCCAGCTCTCTTTGGATTGGTAAGATACCCCGAGTACTCATAACTCCGGAATTTACGGGATCCTGTACTCATACCATCTAGTACCGAAACCAATTCCTCCCCAAAGACATCAGAATCGTCGGATATGCCAGGACGAAGATGGACCATGAGGAGTACCTCAAGCGGGTCAAGTCATACATCAAGACCCCGACAAAGGACATTGAGCAGCAATTGGAGGATTTCACCAAGATCTGCACATATATCTCGGGGCAATATGATCAGGACGAGTCGTTTGTCAACTTAAGGAAACATCTTGAGGAGCTGGAGAAGGGCCGGAAAGAGCAGAACCGCGTGTTCTACATGGCCCTCCCCCCAAGTGTCTTCACCACCGTCTCGCAGCACTTGAAGAAGAACTGCTACCCCGAGAGCGGCATTGCCAGAATCATTGTAAGGAAGCTAACCACCGAGTGCTATTTACTAAAATGCTAATGTCAACCCTGCAGGTCGAGAAGCCATTCGGAAAGGATCTTGGCAGCTCCAGAGAGCTCCAAAAAGCATTGGAGCCGAACTGGAAGGAGGATGAGATCTTCCGTATTGATCACTACCTCGGAAAGGAAATGGTCAAGAACATCTTGATCCTGAGATTTGGCAACGAGTTCTTTGGCGCAACCTGGAACAGGAACCACATCGATAACGTGCAGATCTCCTTCAAGGAGCCGTTCGGCACCGAGGGACGTGGCGGCTACTTCGACGAGTTTGGCATCATCCGCGATGTCATGCAGAACCACTTGCTCCAAGTTCTCACTTTACTGGCTATGGAGAGGCCAATCTCGTTCTC
The DNA here is from genome assembly GCA_001662585.1 of Pseudogymnoascus sp. WSF 3629. Taxonomy (NCBI): domain Eukaryota; kingdom Fungi; phylum Ascomycota; class Leotiomycetes; order Thelebolales; family Thelebolaceae; genus Pseudogymnoascus; species Pseudogymnoascus sp. WSF 3629. The sequence continues at coordinate 356,142 of KV454575.1, forward strand.
GGCTGAGGACATCAGAGATGAGAAGGTCCGCGTGTTAAGAGCAATCCCAGCCATCGAGCCGAAGAACGTTATCATCGGCCAGTACGGCAAGTCCCTGGACGGAAACAAGCCATCCTACAAGGAAGATGACACAGTCCCCAAGGATTCCAGGTGTCCAACCTTCTGCGCCATGGTGGCATACATCAAGAACGAGCGCTGGGACGGCGTGCCCTTCATCCTCAAGGCCGGAAAGGCCCTGAACGAGCAGAAGACGGAGATCAGAATCCAGTTCAAGGATGTCACATCCGGCATCTTCAAGGACATCCCCCGCAACGAGCTCGTCATGCGCATCCAGCCCAACGAGAGCGTGTACATCAAGATGAACTCCAAGCTCCCCGGTCTGAGCATGCAGACGGTCGTGACCGAGCTCGATCTCACCTACCGCCGCCGCTTCTCCGACCTGAAGATCCCAGAGGCCTACGAGTCGCTGATCCTCGATTCCATGAAGGGCGACCACTCCAACTTTGTTCGTGACGATGAGCTCGATTCCAGCTGGAGAATCTTCACCCCGCTCCTCCACTACCTCGATGATAACAAGGAGATCATCCCCATGGAATACCCATACGGTAAGGGTTCTTGAATTGCCTTTGTAAAAAAAATGAACCTTCTAACAATTTCCCCAGGCTCCCGCGGCCCCGCCGTCCTCGACGACTTCACCTCCTCCTACGGCTACAAGTTCAGCGACGCCGCAGGCTACCAATGGCCCACCACCTCCACCCAGCCAAACAAGCTATAAGCACCCTCCTCAAACCGCGAACAAACCGCAGGCAGCGACACAACGGTCCGGGAGGAAGAGGAGCGCGCGAACCTGCCCAGCGAGCTGCTCGAACCACAATACTAGCGAAACCTCACCTCCTCCTTGTCGCCACCAGCCAGCCAATCTTTACATGCGTTTCTTATCGGTTCGGGGTCGGTACTGTTTGGTGCGGGCGCGGGGCACCCCCCCTTCTCCAGGTCCCTGCGGCGGGTAGATGCGCTGGCGGGGCTGCAAGTGCGTAGAAAGGGGTGGGGTTTGATAGAAGAAGCGCGGAGGGGAATCGGTAGCAGATTACTCAGGCGGCGGAGGACGGGCTGGGGCCGGGGGGGGGTGCTGACGCGGTGTTATTTATACATTCAATGATACACGTTTTCCATGGCCCATCTATCCTAGCTTGCCTGTCTTGTCCCTCCTTAACTACTCCTCGTCGACCACAGGTTCTACTACCCGCGCCATAATATGGATCTTATGCTCCATCCTCGGCCCAACCCACCACCCCCTCGTAACAAACCTCCTCACCACCTCCTTAAACCCCCCCCTCGGCCCCAACCCCTCCATCACAACACCCCATCCCACATCCCCACTCCGCCACTCCGCCAAAGGTCCCTTCACCACAAGATTCCACACATCCTTATCCGACTCATTCCACATCTCCTCCCCCGGCCTCAACACCTCCACCCCCCCCGCAAACCCCCACACCACCCCCGCCAACCGCCAATTCCCCAGCGCCTTCCGCCGATCCTCCACAAGCACATAGTCAAACTGATCCCAGAACCGCACATCGCGCAACGCAGCCTCATCCTCCGTCTTATCATACGCCCACTGCACCTCCCAATCCCTCCCTCCCTCCTTCCCGGGTAGCACCCCGGAATTCCCCCAATAACCAAGCAAATCAGTCCGCCAAACGGGCTTACTCGGCGCATCCTCCTGGAACCGCGTTATACCTGTCATGCAACTGAGCACATCCATATGCACCCTCACCACCTCCCCCTCCCTCAGCTTCCCTATCTGCCTATCCACCCCCACCCGCTGATGCAGTTCCCACAGTGCTTCACCACCGGGGTAATTCAGCGCAGACACAAACAGCATCCCCATCGCCGCTACGAAACTCACCACAACACCCCCTACCAGCGCCAGCGCCCCGATCCGGTAAACAACAGTGCGCGCACGCCGAGTCCACACATACGACGCCCCCAGCGCCGCCGCCGCCGTCAGGGGCGGGATGGCATAAGTCACAAACCTAGCCTCCTTGTGCGGCTGCGCGCTATACAGCGCCACGAACGCTAGTTGCGGGATCACCAGCCCCCTCGCCGCGCGCGACGTAGCGGGGAAGTACAGCGCTGCTGCTAGCATCGGCATCGCGAGAGGGTTTAAGAGGAGTTTAGGGAGGGAGGAGGTGAAGTATGTGTGCCAGGGCGAAACTCCCCATTCGGACGACGCCCCGTGATAGACGTTGAAGATGAATGATGCGAGTTCGGGCCAGACGGGGCGGAGCCAGAATGCTGAGTCGACGACGACGGAGGCGGTGATGGATAGGGCTGCAGCAGGGAGCCCGGCGAGGATGACTGTGCGTAGATCCGTGCGGCGTGTCCAAAGCAGGAATCCCACCTGCGTGGCAAGTAGTAATGCGATTTCCGCGCGGAAAATCACACCCGCTGCTACCAAAAGGTAGATTCCGTGTCGCACCTGAGCCCGCTGGCTTGCGGCATTATTCCCAGGCACAGGGAGGAAAGCGCGCGCCGCCTCGGTGGTGAGGAGGAGTGCGAAGATGTTGGGGAGGGTGCGGGAGGCGTAGAAGGGAATGTGGAATTGTGTTGCTTGGAGGAGGATATACCACCTCCCCACACCGGGACCGAAAGCCTTGGAAAGCGCGCGCGCGTATCGCAGGAGCGCAGCAGCGGTTAGGGAACCGAGGATGAAGCGTGCGGTCTGCTGAGCGGACCCATTGACGAGGGTGTGGAAGAGGAGTTGTGAGTGGGCGAAGTGCAGCGGGGTGCCAAGGAAGGCATTGGTGAAGGTGCGAATATACGCAAAAGAGGTAGCGTGGAGAAAGGCCCTCGTTAGCTGCGCGAGGAGCAGGGTGCCGATGAAAGTCCGCGGGACGGCGCCGGGGAAGGAGATGTGGTCGTAGTTGGCGCGGATGTGGGGGACGAAGGTGGAGGGTGAGAGGGGGGTGCCGTAGGTGAGGATGTCGTGCGTGGCTTGGATGTTGAAGGATTCTTCGACTTTGGTGTAGGGGGCGGCGAGGAGGTGGAGGAGGATTAGGGCGGGGAGGAGGAGGGGGAGGGTTGTCTCTGTGGGGGGGGGTGGTTAGCTCTCTGTCTGCTGGTTGTGGTAATATGGCCTGAATAAACGTACGTAGTGCTCTCATCTTCTATTTCCGCGATGCCATTGTCGTAATAGTAATAGTAACGTACGGGATATATATCTATCCTCAAACCACCCCTTCGTACTTATATACCAACTTAAAATATAGTGGATGCCTCGTTGGCCCCTCGGCGTGCCCCCAAGCTCGGTCGGCCCCCAAGCTCGGTCGGGACTCCCTCAAACAGCGAGCTCCCCCATCTAAAATGTGGGGACGGAAGTTCCCGCACCGGAATTCTGGCTTCAAGCTTCCCACGTAGGTAACCCCATCGACCAACGCCCTCCCCGCCGCCCGCAAACACACATCCACTCCCAGCACGCATTCTTTCTCCGGGGAAAAGGGAAGCTTCGAACCGACAAGATGATGTTCTTCGGCCTCGGCGGCATCTTCTACTGTTTGTCCCCCCCCATGCCCCTATCTCCCATCTCCCATCCCACCTCCCCTCTCCCTCCCCTGTTACCTTGGCCCCCCGTCGGTCGCAACACAGAAAGCTAACGAATACAAGTCATGGTCCTCGTCACAAACGCCATCGCCATCCTCTCCGAGGACCGCTTCCTGGCGCGCATAGGCTGGTCGGCCTCCTCAGCCTCGGAGCCCGCGTTCGGTGCTGGGCCCGGGGGCGACGCGAGCGTGAAGAGCAAGATTGTGAATCTGATTGCGAGTGTGCGGACGTTGATGAGGAGTATGTGTCTCTCTCTTCTTTTACTCCTTATACTGTCGGTGCGCGCGGACGGGGGCAGTGGTGTGGGAGGCAGCAGGAGGGGAAGGGGGGTGGGAAAGAGACAGATGGGATGTTTGATGGATGAGTAGCTAATACCAAACGCAGTCCCTCTAATCGGCATCAACCTCCTCGTCATAGTCTACGAGCTGATCCTCGGATAAAACCCCCCTACTGGATCACTGGGCTGGGACGGCCCTATCAACGATATCAAGCGGCAGGAGGACGAGCGCATAGAACGCGAGTGCGGGTATCATAATACGAAAACAGATTTTGGTTGGAAAAACTGTACTATAAACAAATTACGGGAAACACAGCGATGGCATACACAAACACGGCGTTACAAAGGGTGCTAGCGGGCGGGTGGAAGGTGCCTTTACAATAGCAGAACGAATCATCACGAAAATGAAAACCTCTTTCTCAAACTTCATAAAATCGAGTTCTATAAATTACAAGAATCGAGCACGCGGGTGGGTGGTGGTGATAATCAGACAATACTTCCATATCCAATATCATCTCTACTACCCAAACCAATCCACTATCCACTATCCAATATATATCCTCCCCCTCCCCCCTTCAAACCCCCAAAAAGCAGACACACACCACCAGTGCCTCCCTATCCCGTCCGCTGGGGTTCCACGCATCCCCCCCACGGCGTCCTGTGTGCTACATAATACTGTCTAATATTAAGTCCCTCCCCCCACCATCATCCATGCCCACTCCTCTCTCTGCTCGGAATAAAAAATGCTGTACACTCAAAAGTATGTCCAACGACGCCTCGACCATGAAAATGCGCGGCAAGGTTTTGACAGCGCGGACAAGAACTGACAAGGCAGACAGACAGACATCCCTCCCTCCCGTACTTTTTAGCGGTACCACCTCATGCTCACAATATATGTACTTTCCCCATTCCACCTCCAGACCCCTCTGCAAACACCCCATCCCCTCCTATCCAATCCAATCCAATCCACCCCCACATCACTATTGCGGCGTAAGATTACTCTTCTTCCTCCCCAAACTAAAGCTAAACCTCTCCTTCGCCGGCTTCGCCAACCGATCCGGGATAGGCGGTATAGGGTGGTCACCATCCACCGCCACCTCTCCCTTCGCGGAGTCCGGTTTGAGCCATCCCAGCGACCTCCGGCTCATGCTCTTCGAGCCGGGCTTGTTGCGGTTAACAGTCAAGCCACTAATGAAGCCATTCTCCTTCTTGTTATTGTAGTTGTTGCTGCTGCTGCTATCAGACGGTGCATTCACCAGCGACCCCGCCGACGACGCAGCCTCGCGCCGTCTCTTCTCCTCATCCTCCGCCGCCGAGATCTTACTCGCGTTCATCGCATTCTTCAAGGCCTCAGCCTGCGTCCTCTGCGCCTCCTTACGCTTATGATCGAGCTCCTTCCTCTGTCTCTCGTCCGCCTTGGCCTTCTCCTTGTCAGCCGCAGCCTTCTCCTTCTCAGCGTGCTTCCTCGCCTTCTCAGCCTCCTTGCTCTCCTTCTTCGCGGCTGCGCGGTCGGCCTTCTTGGGCGCCTCGAATTGCGATGGTAGGGACTGTGCTATTGTGTCTGGCACCGCTGGGTGCATTTCAGGGGAGGTCGAGAGTGTGGGGTTCGTTTGTGCCTGGGCTAGAGGTGGTAGTTCGTGATTGGCCGGCGTCGGAGGCAGTGTCATCTGCCTCGAGATCAGGCCTGCGTTCGCGCCGGGTGTCTGCGGTTGCGTGGTTGGGATGCCCGCTTCTTCTGTGGCAATTGCAACCTCCGCGACACCCTCGGCCTCTTGTTCCTTGCGAACAGCTTCTAACGTCGTTTCCTGGTAGAACAGGACGTATGCACATGCCATTCCCGGTTTATCACCAAAGAAGTTGCGCACGTAATGTTTATCAACGGGCTCGACCATCTCGTCGTCGAATAATAACCAGCCTCTATCTTGTGTCTTGATAATCGATATGTAATGACCGTGGTATGCGTTTCCACCAATGTGCACAACAACAGCGTAAAGCTCGTAGAGCCTGTCCGGATCCTCTGCGTCATCCGTCGTGTTGAACATACGCAAATGGTATGGATACACGACTCTGTGGAACAGCTTCTGCAGGCGCGTCATGTCCTCGGTATACTTAAATCTCTTCAAGTGTAGCGTCAGGATCTTCGGCAGCCGCTTGATCTTCATGCGTTTCTCAGCTTCTTGCAGCCCACCACAGTTGTCGCAGTGAAACTTGTTTCTCTCGCACAGCATTTCCTCCGCTGAAAATTTCCGGAGGCAGGACGTGACCGACGAGTGCTGTTCTAAGTCGATTGACAGATCAATGAATGTCTCGTCTCTCTGGGACGCAGCTTCGCAAGTAAGGCATTTAGTCTCAGACGTCAAAACGCCCTCAAAAATATCATGAACCCATCCGGTCCCAGGGGACTGAGCACCAGTTGACAGGCCCATCGCCGACGCAGCATTAGCAAAAGCCGACATCATTCCATCGCCCAGAGCTTCTTCATTCTTAGGCGGCTCTAGTTCTTTTAGTCTTCTTGCATTTTTTTCCACATTTGTAATCACAGCATTGAGCAAGATTCCGTAAAATTCGTGTGCATCTTGGTGCATCGTAGTGCGGAACATCTCATTGTCCCGCTTGAAGATCTCCAAAAACCTCTGTGGGCTGAGTATACCCATCCTCGTCTGCGACTGTATGAGCGTCGTAAAAATGTCTTTCAAGGCCGTGAAGGTGGATTCCTCCATGCCATATTGACGGGCATTCTCGTATGTCAAGTCTACAATAGGCCCTGCCAGCATGGCCTGCTTCTTTTTATATTCTGGCGAGTCTGGCTTATCTTCTGGCCTCATCTGACCTGGGGGCGCCTGCGGAGGTGGTGTTGCCGCTACGGTCGCTCGCCGCTTCGCTGCTTCTGCTGCCGTTAATCCCTTTGCGGTTTGTGGGTGAACTGCTCCTCCGTTCATGGAGCTCGATATGACAGGTTTTGGGTTTGCGTTCGGGGTATCGTGGGGCGAATGAGGGGGGTATTGTAATACATGTTCTCGGAATGGTATGGAGTAGTATAGAGCTTGAACAATTGAATTGCAGTAACTGTATATTGTCAGCAAGGCGATCGCGCCTGGGGAAGTATAATCACAAACCAGGTATTCCCGAACTATTTTTTCCAAAGTCAGTAACTGCGCAACCTGTGTGAAATGGAAGGGGGGGTCTCATACATTTTCCATCCCAAAGAACTTGTCACTCCCATCAGGTCGGATAGGCCCAGCATTGAGCAACATCTTCTCCAACGGCGTCAACTCCACAACAGGCTCCTGCTGCTTCTTCGACGCATTCGCATTCTGGCCCGGACTCGACGGTCCCTACCACTCAGTCAGCACAAATCCACCTCCCAAAAACCTCACCGCGTCGCAAAACCAACAGCTCGGGCCCAAAACGAACCCGCCCTCGCCGCAGCCCCGCCATTGGTCATCGGCGCACACGACAAACGAAAAAAGAGAGACTCACAGTGCCAGTCTTGAACTTGCTGAACAGGCCCGCCATGGCGACGACGGCTATGTCGTTGCGTTGCGGTGCGGGGGGGGGTGCGTGATCGAGTCGGTCGAGGGGCGGGCAAGGGCCACTGTGGGACGTCACACACAGGTTCGCCGGAGGCAGGTGGGATGGAGCTTAGGCTGTGCTCATCTCAATTCGCGACATGCAGTGTGTGGAGGTCAATGGGGAAGGAGATATTCTCGCCCTTTGCCAGGTTCCGGGGAAAAGAGAATTGGGGCTCGGGGGGAGATGTTTGTCAAAGCGGGGAGAAAGGGTGGTTGTGGGAGCGCCTTCCTTCTTGCCGGTTCAGCTTTGGGGGCCGGAGCGTGCAGGTTCGTGGGTTGGGGTCAATGGGGGAGAGCCTGGTGCTACTTGGTGGAGGATAGTTGCTGCTGGTGGAGGGTAAGGATGGATGAGCGAGTTGACATGGACTTGGACATGAGATGGGAGCAAACGGGCGCAGAGATGGTGGAGGGCTGGTTGTTGGTTTTGGTTTCGGTGGTTATGGTGGAGTGGTGGCATCCGATGTGGTGGTGGTGTCTCGGGAAGGAGTGGGTTGAAAGGTGGACCCTTTGTAATGGAAAGGAAGCATGGAGGAGCATGGGAGGAAGAAGGAAGCAGTGGGGGATGGAGAAGTGGAGGATGGAGTGTGCGTGGTGCATGGAAGGTGGAAGGTGGAAGGTGGTAGAGGAGTAACTGGGGGAAGACTGGGGGGTGGGTTGAGGTATGGAGGTACTTTAGAGTAGTATGGGAGGAGCAGCAAGCCACTATGTACTTTGTTTAGTATGTTTACTAAGTATTACTAGTGGTAATCATACAGTAGCAGGGCTCAGAGTACACCAGAGAGGGTAGAAGTACAGAATCAGGTAAGCCACGTCTATTTAATGTTAGAGTAGAGAGTAGAGGGATCCTTCTAAATTGATAGGAGGAATGGGGGAGGAAGGCATCCGAAAGGCTGATTTGATGGAAGGTTGTTATGGGGTGGTTATTGGGGCTACTAGAGGCTAGAATGGGGCCAACCAAGTCGAACCGTGCTGAGTGCATAGTGGTACGATTAATGGGGATTGTTGGGATGGAGAGAGGCAGGACAGGCTGGAGAGAGGCTGCAGAGAGACTGGACTTGGAGAGTTAGAGTCGTAGTGCAGAGTAGTAGTAGGAGTTAATCTAGTAGTAGGAGTAAGTAGTAGGAGTAGTAGGAGTAGTAGTTTAAGGAAGAGTAATGTTATGTACATACATACATACAAACATACAGTAGTACTGTAAGGTACACTTCACATCAGTAAGCAGTAAAAGTCGAGTAGTACAGTAGTTGGAGTAGTAGTGTCCTGCAGGTCACAATTGTTGGTACGAGTAACTCCAGTCGTAACTCTACAGCCTGATCCTGATTCATCCAACATCACACATCTAAATACTAACCACAGCCACCATCAGATACAGAGTACACATAGTATTGTGGCTGCTAGTACGCGCACAGCCTCTCTACTCTCCTCTCCTCCTCTTCTACTCTCCCAAACACTCCTACCTCCGTACTACACCCGTAAGCCCCCCTCCTCCCACCTCCACCCAACACCAACACCCCTAATCCCTCTCCCATCCAGCCGATCCCTCCCCGCCAAACCCCTCCTAGACCACCCTTCCCTCGTGGCTCCCCCAGCACCTCGCACCTCGCTTCCCACCCACGCAGATTTGACAGCACCCAAACCACACCCACGCCCACCAATCACAGTGCCTACACCGCCATCCCAAACAATCCTTGAACTGCCATGTGCTCAGCTGTTGATGGACGTAGTGCAGTAGCACCAAGGCGTTCTGTGTGTCTAAGGTGTCTCTCCAGTCTACCGTACACAGAAATCAGCCAGCCAGCCAGCAAGCAATGTGTTCATCCCTCCTTTTACCCAGCACAGTCGTACCTAACCAGCCCTGCCAACTTCCCACCCCTCCACCCCTTCCAACCCTCCCTCCCCTCCCATCCGCCTCCAACTTCCCCAGACCGCACCCCCCCTGGCCCGCCCATCCCCCTCCCCTCCATCCACACACCACGGACAACAACCCTCCGCAATACCGCCGTGAGACGCCACGTTTGGCGGGGAAGGGAGGGGAGGGGGACCATCGCATCGACATCCCCCGCCAACCCGACACCACGCCACGGGCTACGGAAGGGGGTGAGCTTGTGTGTGCTAGCCGCTTGCTTGCTTGCTGTTGGCGGGCAGAGTTTCCCCGGCGAGGGACGTATGATGGTGGCGAGGATGGGTGGGAGATCGGATCGGCACGTGTGGAGTTTTGGGGGAGGATGTACGTAGAGGGTATGCAGTTGTTGAATCAGCTGGACGACTGGTGGTGGTTACGTGTGTTTGCGATAGGCAGCTAGAGATGAGGTAGGCTGCTAGGTTGCAGCTATAGCTGTCATGACCAAGAGGGTCTGTGAAGGGTGGTGGTGGTAAGCTGATGACAGTACAGCACGTGAACACGAGGGATGGCTGCCTCTCAAGGCACGTAGAATAGCTTTCCCGGCCAAGAGAAAGCTATACGTGCACATCTAGGAAGGGTGGTGGTAAGGTGTTGTTGGAAGGTCAGCACGTGAACATGATCGATAAATGGCTGCCTCCTTCTAGGCACGTAGTATAGCTTCATCGAGAGCTCTAAGAAAGGTAGCAGGCAGTAAGTCATCATAGCCCCTCTAGTTGAGTACCCAGGACACAAGCACAAACAGACCAAGACATACATCATATACACATTGTATTCCCACCAACATCGCGCCGCTACAAGTGGTATCCCTCCAAACTCCGCAGTCATGACCGCATCGCATCGCCGTATCACACTATACAAAAAAAAGCCCTTCGCAGCAAACAAACTTACAAAGCAACTTACAATCGCTGCCCGCTCCCCAAAACACACCTATCTTACCGTAAACATCCCCCAAAAACCTCCCCCCTCCCCCTCGTCCCCACTACAAATACCTCAACCGCCTCGTCGCATACGCCGCCCCCAACGTACTCAACGCCCCAATAAACAAACAAACCGCAATCCCATTAACCCCCTCCTTCCTCCCCACCTCCCCCCCACCACCCTCCCCCGCCAACTCCGGGCTCTTCCCCGGCTCCAACACCGAGAAAACAATCAACGAGATAAACGTCCCCACAAACTGCGGAAGCGTAGTATAAATATTCAGAATCCCAAAATAAATCCCCGACAGCTCGCCCGTCGACGCAATGTCCTCGTCGCCCCCTCGGTGCAGGAGCGAGGCGGAGGAGGGGCGCAGGAGCTCGAAGGAGTCGGAGCGCCGCGCGTTGGAGAGGCGGCGGTAGGAGGATGTGGGTTGGGCGCCGGAGCTGAGGCGGTTTACTTCGATGCCGAGGAAGGCGAAGGGGGCCCAGGAGCCGAGGACCCAGGGGCTGGGAGGGGCGTTAGTTAGGTATAGTTTAAGGGGTAGGGGGGTGACTTACAGTCCGCAGAATGCGACGAGGGCGGTGGCGAAGCGGAAGGATGATGCGAGGGGAGCGAGGATCATGGCGCCGGCGAACATGAAGTGTCCTATGAACCACGCTGTGAGAAGATCAGGCTTGTGTTTCGTGACGAGCTTGACGAGCTTTGCGATGCTGCTCGGTGGGCGCGGCGTGAAGTTATCTTCTTCCGGCGAGCGCACGAAGAAGGGCATGAGGAAGGCGCCTGCGAATGTGACCATAGAGAACACAACCAGCGCCATGCTTCCGATCCGGCCTACATCTCCAAGCGCGTCTTCCGACTGCTTCACATCCACGGGCGCGTCGTAGCGGAAGTACGTCTCGCCCACCCAAGTGCTGCCGTAGAAAAGAAAGGGGAACCAGCCGATCCAGGCCCAAAATTGCGCCCAGCAGATGGCTTGGATGCGAGGGGGGAGGTGCATGATGGTTTTGATGATCTTGCGTACGACCTTGACGCCGCTGGTCGTGGCATCGGATGCTTTGCCGGAGATGAGGACGCGCTCCGTTACGGCCCAGGAGGATACGCCGACGGTGAACATCAGGATGAAGGAGGCAATGAGGACTAGCTTCTTCAGCTGGGTATCTCCCATTCCCTTCCCGAAGATAGAGACGAGGTCGATTGTCCCCGCCGCGTACCCAACCAGGTGTCCCACTGCGACCATCCTGCTCGCCCACGCCGATCCGAGTTGCTGCTTCGGGATAGGCAGGGTATCCACGATCAAGCTGCGGCCACAGGATTGTATCGCATTGATGGCAAAGTCCACAGCGTAGATGCTGAACACAGCCACCACGATTGTCCACGTCTTGGCCTTCTCCTCGTCCGACACGAACACCCCCACGAGCTCCTTCGCCCATGCCATCGTGATGAACGAGAGCGAAACGATTATCGACGCGATGACCATGAAGGGCCTCCTCCGCCCGAATTTCGACTTCGATTGATCCGCGATCACGCCCACGATGGGCTGCATTATGAGGCCGGAGAGGGGCCCGGCGATCCAGACGAGGGAGGTTCGACTTTTTGTGAGTCCGAGGGCGAGGAGGTATGGTGTACAGTCTGTGATAGTATATTAGCATTCCATAATCAATAAAACAGTGCGATTGAGGTGCTTACAAGTCATCTCGACTCCCCATGTGAACCTAGAAAGTTATAAGCATAATTATCCCCCCAAGCTTGAGCAGCTGAGCTTACTGAATCCCAATGAGGGATACGGTCAACAGAGCCATCCGCATAGACTCCGTAGAGCCCTTTATGGACGGCTGTCCTGCCCACGACGCCATATCTTTGCCGTCTCCCAATTTATCCTCCATCAAGTCCTCGTGGTCCTCCGGTCGCCGCCAACCGCCCGTCGGATACCTAGGCACAGAGTACCCGTTGGCATCATCACTCGAATTGTCTTTGAGCACTATCATAGCTTCTCTGCATATTTCCTCACGTACACCCTTGACAGCACAACAAAGGTCGTTTGGGGTAGTCGTCGTCGTTTCGTCAACAGTTTTAAACGTTTTTGAGGGCTGGGTGACCTAGGAGGCGTCGAATTTGGGGATATTTTGGGAACGACAGGGGTGTCCCTCAAGCGGCGGGTGAATTGGCTCGCGTTTCGGGACATGGGGTGCCCACGGGAGGGTTATCGCAGGTCCACGATCGCTGGTCCTGGCCCCTCCTCATCAAAAATGATTGCGTGTAAACCACTCCTAAAACACCTTAATTTTAGACAATGTGGAGAAAGTAATCTAGACCACCTTTTGCTATGCCGATGATGCAAAATGGGAAAGGATAGCTCAAGCGGCAAAAAGGCAAAAAAATATAGTGTTCTTAATCGAGGTGATCCTCGACTCGCAGATTGCGGCTTCTGTGGATCGAACACAGTGCCTCCAGATATCGGAGCTGAAGTTGTCTTCAGTCTGGCGCTCTCCCAAGTGAGCTAAAGCCGCCTTGGTGTTAGACTGGGAGATTATCGGTGTACATAACATGATCATCGTTAACTTAAATTATAATACATTTTATCTATTTAATATGAGAATTTCGAATATATATGGAAGGTACGACTGTGAGTAGTTGCCAAAGCTACCCACCCAACAGTGCATTCAGCATCGCTCTTTCCCATAATATTTTTGCTCCCGCATACTGTAGTGTAAATAGTCGACCACTCAAAAAGCCCGATAAAAAGTTGCGGGAATCCTTTCGGGCTGCACCGAAAGACGGGTTCCCGGTTCGGAAATCCGTCAAGGACGCCGCGTCTGTCACATATCACTTCTTGGAGGGGGAGGCGGTCTGGAGGCTGAAATGACCCAAGCTCCCAGTCACAACCACTGTTACGACCTAGAAAAGCCCTTGTATAGCTACCGTGAAAGCTCAACTTTGGGAAATCAAAACTACGATTGGATGGTAAAATATCGCTCAGCACACAAGGGCAACCGGGGAGTTATAAACGCGAAGGTGTACGTGGTGTGTGGGCGTTAAATCAAGATTTTGGCTTCCTGTGTAATGTATACCGGAAATGCGCAGTGGGCCGGCGGTCCTCACTACATTTTACTCAAAAGGGGGCCCTTTCAAGAGGAGAAGCCGTAAGAAAACCCACGAGTAGAGAGGGGTTCAACATCCATGGTCCGATCCAGCCCGATCCAACAGCCCCCAATTTACTTCCTTGGACAGAGACAGTAAGCACAGCGAGGATATAGAGTATGTACTGTCGCATTGGGCGGGATGATCGATATATTTGGCCCAGGCTGTGCCATCCTTACAGAGTGTGATCCCATCAGCTGCACGCCGCCTGTTTCCACATAAGCTCTCCTGCATATTACCCTGGCCGCGCATCGTTTAGAGATTCGAAGATTAGGTCTTCATCTGACAGATCGCTGGATCTCTCAGAAGGTATTTGATGGTAAGGGGAGCTGCGATGTGATACAGTAAAGTATAGTTGCCGATACAGAAACTGCACTGTGCACGGCATGTCCAGTGCGGGATGTATGTGAGACAAAAGGCTGGATGTTGAATATCAAGAGTACTCGAGTATCGGCAAGTTGGAATACGGGGGAAGTACTACTCTACTGACTGTGCGGTGCATCCTCACCCCCACGTCGCTCAGCAAAGGAAAGCGCAATCCTGCCTCTCTTAGCCGATTACAGGTTATTGTCGCCACCGATGAGGGCTGAGAGTCTGTGTGTATTTATGTAGTGGAGAAGTTCTGGGGCCAAACTTGCGCGCTTCAGTCATCTTGCCTCGGGGCTTACGAGTAGCGGCCCGGATGTCTCTGACGAGGCTGGCTATCCCCATCCATCCCCGAGAGCCAGTAGGCGTCCCCCGCCACATCACAGGCACCCAATCGCTACTGGCCAGCGCGCCCTTACAGTCAGAGACATGTCCCCAGTGACCTCGCGACAACTCATATTCTATTCTATTGCAGGTTCACGAACTGATCTTCACGCCCTCCACGCCTTCCACGCCTTTGGTTCGTACTCACGTTTAGGCGCGGTGGTGGAGGTGGCGGTGGTTTGCGACAGCCCCAACTGACCTGCGTCTCACTTCGACTCCCCGCCCGCGGCCACTCAAGCCGGTTCCGACGGTCACTACATTGACGTCGCACCACTCACTCGAACGTCGGTTCACGATAAACACACTCTCATCGTGTCCCCCGGCGATGAGGGAAACGATCGTCATGTTCGGCAGTCTACCCGGAAGCCCTCTGGACGGGGAGCTCAGCCCAACCTTCGACGACGACAACCATAATGGTGTCAGCATCTTCGCTGAACCATCTCATATGCTCGAAAGCGGGGAAACTCAGCCTGCGGGGCTTGAAATACAAGAGCCGCCATCCAACCCAGACGAATCTACGCCATATCCCATGAGCGACGACGAAGGGGGAATGCTGTCAGATGGTGGGGTTCAGCTGGATATCAGTCAAGCTCATGCCGAGTCCGTTGATCTCGACACAGATATGGCTCAGCCCGAAGCCGAGGAAAACCCCAATTTACCCTCAATTCCGCAAATCCATGTCATCGCGGATTATGGGACCACCAATATTGCCGTTGGATTAGAGTCAGACACCATGCAACCCTCGTGGCCACAGGAACACGGCCCTGGTGCCAGTGCGGCAGTGGCTTATCAGATTTCGAACCTATTAGATGAGATATCAGGCTTGACACAACAAATACAGCATACTCAGGACGAGCATCCAGAACTGCAGCATATAGAGCAACAAATCCACGACCTGCAACAACTTCAGACCTTGCAACACATCCAAGGCGTACAAGAGCAAGGCGAGCAGCCAACGGTACCACACGGGGTGGCTTATGATCAAGGTAATTTACTTCTTTTTTATAACCCTGTACTTTTTGCTCCTTCCTCGAGTACTGGAAGCCAACTTGTCCATGCAGGTTCGATGCCTACCGTATCCATGCCTCTCAACGCGGAAGACTCAGGTGCCGTCTCGTCACTCTTGGAACCTGGTGCCCAGGCTTTAACTCATGTTTCGCACATTCCTCCACCAGTGAATACTTCAACACAGTCTGGTATTGCTGGAATATTTGAAGTCATGAACGGCGTTGATATACCTTTCACTGCTCCTCCAGCTAATACCGTACAAGTCGACGATACACATGACAACATGACGCTATCCGACTTCCTGTTCCGCTGGAGCCTCACTATCAGATCTGAATCGAGGAAGGCAAACAGAGGTCCTCGACTAGAGCGTTTGCGCGAGTTCGGAACATCCATGCCAACCGAAATCCGAAGGACGGATTTGCGAGGCGAAAGGTGTGATATCCAGGGGATAAACTGGAAAAAACTGGAAGTCAAGCGACGAGACGCCAGGAGGATGCGGATCGCGAGTTATAAAAACTATCACAACTTAACCCCGCCACCCTGGCTGCCGCATGTTCTTAGCCACTCCCATATCCAGGACGATAGCGAAGACTTTTTCAAGTTTCGCCGGATGAATTTTAAGCACAAGATGGACCTCCCTCACTTTCAGCTGCGGAACCTTGTTGCCTGCACATCCAGGAATAACGTTTTCTTGGCCGGCTCATTTCGTGTGATCCAGACAAATCCTAATTACGGACAGCGTTGCATTGCAATGAACCTTTCCGAGCCAGAAGTCCAGCCGACGCACGGGCCGCCGTGGGGTGGCGTTCAAATATCGACTCTTGCTGCCAACCATGGTGTTCTCATTGCCGGCGGCTTTCATGGCGAATATGGCATGAAGGCATTGAGTCAACCGGAGTCCAAGCACATTGAGGGGCTTGTTGCAGATCATCCGAACTGCATAACAAATCACATCCAAATCAACCTCAGTCGACAGAGCGGACTTCCCGAAGCCGTCATCGTTTCGAATGATAACGGAATCCGTACATTGGACTGCACCACCAATAAGTTCACAAGGTACCACCACTATGAACATGCCATCAACTGCTCAGCCCAGAGCCCGGACCACCGACTCCGAGTGCTTGTCGGTGACACTTGCGATGTTATGATCTGTAATGCGGAAACAGGAGAAATTCTTCAGAAGCTCGAAGGGCACTGTGACTACGGATTTGCCTGCGACTGGGCAGATAACGGATGGCACGTGGCAACCGGAAACCAGGACAAACTAGTCAAGATCTGGGATGCCAGGATGTGGAAAACAAGCCAGGGAGAGGCTAAACCACTGGCAACAATTTCCTCGACAATGGCCGGCGTGCGGAGCTTGAAATATTCCCCATTAGGAAGCGGAAAGAGGGTGCTGTTAGCATCGGAACCTGCGGACATTATCTCAGTCATCGATGCTGAGACATATGAGTCAAAGCAGACGCTCGATCTGTTTGGAGAAATTGCTGGCACCGACTTCTCCCCAGATGGGCAAAGCATTTTTGTCGGCGTACACGATAACTCTAGAGGCGGGCTTATGGAGTTTGAGAAGTGCGGATTTGGTCAATCATACGAACATGAAAGCATTTTCCGGAAACGAGATCGCGAGGTTGGTATGTATGATAGCGAGGAGGTCGATGAGAGCATGAAAGATATGGCGGCCGGGCTAGACTGGAAGAGATCAATGGCGGATGTGGTTGCTAATCCCAAATCCAAACGCACCGCAACGCATCGACGGAGACGAGCAGCCAGACTAGGGGATCTAGAGGCTTACTGAACTGGAGTTATACATAAGGGAGACGACGCAAGGGAGAAGGTGCCGACCGTTATTATCAACAACGGTTTGGACGATACGATGCTACGACACAATCATTTTTTTTTCGCTATATCACAATCATTTTAATCAAGGGGCGCTTCAAGGGGATGATACCAGGGAAAGGCATGGACATATACGGGGTGGTGGTTGGTGAGGCTTAGCATTTTCCGGCGTTTTCAACAGGAGCACAATGGCCCAAGGTGCCCTAAAACATGGGCTACTTACTATTGTTCTCTTCATGGAATATTTTGATTCGACTGGGATAAAATAACTCACTTAAAATAATATCAATTTATGACGAGTAACCTTTTTCCATCATTTTGCTCTTCACATGTTCAGCGTCTTGCCTGATATGTTAGGCGTGAATGTCGGCGGCGTCTTCCCGCCGTGGTAGGATCCCAAAAGTATTGTCTAGTTGCACCCCGTTTTGCTTGTACACACCCGCATCGTGACCAAAGTCGCGCCCACACTCCTTTTAGTGATCGTTCTTTCTTATTCATAGTCAATGCGTGCCTCTGCTCTTTCACTGGTCAATTTGACTGTTCGCAATTCGCTATATATACGGCCAGCCCTTCGCAGGTTCCCAATTCAGCGGCGCGGCCTCACCAATAGCAACCTGCCCTATCGAGCTCTTTCCAAGACAACGTATGTAGACAGAAGCTAGCCCTGCTACTGCCCGATACCCCGCGCCCCCCCAACTAACAGAAGACAGGACAACATTACCCTCCAACCGGCCACAACTTTCAAATACCAGGAATATAATCAAAGCTACCTCGGCCAGACACTGCTCCTACCGACGTCACGAAATGTGCAAACTACACGGAGAAAGCGCGGTGGGAAGTGTTGTGGACGTTACACAGGGAAGAGAGATCTTGCCTGGGAATGTTATCCCAAGACACTACCATTTGACCCTCGAGCCAAACTTCAAGGACTTCACCTATGAGGGGCATGTCATTATCGACTTGGACGTCGTGGAGGACACCACCTCGGTTTCCCTCAACACCCTGGAGCTGAATATCAAGAGCACAAAGGTGATCTCTGGGGACCAGACGATTACGTGAGGACCCCGCATTCTCTGTTTACTCTCTTTTGCACTGTAACTGACCACTCTGCCCTCTAGGTCGTCCCCCGAACTATCATACAATGAATCAACACAGACGACCAAGGTTGCCTTCAAAGAGGTCATCCCAGCTGGCAGCAAGGCACAGCTCGAGATGACCTTCACGGGCGAGCTTAACGACAAGATGGCTGGTTTCTACAGATCGTCATACAAGAACAAGGATGGATCGACTGGCATACTCGCAACCTCTCAAATGGAGCCTACGGACGCCAGGAGGGCCTTCCCATGTTTCGATGAGCCGGCGCTGAAGGCTGCCTTCACCATTACGCTTATTGCGGATAAGAACCTTACCTGCCTGAGCAACATGGATGTGGCTTCCGAGAAGGAGGTGACGTCTGAAGTTACGAAGACTACCAAGAAGGCTGTCACGTTCAACAAGTCGCCATTAATGTCCACATACCTGCTGGCCTTCATCGTTGGAGAGCTAAACTATATCGAGACCGACAAGTTCAGACTGCCAGTTCGTGTCTACGCTCCCCCTAACCAGGATATTGAGCACGGCCGATTCTCTCTGGAGCTGGCTGCCCGCACCCTGGAGTTCTACGAGAAGACCTTCGACAGCGAGTTCCCGCTGCCAAAGATGGATATGGTTGCCATTCCAGATTTCGCTGCTGGTGCTATGGAGAACTGGGGTCTCATCACCTACCGTGTCGTTGATGTGATGTTCGACGAGAAGACCAGCGGTGCTGCTACCAAGGAGCGTGTCGCCGAAGTCGTTCAGCACGAGCTTGCCCATCAATGGTTCGGAAACCTGGTTACCATGGACTTCTGGGATGGACTGTGGCTTAACGAGGGATTTGCTACCTGGATGTCGTGGTACTCGTGCAACATCTTCTTCCCAGAGTGGAAGGTATGGCAAGGATATGTTACCGACAACCTCCAAAGTGCCCTTGGCCTTGATTCGCTTCGCAGCAGTCATCCTATCGAGGTCCCTGTCAAGCGTGCCGACGAGGTTAACCAGATCTTCGATGCCATTTCGTACTCGAAGGGTTCTTGCGTTCTGCGCATGATTTCTACCTACCTCGGTGAGGACGTATTCATGGCGGGCATCAGACTTTACCTCAAAGAGCACGCCTATGGCAACACTCAAACTGGTGACTTGTGGGCTGCGTTGAGCACCGCCAGTGGCAAGGATGTCCGCAAGGTCATGGACATCTGGACCAAGAACGTTGGATACCCTGTTATCACCGTGACCGAGAATGACGACAAGAGCATTCACGTCAAGCAGAACCGCTTCCTTCGCACAGCTGACGTGAAGCCAGAGGAGGACCAGATCCTCTACCCTGTCTTCCTCAGCCTTCGTACTAAGGATGGCATTGATGAGACCCTGACCCTCACTGAGCGCGAGAAGTCTTTCCCCCTTGCCAGCAACGATTTCTTCAAGCTTAACGCCGACCACACCAACATTTACCGCACATCTTACACTCCAGAGCGCCTTAAGAAGCTCGGTGAGGCCGCCAAGGGTGGTCTCCTGACTGTCGAGGACCGTGCTGGTATGATTGCAGATGCTGGTGCGCTTGCGACATCCGGATACCAGAAGACTTCTGGTGTCTTGAACTTGCTTAAGGGCTTCAACAGCGAGACTGAGTTTGTTGTATGGAACGAGATCATCACCAGACTTGCTGCTATCCAAGGCGCATGGGTCTTCGAAGACCCGAAGGTCAAGGAGTCGATCGAAGCCTTCACCAGAGAGCTCATCAGCGAGAAGGCCCACAAGGCCGGCTGGGAATTCAAGGAGTCTGATGGCCACATTGAACAGCAGTTCAAGGCCATGCTCTTTGGTAGCGCTGGTCTTGCCGGCGACAAGGTTATCATCGATGCCGCAAAGGACATGTTTGCCAAGTTCTCCAAGGGTGACCACTCTGCCATCCACCCCAACATTCGTGGTAGCGTCTTCGCCATGGTCCTGAAATACGGCGATGTCGAGGAGGTAAGCTTTAAATCCACATTCCCATCTAGTTCTTTAGCTAACCCAAATAGTACGACACCATTCTCGGCGTCTACCGCAACTCGGTCAACACCGACGAGCGCAACACTGCCCTCCGCTCTCTCGGCCGCGCCAAGAACCCGGAGCTCATCCAGCGCTCCCTCGCCCTCTCCATCAGCGATGAGGTCAAGGAGCAGGATATCTACATGCCCATCAGCGCACTGCGCACCCACCCCGACGGCATCAACGCGCTGTTCGAGTGGATGACGGTGAACTGGGACGAGCTGGCCCGCCGCCTCCCGGCTGGTCTGTCCATGCTCGGCTCCATGGTGTCGATCTGCACATCTAGCTTCACGAGCTTGGAGCAGAAGGCTAAGGTGGAGGCGTTCTTCGCGGAGAGGAGCACCAAGGGCTTCGCTATGGGATTGGCGCAGAGCTTGGACTCTATCCATGCTAAGAGCAGCTGGTTGGAGAGGGATCGCGAGGATGTCGCGAAGTGGGTTAATGAGAATGGGTATACCGCTCCTACGGTGAAAAGCGAGCTTTAAATTTGGGTAGGTCTTTGAAGCCCCCCGTATATGGGAGGGGGGTCTTGGAAGCGGCGTCAGGGTGAACTACTATGAGGAAGGTCACGTTTGGCATAGATGCGGTGGATTTCGCAAGCCGTTTTAGGTAGTATTTATTATAATGGGAATCTTCTCTCTGGGGATCAGGTGGATTAAAATATATCGTTTGATTGGGATTGAGATTGATACTGCTGATAATGCTCGGACCTCGTCAGGACTGAGAAGACTACTACTGCCAGATCATTATACCCATCGCTTGTTTTGTCCTTTTAACCCTCAACAAATCAAATCCCGACAGAAATTATCATCATGGCCTAGCCATGACCAGTTCCCTCCTTTGCTCCAATAAACACCGTGTAAACGCCCCTGACGATGCATATCCGAGGAGCGACAGTTAGTCCAGATGCGCTATCTTCAGGATATCGTGTCTGTGGAAGAAGCTCCTGTTTCGCTTCCCGAAGATGTCTGGAGGAGGAGGAGGGTTAGCTTTGAATCAGTGGCCGCCGTGTGTTTGGTGGCTGATGGGGAAAGAGAGGGGTGGAGCTTACACATCGGGACGCTGAGCAGACAGACGACGACTTGCACGCTCGAGATGACCATAAAAACATATCGCGTGTCGTTGGTGCTCACCCACTTGAAGGCCATGAAGGTGAGACCGAAGCTGAAGAAGTTCTTGAAGATTAGGAGGCAGGTGAATGCCTCGATGGCGATGTTGCCTAGGATGGTGGGTTAGCAAGTAAGTCGCGGGTGGGGAAAAGGGAGTACCTACGATGCGCATCAATGATATAAAGCGAGCTCGCCACCGCGCCCACCACCATCCCCATAACCTCCAAACAGTAAAAGAACACCGCCCACGCCCAATGGAACCTGACCAAATCCGTCGCCACGATCCCGAACCCATACAGACCCGCACACCCCAACACAAGCTGCGGGATCACTAGCACGATACGGAATTCTGGCTCATAGATCCCCCCATTGCGCCGCGTCATGAACTTCGCGCTCCAGTCCGCCAGCGCGCCCGCAATCAAGAAACCGATTAAAGCGCCGATGAAGGGACCAGTGTAGGCGTACCCGCTCTCGACTTCGCCCCAGTAGTTGGGTGAGCCGAGGAAGATGGAGGCGACGAGGATGCCGATGAAGATGGTCCAGCCGATCAGGGTGCCTTGGATGAGGCAGGCCCAGAGGATGGCGGGGTGGAAGAAGAGGGGCAAGGGGCGGAGGAGGATCTTGAAGAAGTTCTCGTGTGTGTAGGTCCCGTTGAAGGGCTTGAGGGATTGGAGGTAGGTCTGTTTGGGAGTGTCGGCGCCGGGGTAGTGGTGCGGTGGTATGGCTGCCTCTGTTGAGGCGGGGGTGTCGTCGGATTTCTCGTTTTCGTTCCCGTTACTGCCATTGCCGTTGCCATTGGTTGGGGTAGGTTCCAGGCCAGAGTGGAGAGTAACATCTTGAGTGCTTTGACTGGCTGCCAGCATGTCTGTGTTTAGGCGTGGGTCGCGTCGGTATGCCGTCTCTGGGACAAAGAAGATTATTCCTGGGAGGCATAATGCGCAGAATATGGCCACGAAATTGAAAATCCACGGCACGCCCATGTTGTTTGAGATCTTGCCGGCGAGGATGGGAGTGAAGAATGCACCGCCGAAGAGGGCAAAATTCATTAGTGCCATGCGCTTGCCGCGTTCCTATTACCATCGTCAGTTCAAAACATTCATTGGTTAGGCGAGGACGTTGAGGATCATACATGAACGAAATACAGATCTCCCACGATTGCGTTGATGAGAGCCTCGAAGGGCGCATTGGCAACGCCCTGAAAGATCCTGGCCCATAGCATACTCGTATAATTCAGCCCGGCGGCGCCGGCCCAGGCACTCGAGGCGACCAACAGTACGGTCCCAAAGATTAGCAAGTGCCTCTTGCCCCATTTCCTGGCCGAGGGCACGAAGAAGGTTCCAGCGAACCCTACCCCCAACAGGAAGTATCCTGTCAGGAGAGCCCCATCTGTGACTGTTCTTCCATATTTTTCTGAGAGTGACAAGGTATTCGCAGCTAAGATGGGACCTAGTGCCGTTGCGAAGATTGCCGTTAGGGACAATACGAACATTATCACATCGCGTTTAAACAGCGGCCAATTCTGCGCATATCATTAGCCTTCAAAGCTACCCCGCGGATTATCTAGGCCATACTAGAGGATCATTCGGGTCATCGCTGGGCTGCGGAACGAGGATAATCGGATCCGGTCCGCTCGTATCGCATTTGAGATGGGAGACATCTTCTCTACCGGCTTCTTGCGGATGTGGCTTATCGAAATATCTAGTGGTGCCTTTACCGCATCATCAGTTCTAGGGATCGATAGTGGGGTGTGAATGCGCATACCCGGAACATGGTCCATCACCTTATCTTCCAGAATCCAGAGACCCATCTTGCCGCGTCTACAAAAAAGCTTCCGTCCTCGAGTTTCTGTCGAAGCGCTGGTCGGGTATGGTGATCAGGGTGGTATAGGGAGCATATGGGAAAATAGGCAGAGAGCAGCGCCGACCGCCTGCGCACTGCGTCTCCTTTTGAAGCTGCGCGAAAGCCGTGTGATGAGATTGATCATCCGTCGGCCATGAAGGGCGGCGGAGACAGCTGTAGCACCGTTGAGGCATGACGACTAACCGCTTCTGGACCGTGCTCACTCAAATGTCTGTGAAGTATTACATCGATTGGACCTTAACTCCGATGGGATCCCTTACCTCAGCCGATTTAGAAATAAGAGCGTCCATCCATATTTCTCGATGTCTCGATTGTTTACCTTACATCGACCTTACATTAGTGTTTTGTTGTCTTTATAAGTTTCCCATCAGTGGCTATTTTGTCACCTGTGTTACTGTACTACCCCAGATTCCCCAGAGTTGCTAGAAGGTAGCGGCGGAGCCTTGTTGTCACTTGTCACTGTAAGTAGTTTAGCGGCCACCCTGTCAACATTCGAGGGAAAATCACGTCGCACCTTGCTTTATAAGAATCAAATCCCCCTTAAAATATATATATGTTGTAATCATATCCCTAACTATGCAGACCTGCCATTTTTCAATAATTCACCGTATCACAGCGGCAAACGACAGTGAGTAAGATGTGAGACTTCGCGGGACCGAGACCACCGGATTTCGGGAGGGGATGTCACACCCATCCAATTAAATACAGTGAGCTCTTACTGTACTGAGTAGACCCTGCACCCCTCTGTTTAGCCGTTCCTGGATGGTCCCTCAATATCCGAATTGACCTCATCTCATCAATTGAACGTCTCCAACTCTATCTCACCACTCTCTTGCGATCGCAACCTCTACCACTACAACCCATACAGCTCAACCGCTACCTTTCAAAATGCGCGCCTCCGCCGTCATTGCCCTCGCGGCACTCATCAGCGTCAGCTCCGCCGCAGGCGGTGTTCCCGACTGTGCCGTAAGTCCCCCTTGCGCCACCAGACGGACAAGTACATTCTAACCTGTGCTCCCTCGCAGAAACCTTGCGTCGAGCAGTTTACATCCGGCTCCAACGTTGCCGGCTGCAACAAGCTCAACACGAACTGCATCTGCAGCAACAAAGACTTCCTCAGCAACATCGCCTGTTGCCTCGTCGACAAGTGCGATGAGGCCGGCCGTAGCGGCGCCATCGCCTACGCGAAGTCCATCTGCGCCACTGCTGACCCGCCAGTCGAGGTCCCGAGTGAGGTCGTCTGCAACTCCTCCTCCTCCTCCTCCAGCAAGGGGACAGCGGCCGCAACGACGGGCGGATCTACGACGGGCGGCTCTACGACCAGGGGAACTACGCAATCTCCTACTACCGGGACTACCTCGACGCCAACGTCGGCGGCACAGACTTCGAGCAGCTCAGGCGCCGCGATGGTGAATATGGGGAGCAGCGGGATGGGGTTGGCTGGTGGCTTTGCGGCGGCTTTGGTGCTCCTGTGAACAGTGCTCCTGCAAATATGGAGGGGTGGTAATGCGGTGGACTCGGTCAAGGTCCTGTAGGACGCCGTGTGACGTTCAGATGCGGGGTATGAGCGATTGTTTTGTGGTGGCTGCGATGTGAAATGGTTTGTCTTCGTGGCTTGCTCTGTGGGATATTTAATAATAGTCCATATGTGGTTAATATTCAAGTAATTAGCTTGAGCCGCCTTTAGTATTTATTCTAATGGCATGTTCCATCACCTGCGCTTGAAGATTGAAAAACCTGCTTGCTTCCACCAAGACTTTAGTAAATGAAGACGTGCATCGGGAAATCCCATGGTCGATGTTTCGAAATCACTAAGGCAGCATATGATACTCTCCAATCCGAACAGCGCCAAAAACGCGTCATAAGATGCCACAGACGATGTTTGAACCTAAAAAGGCAGCATGTGATACTTTCCAATTCAAACGTTGCTAGAAACGCGTCATGGACTGTCTGATGTTTCGAAACCACGCAAATAACATGATACATTTTAATCTGAACGTCCACAGAAACGTGTTAGTTAATGTCTTGGGCAACGCTTAGAAGCCACTCGGCGGCATATGATAAATCTTGTCGGCCCGAACGCCACCAATGAGGATCTAGGTGATGTCGTAGACTCAGAAACCACTCTGATAGCAAATAATCTCTTCCCAACCCAAACGTGAAGACGTGTCAGTGATAACCTGGTGTCACCCTCGTGCAACGCGTGATTCTCGAGCCCGTAACACAGCTGGAATAGCAACCAAGCTAAGCTCTCTGGCAGTATCAGCTCCTCGGCTCCCCCTTCGCTTCAAGACGTGCACACCACAGCATTCCGATCACCTCGCACAACCTCCTGCATTCCTCTCACACCGTCTCACACCGCCCGCCCCCATTGCACAGCCCCGATGTCGTGACTGCCAGCCAAGCGCACACGGCTAGCCGCAAGAAACTGCTATTATAGCTATGCCGCGGCCGATCACGCATCGCCGACAGCTTATCATGCTTCGGTAAGCGCTATTGTTGCTGGCAATATAGCCTTTCTGGCCCGTCATGCAGCGGTGGTGGGGCAGTGGGGGTCTCTGCAATAGAGAGGGTAGGGAGGGGTCAGGCATACGCATACGCATATGTAGAGTGGCAGATATTGATTCAGTCGCTTCGGACGCTTGATCGTCGTCGTTGCAGCGACGGCGACGGGTGGTATGTCAGGGCTTTATCGAGCTCCCTACGCGAAGCAATGCAACCGCGTCTGACTGATTACTGACTGGGCCATACTATGATATGATATGATGATGGCATACAGGGACTCCATGCGGTCGTCTCCCAAAGCGTCGACGGCGGTGGGAAACGGCAACATGCCTGCTCCGGTACGGTTATATGCCAGCGGTCTTATCGGCCTGATGCTCATGGTTCTGGAAGGACAGAGCTGGCGACCGGCTTTTGGGTAATTTGATGAGACCCTGCGAAGCATCATCCTCGGTAGTAAATTTCGGCAGAGCGGGCGGATGATGATGCAGCTGCACGCCTTTTTCACTTTCACGCTATGCACTTGCCGTGCGTGGATCTGCACTGCGATTCTTGGACTGGAGGGAGGGGACTGGGCTGTAGTATGCTCGGTGGTGGATAGAGGCAATATAAATTCGGCACATCATGATATGCCTGCCGCCTATATTATTGTGATATTATTGTATATATTGTTGTAATTGTACTATAACTGTACTCTAAGTGTACTATAACAACGGTGATATCCGGGGATTGGCATCAGTGGGAAAATATGAAGAGTGGAGTCCTCTGGGTGTCTCTACATACTGCACTTGTACCACGAAGTATACCCAGCTAAAGTGGATTAGGTGGAAGTTGCGTCAGAGCGGCAACGTGATAGAGGACGCTTTGGCCAACGGTACGTTCGGGTACATACTTGAAACGACGCTACTCTGCTTTGAGAGACTCGCTTTGGCCTTTTTGTGAGCTCTTCGAAGGCAATCTGAGCAAATCTAAGCAATCTGAGCAATCCGAGCCAAACCTCGGAGAGCACGTCTGGGCACTTTCTCCATCATTTTATTGTGGCGGCGGACTATCTTCGGGCCACAAATCCTTTGGTAAGCTGATGAGCTCATACTCCATGGTGTAAGGACGGGAAGTTAAAGCAAAGATCGGTAAGTATAACACCGAAGGAAAGCGCCACAACCTCCCTCTTGTGGCCTTGATCTCTTGAAAAGTGCCACCATTTATGCTGCTAACTGCTAACTAGAGGCATATGGTTGAAAAGATCTCACACCGTCGCCCTCTCGTCGTCCAGTTACCAGTATGGCTTCCCTAAGGCCGGGACGAGAGCGTTGCTTGCGCTGAGGTGGTCCGGCCAAGACTCAACGTGGTTTGGGGTCTAGGTCCACTGTCAGTGCCCCGACGCTCGTACCGTGCGGCGTGCAGGAGTACGAAGTACATTCATTTGCCTTCGATCCGTCAACCTCCGACCGAACACGGCCATTAAGAGAGCAGCATGCAGCTAGGAAATGGCTACCGGAAGGGAAAATGCAGACGCGTTGGCCGATGCCAATACCCCGTAATGCCTAAATGAGGCAGGCAAGCAATGACGGCCTGTGGGAGGGAGGGGGGGAAAGGGTATGCACGACTCGTGCACTGCAAATGACAACTCGGACCCCCACATATTACTATCACAGAGGGTCCCGGACATAACTACTCGACTACCAAGAAACTGCTAACTTCCTTACTCCCGGCACCAGCCATTTTTGTGTGCACTCTGTATATTCTGTGCCATCTGTGCACTCTTTTACTGTGCACACCATGCATTTGGTGGCGAAAGAACGTTTCTCGAAAGAATCATGGCGCAAATGGTGAGCTCGAACATGAAACCCCCAATCGCAACTAAAGCCTATCCGTCGGCATGCCACGCGCCACCCCTGTTCCCCCAAGCCGGTCGCGTTCTTTGCCTGCCTTAGTTAGGGCACAGGTGGATAACGAGTAAGGTACGAGATCTCGTACAGGAGTCCGCACTGTTGGTACTGAATGTGCGGCGGTACGGGGATACTGCAGGACTACTTTTTAGTATACTGTGATATACCATACTCACCCTACATACGGTAGTATCCCCTTGTGCAGATGCAGGCGCATGTACGTTTGTCTATCGGCCTGTATGCAAGCAAGCTGCACGGTGCACCTCACATACTTTGGCACTTTGCTGTACCTGACCTGGACCCTCGAGATCAAGATCGGTTGCACTTCCAGCCATAAAACATCTGCGGAGTCAGCAAGCCCTAACCTTGAAGTATCGACGACTTTCCGAGAGAAGAGTGAGTCTAAGGGGAAGAGCCAGTAATATTATAGCAGCATCATTCATCCCACCAACCCATGGCAAATAAGTACTGTACTCCGTATGTAAGTCTATGGACATAGCTCAAATAAGTATCAAACGTGGTACTATGCCGCCTACTAGATCTTCCGCATCAAATGGGGTTCATGGTTCTCTAGCAGTATTGCGACTTGTCACCTGTTCCCACTCAGCCTACACTGCCACAGTCCGCACTTGCCCACACTACTCCCGTGCTCTTGCCTATAATTTCGTTATATTATAAAGGACTATGAAGGACTGTGAACGGCGGTCCCAAGCTCAATTGAGCTGCACATCACCTTCCACATACACAGTAGATGCCCGTTATTCTCCCACGCTAACGGGTTTACCGTTGTACTTTGAAACTCCAATCGAGGTGATAAAATACAGCTTTCAACCAACTATCAACCAACTTGACCCTATGAAGACCAACAGTAGAGTAAGTTTGGCCACCACCGCCGGACACCGCACCCCTCTCCCCCTCTCCCCCTCTCATCCTCTCATCCTCTCACCCCTCACCCCCTCCTCACACCCCCTTCCCCAAAACATCCCCAGTTTCCAGTTTCCTCCCACCCTTGCCCCCCACCAACCACACCGCACAGATAGGGTGCTATGGTGCTTTGACGTTCACCGACCACCAAAAAAATGTGCTCTCATCCACAACCGTCTACAACCCACCTCCAACGTCCGGGATGGTCCATCAACCCCACCACACAATCCTCGCACGCACGCTGACGACACCGCTTCTTCCCTTCCTTGCCCTCGAGTCCTTGTCAAAACTTCCCTTCCCTTAACCCCCCGGGTATAATACAAAATGATTGCTTCGCATATCTTCCAGGGTTCTTCCTCCCTCGTGCCGTACTACGCTGGTGGGGATCCCTATCCTGTCCCTCTGATGTGCAGTAACTGTATCCGCCACACCTCCAGCATCACCAAAAGCAGCTGCACACAGGGCCCTTTCCGCACAGCTCACCTTGCATCTGCTCCCTCGCCCCGAGCCTGGTAATTGGGAAATAAAAACGAGCATCTCATCTCGGCCCACACACCTCGCATCAGAGAGACAGAGACAGAGAGATAAATTCTCATCCCGCGTTAATACCTGCTGCTCATCGTCGTCATCCATGAGCAACCCAGGTCCCCTGACAATACATCCTGCCCTGTCAAGGTCGAGCATCCACATCTGCCGACAGTGCCTATAGCTGCCTCCACCGCGTTAAGCATCCCACCTTGCCACGAGGCCGAGAGATACGGCCGCCCCTCCCTGGGCGAACAAGGTGATCTCATACCCGACTGGGCTGTGGCCGCGCGCACCCCTTTGGAACAAATTGCCGCCGGAAATTCTTCTCGCGGTGGTGGGGATTCATGTCCCGTCAGCGCTGCTCGAGTTACACGTTCCGCACTTGCTATATAAAGACTGCTCCTATAGATGCTTATGTGCTGCGAACTATTTCGCTGCGGTTCACTGGAGGGTCTTTGCTCTTGATATAAAGGAATGCTTGTCACCCGTCGCCGTCTCCATCGATAACTGCGAGGCTGCATCTCTATCACAATCTCCGCCTTCCCTCGACTATATTCTTCCGCTGCCGGCTCCAATGTAAGTCTCACCCCATGCTCTGATTCATTCTCACAAGCTAATAAATATATGCAGAAACAAAACCTCACAATTATCAACTCTCACACGATGTGCGAATACACAAAAAACTACTATATCTATACGTCCTGTCAGGACCCAGGCGCACACTTCTTCGGCACCTCGGTCGATGGCAAGAAGACGCAAGCCTGCCCTCGCGGGCCCCACGAACGATACATTGTCGTTCCGGGCCACTGCCCGCTCTGCTCATGACCACACGGCCTCGCTTCCATGATATCAAAACGAAGCTATATATACATTTTTCACGGCAGAGAGAGGCGGACTAATGGCATGACGACGACGAGAAACATTACATGGGCAAATTGGGAATCTGATGCATCTCAGCTGAGGCGTGGTATCATAATATTTTACAGGACGGTTGCTTTCGGGAAGGAGTTTCATGGTTTTCCTTGCGTTTGGCCTTTTTTGACGATCTGTGGGCGATGATGCCACGCCAAGTGTGTCGGTATGCATCTACCCAAGGGGGGGTGTATCCACCCTCGATGCAACAGCCCGCCCCGCGGCCCGTTCCAGGATTTTTTTTGTTTTTGGAGTAAGCGGACGGGAACAGGATGACTGGGATAATCTTTTGAGCAAGTTCTGTTCGTGGAGTGAAGCGGAGCCGGATGAGTGAATATACCATTGTAGCTAGGGACATGCATATTTTTCATGGGATAGAGGACTTAATTTTTCACTTTGCTCAGGTGCATACGGGAAGCACCGGCGTCAGGGGGCTTGTGCGGATATAAACCGCTTTCAACTTAGCCAGCTGAGGCATTAGCTCCTTAGGCTCTAACAGACATACGAATATCCATTGACCGTTATGAATGCTGCAGTAACTCAACGTCCGTATTGTGACCAAAAAACAAGTTTTGCATTGGGACCCCGCCATTGACGACGAAGGATCACTCTGCTTCCCTGGCGTTTATAGCCCCAGCCGGCGAGCCTTGTGCGGGGTCCCGCCCGGAAGCTCGCCGTTGCATGTACCATGCTGTGCGCGTACCTACAGTCGGTCAATGCAACGCATCCAACACATGGCATTGGCGTTTTGTGACCTATAGGGATGAGCAATATAGTCGGAGCCACCGGCGTACTAGCCAGTGTTTGCAATACCAGTTGCAGCTAAGCAACCCTCACGACGTTGGAGTCCGTCCTGGTCACTGCATCTTGCTGCAAGCGGGAATCGATCATCTGCAGGTCGCTGGAAAGGGATATTTGGGGTCCGCTGGGCTCAGCATTAGCTCAGTCCGGCGGGTGAAATGGGGGGATGGCAGAGCGGAGAAACCGATAGCAACTCTGCCCGCTAGCCCGCCGCTGACTTTCGAGCACTCCTTGTTCTCTACCATGTTGCCACGCAACTAATCTTGAAGCACCCACAGCGAATCGATGATTCCAGCTGAGCTGCAGGCTGCAGAATATGCTACCTTGCTGGTTGCTTGGAATGCATCCCGCCAGGAAGAGCTCATATGGTGACGTATTAACGGATAAAGTCCGGCAGGGGCCATATCAGTTGGCACCACCCATCCCATGGCGCCACTATGACTGTTGGGCCATAAATAGAAGGGTAATAAGCCGGGATAATCTGGGAAAGATAAAAGGCTCGCCCAATAAGTACATGCCAGGTGATAATACTGATCCGTGCCTCTTACGAGAGCAGCTGACATCCTGCCGCTTCACGCGCCGTGGGGTCGGCGCTGTCCCAAACTTCAGACTGCACGATCCTTCCGGCTATCACACCCACTAGGCGTGGCCATAAGGGTTGCGGGATCCCTTGAATGGGGCCACTGCGACCACTGACGGTTCAATATTCCTGACAACAACTGTCTGTGTCCTAGCCTAACTTGGTGGCATTGGGCGGAAACACAGCTCCGAATAACTGGCGGCGGAATGCAATCAGATACGCTCCTCACTCCTCAAAACGCGCGTTGATGCAGGAGGCACCAGCCGAATCCCTTTCTTTCATTCTCCACACCTTCGCAGTAGCAGTTTTGGGGGTAAGTTTGATCGGCGATACCACGAGTAATGATGCACGAGAAACGGACACGGCAGTTGGAAACTATAGGAACTACTATAGCAAGTAGCGGAAACAGCAGCCGGTGCGCAGAGGCAGCTGGTTTGCGCATTGGGCCCGGCAACTGGATGAATGAAATGGCGTGGTGATGAAATCCACTGCAATAAACCAACTGCATGACAGTCCGTGTGGCTGAGACGTGACAGGAAACCGCGGCAATAAGAGATTGGAGGAGTGTGACAACTAGTGATGAAAAGGTACTCACCCCCTGCACCTGTCAGGTATATTTGTGCTAGCTTAGAGAGACGAATCAATGCCTCAGCTCTAGAAAGTGATATGAGACGGATTGATCAAACGCGTCGCAAGATCTGTTCGTGGTGGTTGGAAATAGGTATATGTATAGATCACGTGGGGTAAATGAGATGCAGGCCCACTTCCCCACACGACGGTTATCATTATCGGCCTCTGTTGACCCGGCAGTCGTCCAGTGCGAGCTCGGCGAATGGTAATGCGGCTAAGGTCTGGCCCGCTTCTCGACAGTTGGGGTTTCTACCATTGCTTCTCTTGCAAGATATATTTCAAGCTCAAAATATATATACATATATACTTATCTCCCTCCTTATCTCTCTCTCACTTACCCAAGAAGAAGATGGCAAAGGTGTTCGATGCCGCAGAAGGTCAGTCATCTTAGAACACTACGTACCCCCGAGCCGAGACTGACAGTTCTTTGCCCAGTTGCGAAGCATAACACGGCAGAAAGCTGTTGGGTAATTCTATATGGCGACGTCTATGATGTGACCGGATTTCTTCCGGAACATCCTGGCGGATCAAAAGTCGTTCTGAAGCTTGCAGGCCGAGATGCGACTGAGGAGTTCGATCCGATCCACCCTTCCGGCACCTTGGCCGAGAACCTCGACCCGTCGTGCAAACTGGGCCGAGTCGACCCTGCAACGCTCGTTGCACCAGCAGTGGAAGAGGCGAGTGCGAAGCGGGAACAAGAAGGGCCAGTAGACGTCCAAACACTACTCAACCTCGACGAGTTCGAAGAGGTCGCAACGAAGAAGATCTCACAGAAGGCATGGGCATACTACTACTCCGCTTCCGACGACCTTTTCTCCAAATCTTTCAACAATCAAGTATACAGGCAGATCCTTCTCCGACCGCGAGTCTTTGTCGACTGCACAAACTGCGACACATCTACCACAATTCTAGGCCACAAGGTTGGCTTGCCCCTTTTTGTCGCCCCGGCGGCAATGGCTCGGCTGGCTCACCCGGATGGTGAACACGGAATTGCGCAGGGAATATCTTCCTTTGGAGCGCTACAAATTATCTCCAATAATGCCTCCCAAAAGCCGGAAGAGATTGTCGCCAACAGTGCACCAGGACAGATTTTTGGATGGCAAATATACATACAGAACGACCGGAAAAAGAGCATTGCTATGCTAAAGCGCATCAGTGCGTTGCCGAGTATTAAATTCATTGTTTTGACCCTCGATGCCCCAGTCCCTGGGAAGCGCGAGCACGACGAGAGAGTCGGGTCGCTTGGCAAGGGCCTCGATGCGATATCCGATGGTACAGGAGAGAAGCGAGAATCGAAAGGAGGTGTTGGAAAGACCCTCTTTTTCGGCACCGCCACAGACTTGACCTGGAAAACTACCCTTGGTTGGCTTAAGGAGCACACCGATCTTCCCATCGTGCTGAAGGGCATTCAGACCCACGAAGATGCGTACCTGGCGATGCAGTTTGCACCACAGCTGGAGGCTATTATCTTGTCAAACCACGGAGGACGAGCTCTGGATACAGCACCTCCAGCCGTGCATACTCTCCTTGAGATACGCAAATACTGCCCCGAGGTTTTCAGCCGCATCGAAGTCTGGGTGGATGGCGGCATCAAGCGCGGGACAGACGTGGTAAAAGCGTTGTGTCTTGGCGCGAAAGCCGTCGGTGTTGGGCGAGCGGCGCTGTTCGGACTTGGGGCTGGGGGTAAGGAGGGCGTGGAGCGAACATTTGAGATTCTGCGGGGAGAGATTGAGACTTGCATGAAACTGCTCGGCGTGGACAAGGTGAGCGAGCTTGGACCGAAGTATATCAATTCGAGAGCCGTGGAACGGGATATTTATGATGGCCACGCTGGGCTGGAGAAGGTGGGATTGTGGGTGAGTGCAAAACTATAGCAATGTACCAGATTCTTGTATATAGTTCAGGCACGCCCTTGAAGCCTATGGCTAGACTCGAATAGTTGTGGTGGTGATGCGAACCGTAAAATTGCAAAATTTATACCTACCCATGTCGGGAATCTACAGTAGACACCATCTTGCGCAAAGATTATGCTACACACGCTTAAATATTCTACACTAGATGTCCTCTATAACTTCGTCTTTCTCCCAGACTTCACTCCTTTAGGAACCTCACCTGTCAGGACATTGCGAGGATAGGACATGTCGCCGCCGAGTCCGTTCATGGGCATCCTCCAGCTCCCTCCATCAACAACCAGCAGGTCGCCATTGACATAGTTTCCAGCATCACTAAACAAATACACGGTAGCATCGGCAATTTCCTTCACCAGGCCATAGCGTCCCAGAGGGACACTAGCTTTGGAAGCCTCCATGCCTTCTGCGCCAACCAGCCTTTCCATTCCTTCAGTACCACCGATAGGCCCTGGGGCGATGATGTTACTGGTGATACCTCTTGGTCCGAATTCAATGGCCGCATTCGCCGAAAGAGCGTCAATCGCGGCCTTAGCAGCTGCGACGTGGGTCTGGAATGGTGTTCCGGCGTAATGTAGAGTCGCTGAGACGAATATTATGCGACCACCGGTGTTCGGGTTCTTGCCATCGTTCTTGTTCTGTTCGGCGGACTCGAGAAGGTATGGGAGGGTGGCCTTCAAGGTGTTGAAGGAGCCGACGACGTCGATTTCCATGACTGTCCTGAAAGCATTCGTGGAGAGGCCAGTGATGGGGGCCAGGAAATTGCCTGCTGCGCCGGCACTGTGTTATAAAATGTCAGCGGCGTCAAGTGAAGTTGTCGCAGGTGAGACTATTCTTACATAACATAATCAATACCGCCGAGCTCCTTGACGGTCTGCTCGGCCGCCTTTGTCAGGCTCTCGAAGCTGCGGACATCCACCCCTCCAAGACCGATGACCTTCGATCCTTTACGCGCCGTCTCGATGTCCTTGGCCATTGCCGCGGTCTTCTCGACATTGCGCCCAATGATGGCGGCGTTCGCTCCTAGGTGGACGAGGGCTCTAACTTGAGCGGAGCAGATCGTGCCTGCGCCGCCAGTGCAGAAGACAACCTTCCCAGCTGTTCTGGGTCAGCTATTATCTCGAAATCCCCGAATGTAGCCTTACCGAAAATGCCATCCCTCCAGACGTTCGAGACATACTCGCTCTTCGGTAAAGGCATTGCGGCGGTGGGTTGTTGATTATGGGAGATGCGACTACAACGGTTGAATATGGGGAAAAGACTCAAATTATGGAAAGTCGCTGGGAGGATAA
The DNA here is from genome assembly GCA_001662585.1 of Pseudogymnoascus sp. WSF 3629. NCBI lineage: Eukaryota > Fungi > Ascomycota > Leotiomycetes > Thelebolales > Thelebolaceae > Pseudogymnoascus > Pseudogymnoascus sp. WSF 3629. The sequence continues at coordinate 391,192 of KV454575.1, forward strand.
CTAAATATACATGGAGCCTGCCCAAACTTTATATCAATGTTGTTCTACTCCGGGTAGATCATACGCCCGTAACATGTGTGTGGGGTTCGGAGCTGGGCCAGACACCAAAAGTAATCAAACCGTCGTCATATACCTCGGCGTTGCCTTGTAATCGAGGCGTCAAGGATGAGCCAATCATGCAACCCTGGGGAGTCAGCGACGTCAAAGGTCGAGACAGTCTCCACAACCACACCAATACGGAGTACTGAGCCGCCATTTGGAACTCAAGCTCCGTGTATATCAACTTCGGAAATCACGGCTGGCTTTTGCCCACAAACCTCCAAAATGTATACTCGTTCTGGTGTACCGCCGTTCAAGCTCATCGGATCCATCTCCTTGGGCCTCCTGACCGTGAGTGACTTCCTTCCCCGCATCTATTCCACCATCGCCTTCTCTTTATCAAGAAGCTTCAGTGGAAATAATTTGGCCATTGCTGATAGATTTGATATACAGGGCGTATCATATACCCTGAATGCCATAGCTGTACCGGCTCTCCTGGCGCTACCCTCCTCCTCAACCGCATCCACCGCCTTCACCCTTCTTAATACTCGCGCCGTCCAAACTCTCCGCGTATTCACTGGATTGTCAACTGTCTGCTTCCTCTCTGCATACGCCCTGTCACCTCGCGGCTTTCGCCACCCATATCTCCTTTGGAGCACACTCATTGTTGCGGCAAGCGGCTCCGTCGACCTATTTCTCCAACCCGCTCGCGCAACCTCATCCCCGGCGCTTAAGGAACGGGTCCGGAAGGACAAGGGAAAGGCCAAGCTGGATGCCAGCTATGAGATGCTTGGCGACAGCAATAGCGATGCAGGAATCAGCGATGGAGGCAGCGAGGAAGATGTGAATGGCGAGGACGTGAGGGCTGAAATGCTGGGCTTCAAGTCGCTACAGGCTCTTAGGTTCTACCTTTCCGGTGCAGGATTTGTGGTTAGCTTGATTGGCTTGTGGGGCGATGGCGCCTGGTAAAGAGGCCGTTGGTAATGATGGTATTATGATGGAAATCAAAGGGTGGGCAGGTGTTTCATAGGCGAATCGGAAAGTCGCAACTTTATATAAGAAAATAAAACATGGTATTCTTCTCTAGGCGAGCAATCCAGCATACTAAGTAACTCTTCTATTCGCTCTTCTTCTTCTTTGCCTGTAGCCCTTCATTCATAGCTGACGCAACGTCTTCCACAGTCCTTCCTCTCTTCCTATAGCCTGTCTTCTCTTGGCCTAGCACAGTGTCATTTGACATTGTCTTGTAAACCCCGGCTACGCCCAAGAATAAGTCCTTTTCAAAACCTGCCTCCTCAGAGAATGTAGCGGCAATCTCCTCCATTTCTGCAACCCAACGATACGCCTTTGGAGGCACTCTAGGAACAGAGTTTTCGGCAGCATGGAGAGTTGCGGGAGATATCTCTCCCAATAATGTCTTGAGCTCGTCAAGTATGCCAAGTTTCTGAGCGGTAGTGAAAGATTGAGTGAGTATCCCAGAGAACCCTTTCATTGTGCTTGCAAAGCACATCTTCAAGCCCGAGGCCTGGCCAATTTCATCGGAGATGTGTCTGATATTCAAGGTTTCGGCAAGATGCTGGCCTGACTTTGGTGATTCGGCTACTTTATAAGTTCCGGACGTCGGGATCTTTGGTTTATACCAACTTGGGCCTCCAGAGCCGTCAGTAGGTGCGTCTTTGAGCGATGGAGGTCCACCGAAAATGCCACCGTCAACAGGGATAACGACGTCGGGATCTCGAAACAGATTTAATATGGTTCTTGCGCTCCGGGGAGACACCGCATTGAGGTCCAGATAGTATAATGGTGTTGAGCGTATGCCTTTATGGAACTGTAGGACATCGGCAACTCGCTGAGCCGTTGCCAGAGCATCTCGTGGAGGTACGATGGACAAGATGTAGTCGGCCTCTCGGACAACGTCTTCATCGGTTGCCAAGGTCTCTATTTTGCCTTCCTCTGCCCTCTCTTGGGTGTATTTGCTGGACATAACATTAGCCAATGGTCTATGAAACTTATTGTACGGAAATCTCATTATAGGTCATACCTTCGCCCTGTGATGTTGGTGACAACACGGTAGTTATGGGCTATTAACAACTTAGCAACCCCCAGGCCCATCTCACCGATTGACAGAACGCCCACCGTTGCAAGTGTTGAAGTGGCCATTATGGGAAGGAATTTGGAGCACAGTAAAAGTAGAGGAAAGGTGGAATATTGCGACTTTGAGCGTTATCACTTCGTGGGGAGCAGCACTGGCCAGAGCAATAGCTGGGCTCATATAGTAAAATAAAATCGATCAAATATAATTCGCTATTTAAGCCTTCGAGTTGGGGGGATTTAATATATTTAAATGTCCTACCCGCGAGCTCCAAACTGAGATACAGCTTACATGATCTGTTGTTACCCCCCATTACAGAGCGATACTCGGAGGACGGCAATGGCGAATATTATGTCACGTGGCGGTGACGTGCGAATAGGAACAGTTCAACACGGAGTACATCTGGTTAAACACTCACTCAACTTATCTAAAATCAACGCCATGTGGTTTCTTCGGCTTAATCATCCAGATATGAGTCTGGAGCGTCAAGCCGGGTTCTTCAATGTGACGGATTGCCCTCCCATTAATAACATGGAAGCGGGTGACTGGCCCTTATGTTCGAGAGCAAGACAAAGACAAACGGGGAATCTTAGCCATATACTATACAGTTATACCGGGCTTAAATAGCTGTGATGATGATATGGAATATACTGGATTATTGTGGAGATTGAAAGTCCTTTCTCTCAACAATCAGGAACATCAGCACCAAGCAAAGGGGCAAGCAGTGATTTTTAAAGAACTCCATTGTTATTACATGCAGACGCCACTTATCTCATACAGACAGCATGCATTTCCGAACACTCCACCCCGAAAAATCACTATCTGGACGTTCTCTCATTTTCTGGTTCCTTTGTGTCTTGTCTAGAGGACCGCCCCTCACGCATCAAGGAATAATAAGCAGCCTCCACGACTGCATCAATCTTGCGTTCTTTTTCTAGGGCTGACCTCTGAGTTTCAGTGAGCTGAGTTGTCCTTTCAGCGAGATAGAACCCGGCGCCAGTTTGCATGCCTGTCGAGGTAGACCCGCCTACAGCTTCATCACTTTCGAGTATTCTTCCCAGGCTGTCCCTGAAAGGGAGCCTCATGTTTTCCTGAGTGCCCCTGGAAACATACCCCGTATCAGCAGGAATGCCCCTCCCACCGGTCCGCATGCTCGTCAAGGTATGGGCATTGTTCAGAGCTTCGCCATTTTTGAGTTCTTTTGCCAGGAATTCGCTTGTAGGTGCCGAGGTTTCGTTTTCATCGGGGAAGCCCCTTGCATCGGTTCGCATGCTCATCAAGATACAGGCAGCATCCAGGGCTTCGTCGATGTTCGTCTTTCTCACCAGAGCTAGCCTTTTCTTGTCATTGAGAAGATCCAAATGGCGATCAATAAGAGACAACTCCGCTGTGATGTCTTTTTTGTTCTCTTTGACCTCGTTAGCCCAAGGGTTTGGGGCTGGTCTCTTAGAGTTAAGCTTCTTGCCAATTACGCCATAGGGACCAGAGAAATAGTCTGAGATCCTCCTAGGATCGTGGTCCTCATTGTCACTAGAGGTCCACTCCCCCTCCGTTACGTCGTTGTCATTCGCCTCTTGAAGGTTGGAAATAAAGTTCTGGAACCTCGGTCCATAATCGTCCTTGTGACTGGGGATGATTAAGGGGAACTGTGCTTCCGTGCGATCCCTTTTGGCATTTTCCGCTCTGGTGTTTTTCTTGGCCGCAGGTGCTGGTCTCCCCTGGTTTGGTTGTTGATATGTGGTCGTTGTCTTTTGCCTCTTGGGCGCGGGTGCTGCCTTGGCCGGAATCTCATCCGCAACAAAGGCGTCCATTGTTCCCTTGTGGGCATCCTTGAGTTCTCTGTGGTGGGTCCTGCATGACGGGATGTCCGAGGCTGAAGTGTATCTTAGAGCATTGCCAGGCTTGTGGAGGGCGACGTGGTTGGCGACGAGATTGGTGAGGTGTTCTTGCATTTTAGTCTGCGCCTTGAAGGTGGAATTTGCCTGGGCACCATAGTCTGTCCAGTCCATATCATTGCTCTTGACGTGGATTCCATCTCCACCCAGCATACAACGATAACAGAATTGAGAAGTGCATGTCACGCAGCGCTGGAGAACCGAATCGTTTCGTTTTTCGCATATATCGCACTTGGCTGTGTGTATATACACAGGCATAAACTCGGTGTGTGCCTCTTCGTTCATGGCAACTGGCCTGGCACGGGTAGCTTGTGAAGGCCCATTTCCTCGAGCCATCAAATAGGATGCGGAGGCTTTGAAGCCTGAGTTTGGCGGCAAAGGAGCCGTTGTACGTTTCTTTCCTGCCATCTTGCAAAAATGAGGCGAGCAAGTGTTGTTGTTTTTGCTGTATGGAAAGGCAAGTCTTGCTCGTCTTTTAGGGATGTGGGATATTGACGTGAATTCAGGTGTGTTATAGGAAGAAAGACCTTATCCAATCTTAAAAGCAAGCTGTCGAAGCTTCGAAGTGTGAAGCTGCAGACGTTCACAACCTCAGAAGCAAGTTATCGAAGCTTCCAAGTGTGCAGATGTTGATGATCACACTGTCGGGAGCAAGGTGTTGTAGCTTGGAAGTGTGTAGTCACGGACGTTTACAACCTCAGAAGCAAGTTGTTGTAGCTTCGAGGTGTGCAGTTGTGGATGTTCACACCCTCGGAAGCAAGCTGGCTTCCAAGTGTGGAGCTGTTGATGTTCACACTGGAAGAAGAAGTTGATGTAGCTTCCAAGTGTGAAGTTGTTGAGGTTGACACTCTCGGAAGCAAGTTTGTTGTAGCTTCCAAGTGTGTGGTTGTGGACGTTCACTGATTTGATAGTTGCTACGCCGGTGGGTTCTCCCCTTACTCAGGGCGGCGGCTTTGCTACCTATTATCAATAGAGCATCTCGTCAAAGAACAGGTAAACATACCTCGTGGAACGTTTCGTTTCGAATCTCTCAGCTTTGATTGCACACAGAATGTTGATGCGTGGAAGATGTCTTCTGTTGATGTTATGTGAGAAAACGGAGGGGAAGCTCCTCACGTTTTATGTTCTATTTATCCTTGGGTAGGTAAGCAAAAGCCTGAATCAGCGTTTACACCTACAGTGAGAATCCGAAGTGTCTTAAGTGAGTAAGTAAACTTCTGAATCAGACGTTAATCCCATGGCGAGGGCTCATTGTATTATGAGCGAGAATTGGAACGGTTTGTCACAATGCCGAACAGTTATTCTTCTCTCGCTCGGAACCGTCTTCAATTTCATCAACTCATGGCACAGACAATGCCTTACGGTAGAATATTATAGCAAGTTATTAACTTTTGGAGCTAAAGCCTTCAGGGGCCGCCGCCGTCTAGATCATATCAGCGGCATATAGTATAAAGAGGCCCAGTACAAAGGCAGAATGGGACAATTAAGATATAGTAAATTGAATCCCGTACAATAACTCCTTAAAGCTAACTTTATTATATTAAACGTCACTTGAATCATTCTTGTATGATTTACATTGCCTGGTGTCAATTGGAATCATCAAATACAAGGTGTACTAGTGAGTAATGCTGGCAGCTTATTTTCTTTGAACAACGTAACACTCATTGCCGGTAGAGTTAGCAGTTTAATTATTCGAATCACACCACATTAGATTATAGTTATTGCAAAATTCCACAATAGCATGTATTTTGATTAACAACTTGAACACCATTCTACACTTATTTGCAACCTAATCCAAACCCACGAGCTACCTCTGACTACCGGACAAATCTCCGGGTAGAAACGAACTCAGTATAACCTGGAGTGATGAAAACCAATACACCAACCAGAATTCACAGTTACCAAGCATCTATTCTGCCATTTCAATATCTCCTGTGACTTCGGTAGAAGCAGCCGGCGCAGTAGCCCCAGATGGCTTGTCAGCACCATTATCCTTCGCTCCACCACCCCAGTAGTCTTCCATCTCAGCATCGAGCTCCTCTTGAGTCTTCTTAGGACGACGTGCTGACCTCCCGCCGGCCTCACGACGGTTGTCTCCTCTCTCCGAACGGTCCCCCCTTTCCCTTCTGGCTCCGGGTGGGCGGCCATCACGACGGCGAGGCATTGGGCTGCGAGATGAACGGTCGCGTCCAGGGACATACCTGTCGACATTTGGTGGAGGAGGGCCGCTGACATCAGAGTGACGGGCCGGCGAATAAGAGCGATCGCGCGAGCCTGCCGCTCTGGTGATACGGTCTGCCAACGGACGGGGCGGGAGTACGGCGCTGTCGAACGGGTTACGTCTGCCACCACCACCTGGTCCAGATGGCACTGCTACCAGTCGGATGGGTTGGCCTGTGAGATGTTAATAAACCGAAAGAATAGCAAGAGACGTATGCGGCTTTACCATTCGCATTTGCGCCATCATACTCGCGAACTGCGGCACTGGCATCGCGTGCGGACTCGTAGGTCACGTAAGCAATGCCTTCGGATCGACCTGCACGATCGTAAACGAGCTCCAATTTAGCAACTGGGCCAATGCGGTTGAAAAGGTCCTAGAGCTGTCAGCAATGCTTCAAGTTTCGGGTTTTTGTGTCTGCCCACATCCAGATCGCTTTCTGTCAGGTCGTAGTGCACGTTGTCGACACGTAATTTCGAGCTTGCTGGTGCGCTGGATAGTACAGTCAACATTTGCAATTGTTTATGAGGTATGGAGCAGCATACTATGCTCTCTCGCGGTCTGGCGAGTATCGTCTTGGGCGTCCAGCATTGCTTGATGCTATCCGTCAATCAGTATGATGCTTCGGGGTCCGCGTGATTCGAACATACTGTTATCATTGTATTTGTCGTGTACCCATTCACTGCTAAACATCAGTGCCTAGCCATTACTGACTTGGAAACATCTTAACCCACGAATCAAGATCTCTCGGTTCGTCTCGTATCGACTGTATCCAAGGAAAGTCCGGCGTTAGCTGGTTCTCGTATACATTTATGCTTCAGGCAACCATTCGAAATGCCGCTCTAATTGGATCCGGCTCCGATTGCCGCTAAGGAGATGCGAAAGAGGTTCTGGAGAAGGGAGGAGCTGTATAAACCTGCGAGTACACCATTAGCAAATCTGGGTCCCCTGCGCGTGTCGCGGTGGATGTTGAGCAACCTTTCTTATGCCATCCCGAGGGTATTCAGTTCTATCGTTGCGGCGGCCACCGCGTCTTGGTCCTCGAGAGTCTTTGTTCTGCTATCGGGGACAGTCAGCACCAATGTACGAGAGGGGCAAGGCTGAAAGGCTGAGTTCAACACAAACATACATGGCGCTCAGAAACGATGTCATCTAAGCTGCGATCCATTGCGCAGGTAGTAGAATAGGAGATAAATTGGCTATGCGCGTAGAGAGGGTTGCAGTATGAAATGTTTCTATGTGTACAAGTGAAACACGTTCCGAGTTTTGCAGGTGGACCTGGATTGATGTCGTCCAGCTTTCGCTAAACTTTTCTGTTTACCTTGCTGGTTACGATTTAAGCGCTAAGCGCCAGTATCGCCCCAGTACTGAAGACATCGCCAGCTGTGTGGACCCAAAACTGACCCATCTAATACAAATCCAGCGCGAAAGTAACCTCGGTTGCAAATAAGACACCTAGAAGTGGCGAGCAATTGCATCTCGTAGCACTTTGACTTGATAGTGTTGCATTTGAGGGAGGCGTTCAGTACAATCTCTGGCCAACTTTTATGTGACTTTCTTGGCTATGAAGGGGATCCGTAAGCAATTGGTAGCTGGTCCGTTGCTAAGACCTAAATATTTGCAGAGTGTTCCCCGTGTAGCACTTATTTCCAAACAATATTATGGCAGTGCCGAAAGGCCGTCACGTCTGGTCAAATCAGAAAATTCTTGGCGGAAGCAATTTAGTATAACGACGGGATCACCAGCTTCGCTAGTAAGTTAAATCCTAAATTAATACTATTGGGAAATATCCAAATAAGCTGGAAGCTGGTATAAATATGTACTTACATGCCTCCAGAAACCCAATGACATCTTGAGCAAAATCAAGGAGGTTCAGAGTTCGTTTGATTCCGAACAATACACGGATTTACTCGCCAATACGGAAAAAACTGTTGTTATACTGGCTACTCCCTCGTTTTCAACGTGGCTTGAAAATGGCCCGTTTATCCCAAATCTTCTTCAAACAATATTTCCAGCTACGCCGGATGCCACAGAGGTAGAGACTATCCTGGGGGTGGTTGACGGCTTGGCGCCCCCCAATATCTCCGACTTGGAGAGTTATAGAATCACGCCGACGGAGGGCTTTGGTTTTTCCATCATTCTAAGCAAGCCAGGGGAATATCAAGATGAACGCAGGCTCAAGCAAAGCTCCATGGACTCCAGATCAAATCCGACTGATGGCTCAAGCATCACCGTTAGAGTCCATGATCCAACGGCTGTCGAGCCCACGAAGACTGCTCAGACTCAGAAGCATTCAGATATCACCATGCCTCTCGCCAACACGACTTTCCGTAATGGACGCACATCAACGCTTCTTGAAGTTCGTTGGAAAAGAAGCTCTCCGGAGAGCCAATTTGAGCAAACTGGAAGTAGTGAGCTAGAGTCTTTGAGTATCTCTGATACGTTCTCCGGAAAGCTATTCGAAAACTCCACCAGAATTCCCCTGGAGCCTATTACCGAGACCAGACATGTCGCCAGCGGACTCGGGAACATAGTGCGAACTCTCACAGATGCTAGCGGGAAAGAAATACCTGCATCTAGCGAGCTTGAAGCGAGTGTGGTCTCATATCTGTCATCGCGAGGATTGCCGGAGCAAACAGTTGGCGTATGGGCCTTGATTTTCCCTGGTGAAGTCTATGAATCCGACCTTGGTAAATGGGCCAAAGACTACCCTACTCGTGTCTGGGATGCGATAAGACATGGAGCTAGCCTCCACCGTGTTGGTATGTCTATATATCCCCATGTGGCTCCCATATGTCACTATTCGTGTCTAACTAACGGGTCATAGTATCTGGTGGTGGCGGCTGGGGAATCAAAGCAGGCCTCCTTTCTCTCGACCCCGAAACACAGTTCGGCTCTGGTGAAGCTCGATATGACTTCTCCCAGCCGGGTTCCGCTCTGGACAGCGACGCTGAGCAGACGCGGGCCCTTGGCCAAATCGCAAAACCAGGGTCTTATATCCAGTTCTTAATTGCACATCAGCAACTAGATCAACTTGCTGGTGCAATTCCACCTCTAAACAAGGCTGAGCAATTGGGGCCCCGCGAGGTGGACAGCAATACCCCGTCTATTCTGCTTGGCTGCATCCCATCTACCATAGATGATACTCCATTGCCGCCCTTGGAGACGTCTGGGGACGACGCGCGGCGGGAGCTTGCGGTGGCTTATAATCAGCTAAGCATACTCTCTGAGAAGGGCCTGTATTTACGTCGGGAGGACGCAGGACAGACCAATATGCCCGCTCATTTCACCAGAGTCGACATTCCCGGTGGAGCTATCAGAGGGCAGGCAGTGGCTGAGAGCTAGAGCTGAAGCTTCTCATGCGTTAATTGAGCGTGTAAACATAGTGTAATATATACATATATGTTCCGGCCCAACC
>KV454576.1:0-63838 GCA_001662585.1 Pseudogymnoascus sp. WSF 3629
CATCTATAAAACACGTAAAACACATAAAACAAAGAAAAAATAAAGGAGGACTTACCTGGAGGTGGGGGTGAGCAGTGTTATCAATCCACAAAAAGAAGAAGAAAGAAGAAGAAAGGCAAACAACACAGGTTGAGTAGTACGCTTACATTCACCTACCTACGCCTACAGTTCACAACATGTGGTTGCGAATTGCAAACCAGTTGCAACGCCTATTATAATACGCTTACAATACGCTGACATCGCCAACCCTAGGATGCAGCCCTTTACCGCTCGCGAAGCGAGCGGCACGTACCTCGTACTATATAGTTCAATTGATTAATTACTCCTACTTATACTTACGGTTGGGCTGGCCTACTGCGAACTGGCCGGCCCATTCGCGAGCTGCAAAACTCGCGGGTGGGCCGGAACATATATGTCTTTATTAATTATAGCTCTTCATACCTTTGCTTCATAGCACGCCTCTTTCCTTTCTTGTCTTCTCGTCTTCTCTTCTCTTAACACAAAGGTAGCTTAGGATTACTCCTACAAGGTAAGTCTATATTATATGATAGTAAGTATAATATCTCCTATTTTCCTTCGTTTCCTTTCTTTCCCTCTCTTATAATCCCTCGATATAGGGGGCGAGATAGGATAATTATGCGATTATAACAATGAATATGTAACTATGGCTATAACTTTAGCCTCACAATCGAACGGTAGAACACCGGTAACCCACTTCCTATTATCACGATTACGAGCAAAAACGTCAAGTGAATTGCAAGCTTGTGTATATCAGAACGGGCGGACACACATACCAACCCTCCCCATCCCACCGCCCATATTCCCATCAGTATCAACATCCCCCCTAATCACGTGCCACCCCTCTCAGCCACATCTCCCCAAACCTCCCAAACCACCGCTAATGTACCACCCCCCAAGTCCCCAAGTACCCCGTATCCACATTCCAGGCAACAAACAATGCAACCGCTCGGCCCCCCCGATCGGGCTACTGCGCGCAGCGTGTGGCGTGTATGGGTTGTTGGAGCTGTGTGAGTCATAGTGTGGATGTATCGGTACCTCGCGTACTTGGCCGTTTGATTTGGTGACCGTGTCCTTTTTTTTTTTTGCGCCGCACGGGCGAGGCTGGGCTATACTGGGGTGGGATGGGAGTCAGGCAAGGCTGGGCGTTTGAGGGTGACGTATGTACTGGACTGGGAGGGAGGCAAGGCTGGGCGTTTGAGCGGGTGATGGATGGTATGGTACTTGTGGACGGGTGGGACGGGATGGATGGGATACTGCAGAGGTGGTGGGTGGCTTGATTGATTGTCACGATACGGCACGATCGGGTGAGGGACGGGATGATGAGGTGGTGATTGAGGCTCTTACGGAGGGGGAAGCGGGAGGATGGCGACGGGGAGGTGGTGAGAAGCGGGAGTGATGCGGTGGTACGTGGTGTCGGGTGGTGGGGTTTGTTTGTTTGTTTGTATGGGAGATGTGATATATGAGGGGATGTTGGGGATATACGGTATACGAACATTATTGGTGATATATATGGTGTGATGCGATACGGCGATACGGTGATATATATATGGTGGCCGAGATAGGTCGAGATGGGATGGTGTGATGTTGGAGAGAGCGAGAAGTCCGTGGTGTTGGTTGGCGGAGTTCTGTGGTTGGCGTCGATGGTTGGAATGTACACTTCACTGTGAATCTGCTGTGAGATACTTGCGGCAACTGTGAACGGCGCTGTGAGATTCTTCACAGGGTGTTTGAATGTACTCTCCATACTAAATTCTGCTGTGAGATACTTGTAGCCCCTGTTTCAACAAGGCCTGTCTGGACTGAGATTGTGGTGGTGGGAAGACTGGGGGTTGTTGACTGAAATTGGCTGATGTACCCTCTACTTGCCAATATCCAAAGTACCCAGTACTTTGGATATTGGCGCAGACTATCCCAGACTATCCCATGTCTCCGTCCACATACGCGTCCTTCTGATTCGCTCCTTCCTCAACTCCTGTTGCCCCCCAAAGCCCGTCTCAACCACACGCTAGTCCCAATCTCACCCACTAGTCCATGCTAATCCACGGTAATCAGCCACTCATAACACTCTCCCACCACCAAAAATCACCCAAGATCACACCAACACCGCCCTAACACCCACACTAAACCAAATCCAGTAATCTCGCGCCACCACCCGGAACTGGTATCTCTGTCTTGCCCCCGCCAGGCAACAAGGCAGCAACATCCGCGAGTTAAATAGGCAGCCCATCTCCCGGTTGTTTTTCTCGATCCTTTTGCGAGCCTGAACACACATTTCGGCCAACGTAGTCGTCAACAACCATTTCACTTCCCCTCCTCTCCCCCACCACCCCCCACTACCCAGACAACTACGTAACTCATCAAAAAAGTTCCCAGAACAACAAGAAGAAGCAGAAGAAGATCGAAAAACCACACGCTCTCTCTCTACTCAACTTCTTCATTCACTCTTCCACTCCTTCTGGAAATTTGTCGCGATCACGATCTCATCGAGTCGATCACCGAGTCGACCACATCGTCATCGTCGCGTTTCCACAAAACAACCAAAGACTTCACAAAAAGAAAGAAACCATCATCCTTCACGTCGAGCAGCGACTGTAGGGGAGACATTGACTTGTTTATCTCCCGCAAACGGTACGGCGCCAGACCAGTTACTTCTCTCGACCTCTACATCTTACCTCTTTCACACAAATTCACTCTCTCTTCGCGACCCACCCTCTCTTCTCTTCCGACTTCGAACTAGCGATCTTACCGCGAACTTCGAACGTCCTCTTCACCTCACCTCAAGTCTGACATCGATCTGACAAAGCTTCTCTTCGATAGCCTCAACACACACACACACACACGATACATCACCTTGCGTGCACGTTTCGTAGATCGTAAATCACAAATACCGCCAAGATGAACTCTATCCAGACTCATCCTGAAAACGCGATGCAGGCGAAGACCTTCATCGCGCCCGGCTCTCTCTCCTTCCCAGGTGGCGCTGGCGATCTCACTCCACCCTCTTCCGAGGCCGAGAAGATGAATGGTCAGCAGAAGCAGGGTGCGAATGGAGGTCAGGCAGTCCAGGCCAACGGCCACGGGGTGACTCCCGCGACACCGGCTGCCACTCCTGGCGCGACTCAGGGAGTCAGCGGAATTGTTCCTACCTTGCAGTATGTATGACCCTGTTCTGGAACCTTGGTAGAATCTAGAGGCTTATCTCGCATGTTCCTAAAGAAATATCGTTGCCACCGTCAACCTTGATTGTCGGCTGGATCTCAAGACGATCGCGCTGCATGCGAGGAACGCGGAATACAACCCAAAGGTACTGCTGACCACCCAGATCCTGGCATCGGCGCCGCACGTTTTTCATGCTTCGTCCTTGCTAACTGACCTCGTCTCCAGCGTTTCGCCGCCGTGATCATGCGTATCCGCGAGCCGAAGACAACGGCGCTCATCTTCGCCTCGGGCAAGATGGTCGTGACGGGTGCGAAGTCGGAGGATGACTCCAAGCTGGCGTCGCGCAAGTACGCGCGCATCATCCAGAAGCTCGGCTTCAACGCCAAGTTCACCGACTTCAAGATCCAGAACATTGTCGGCTCGTGCGACATCAAGTTCCCCATCCGCCTTGAGGGTCTGGCTTCCAAGCATCACAACTTCAGCTCTTACGAGCCGGAGCTGTTCCCTGGTCTGATCTACCGTATGATCAAGCCCAAGATCGTGCTGCTCATCTTCGTGTCGGGCAAGATCGTCCTCACGGGTGCAAAGGTCAGAGAGGAGATCTACCAGGCCTTCGAGATGATCTACCCCGTGCTCCAAGGTAATTTCCATCTCTCCATCTTTCGTCGAATGCACAATACTAACACCATCAAGATTTCAAAAAGGTCTAAACCACCTTCGAATTCTCGGACGCAAACGGGTCTCGATCAACTCTTTACCTTGCTGCTCATCCAGCTCGGTGTATTACCACCTTATCCGCACTGTAGATTATTGTTTTCACGATACCACGATTCACACCCAAAAGCTTCGTACTCTCATTTTCCTTTTCACACACACAAAACACGACAAAGGGCCCTGATGCATGCTCGCGGCGCCACTCACGACCTCGGAGTCTGGCCAAAAAACACACACATACCGGGGAGCCGCACATAAACACAGACAACCTTTCGTCGTTATCATCGCGGCCGTTACTTTTTTGTTACTTCTTTCTTGCATTGCACACGGCGTTTATTTGGGGAAGGCGGGCGAAAGATAGGAATCCGGGGGCGCGCGGGGCAAGGCTTTTTTTTACGTTACACATCCCGCTGTCACTGAACCCTCAAATTTTTGAGAATGGGTAGTGGCAGACACAAATAGACACGCGGCTTGTTTTTTTTCCTCGCCCTCTGGCCCTGTGGGTTATGGTGTGGGACAACAGCGCGGAGAGAGAAATCGGGGGCTTTTATGGGGTGTTCTTTTTACTTAATTTGAGCGAAACCGGCGAGATATGAGAGACAGAGACCGGCGTATTTATTGGCTGGCTCTGAGTTGAGTGGATGAGGCGATGAAGAAATTATTGAGAGCGAGTCTCCAGGGGGGAGGGAGAGCGAGCAAGCAGTCAGACCCGTTTTTGAGATGGCTGGCTTTGGCTTTTGGCTCTGAGTGGGGGATTAGAGAGAGAGATTATTTGCGTAATGGTGTGTGTCGCTCTTGCGGAGGAGATGTGCATGCATGCGCTGCAGTTTAGTGGTGGGCTAGCTGTGAGATGGGGCTGAGGGATAGTGAATACCAGCTCTTGATAACATGATCTTTTCTGTGCCTTTTGATGTGATGTGATGTGTGTTGTGTGAATTATAGTTTATGCCTGTTGTGGTGAATGTGTAGCCAGGCTCTGAGGATACGTTGATAGATGTTCCACTCGATCTCATTCATGTCAACCATTCCGCGAGGAGATTTGAGGTCTGAACAGTTCAGGCAGCAGCTCTGCTTCGTTATAAGACTTTTGCCATTATTAATTAACAATGGCATTGGCGCATCAAAGTGGCCGCCCGCTCGGTATATATATACATTGAAGTGTTCTGTAAATAACCCCATCTTAGTAAATCCCGTGTATCCAAGGCACCAAATAAATAATTGACACCCCCCTTCACAAAATGATACACGAACAACAAACCCTTCCCATCTAACACCCCCCAGACGTCCCAACAGGCCCAACCCACGCATCCTCAATCGTCACCGCCTTCCCCCCACACGCCGGCACCGTCAACGTCCGGTTCCCACTCTCATACACCCACGGCTGCCCACAATTCTGCTGTCTCGCATATTTATAACTAATCTCCTGCCCCGCCGGCAAATACGCACTCAGCGTCCACAACGGGCGCTCCGCCGTATAACCCCCCGGGTTGAGGGGGTACGAGTTATCGATATTCCACGCACCGAAATCATCCGACGACCCGACGGCGTAGATGTTCTCCCCGTAGTACGTCGAGGCGTTGAGGTTGATCCCGACGAGGATCTGGCACCCGACTGTTACGTTGGGGGCGCCGGCCGCGAGGGCGGGGACGTAGACGCCTTGTGTGGAGGAGGTGGAGGCACAGGTCTTGGGTGCGGAGGCGGCCTTGGAGGCGCCCCAGCTGGGGGGGAAGTTGCCGGAGCGGCGCTGCGACATGGTTACGAAGGCGGCGTAGGACCAGGTTAGGTGGGTAGCGGATAAGGGGGCGCCGGAGGTGCGGTTGAATTGCTCGGAGAGGGAGCCGTCTGCTGGGATGTATTTTGCGGCTATGGCGACGAAGGAGTCGGCGTAGGTTGTTACTGCGGCGAGGATGGCGGAGAATTCTTTGGAGCCGGATTTGTATTTTGTGGTCTTGATGGTGGGGTAGAGGTCTTTGAAGAAGGGGAGGGAGGTGGAATCGACTTGGAGGAAGCGCTGGGATTTCCATTGCGCGACGGCGTCGTAGAGGAGCTCGGCTGAGGCGGTGGTGAGGAGGTACCAGGGGTGTCCGCCGTAGTAGACGTCCTCTGTGTAGCGCCCCACGGCGACGCCGGAGCCGGCGGGGATGTCTTTGTTGATGGCGTAGGCGGCTCTGAAGGAGTCGATTAGGGCTTTGAAGTTGGAGAGGGTCTTGCTGTGGCAGGGCTGCATGGTGGGGCTGTCGCAGCTGGCGTCGATGTCGAAGACGGTGATTGGGCCGACGAGAGAGTTGCCGTCGAGGCCGGTGCGGGCAATGTTGGTGTTGATGTTGGCGACGAAGTGTTCGCCGTTCCAGAAGTCCTCGAGGAGGCAGAGGACCTGCGGTGCCTGGTCGCAACCGGTACATTTGACGCCGAGGTCGCGGGCGAGTTGTTGGCCCTCGGCAAGAGCGCGGTGGGAGGTCTGGACAGTGAAGAAACTGGAGCCGTTGACTTCCTCCCACAGGTCGAAGCCGGTCTGGTTCCAGTACTGGCCGACGTAGGACAGGTCATTCGATATGATGGGCCAGATGACATTCTTCGCCTTCTTGGTTTGGCCGTGCTTCATCAACCACTTGCTGTAGGTCATCAGGGTGATGGCCCGGAGGGCTGGACCATCGCGCTGTGGTCGGCCCCATGCACCATTGAATCTCTTCCCATCGACCATGTACTTGGGCTCTCCCAGACCGAGACCTTGAGGGAGGAAGGTTCCAGATGGGTTAGAGACCGTCTGGAGAACCGCTTGAGCAGTAATGTACTCCTCAATCTTGGCCTGGAGCTTTTTGTTGCCGAAGGCGAACTCATCAACAATCATCAGCATGGTCAAGGCGGCATCGCGACTCCATGAAAAGAAGTCTAAGACGAAGTCAGTCCAAGTTCCGAGTAGTCTTCCATTCGCATGGGTTCAGAGAACAGAACTCCAAGGTATCGCTCTCCATCACGGGATATTACTCACAATCTGGGTCAACCTTGGAAGGGCTTGCGACAACGAAGCCGGCACCTGCTCCTGGAACCCTCGATCCATCAGGACCAATGTTGTTCAGGACACCCTGCAAAGCGATCTTCTTCTCAGCTGTGACGAATTTGTCGAGGCCAGATGATGGGCTAGATCCGTGACCATTATCACCCCCACCCGGCGCAGCAATTGCGTGGGATGCCAGCAAGGAGACGAGTCCCGCGACTGAAGGAGTAAGAAACTTCATGGTGAGAAGGAGAAGGGCTTGAAGCGACTGAAACGAATGGTGATTCGAATGAAGTGCTGATCAACAGACTTTGCTCACAGCCTTATATACTTGTTTCCTCGCCATCCCATCCATTGCCCAGAAGCTATGCAGTCCATATTGATTTCTGCAGTCTGGTGATGAATGACGGGAAGAATCCCCATTCAACGGGCCGATTAAGTTTTGAGACCCAAACAGACATGCCTGCACGGTTCCGTCCTCGGTGGTGAAATCCCGTCATTTGGGGAAAATGGAGACGTGGGGTCTGGGGTAGAGCTGGTGGACTCCGTAGAGTAGCTCAGTAGCTTGCTTTGCGCACGGAGACGCGATGCTTAAAGCGGCTGTGGGGCGTTTTGATAATCACCGGTCTTGGCCAGACATTTCGCCGAAGGTATATGGTGCCGGTGCTACCCCGCTGAGATCTTCTCCATCTTGCCCTCAAAAGTCGGCGCAAAGGCAGTGAGACCTGCCGTGTCCATCAACTAGTTCTTGGGTTCTAGAATAGCGTCCTGAGTTTCGCCGTGCCGGAGTTGGTCTACTCGTGTTCTGCCACATGTCGTGGGAGCCTCAGCTTAGCCAGCTCAGCCAGCTTAGCCAGGGATGGAACTACTTCGGGGCCTATAATATGTAGTCAGTTAATGGTCCCGAAGACATTCCGTTCCGTCGTCGTCCGATTGGTTTGGCTGGTCGACAACTCATTCTGAGGAACGGCAACAGCAGGAACCTGTTTAATTATCCTCCTCTTAAAGGCTTTAGTTTGAGCTGTTGTGAACTGTTGTGAACACTTTGTTTAGCCCTCCTCGTCTGTCGTGGCCTAACTTCGGCACCTTGTAAATCTGGCTTGCAACTAACTCCTACAGACTCAATTGTGTTATCCTTAAGCCACTGAAGAAGAAGAGGCTTTAGATAAAGAGGATTCCACCACTGAAATGGTTTGCATGAGTTCCTACTTGGTTTATTATGTATAGGTATGGTAAAGGTTATACTAAGGAAATGACGGTGAACGACTGACTTGATCGCTTCCGCGACCGATTATCGGTATAACAGCTGCCCTCGGTCGAAGCTTCTCCATATGCCTAACCCTCTAGAATATCACAAACCACTTTCAAATTCAAAATATACAATCTCATTATAGCTCCCAAGATCTCTCTACGTCAAATATCTGACTTCAAAATATACCATCTCCGGTCCTAATGTGAGCCCATCTGATATCGAGGCCCAGCAGTGTGAAGCTGTCAAACGGAAATGGTCCGTGCGTTCGCGCGATCTAACTTCGTACCTCTTATCAACCTCATCTATCTTCCAGCATCCGAAAGAGGCTCCGAACAAACCCACGACGCGCACACGCAACACATTGACATCTACCAGGCAGGATAGAGATGTGCAATCCGATCGCCATCAACACATAAACCGCTTCTCAACACCACTCTACAGTGCCTATTCACACACCCACAATCCATAATCCCAGGGCGCGGCCCCGTCCACCAAGCTGAGACTGCCACAATGGACAACTCCGCCCCCAGCGGCAACAACAAACACATCAAAGAATTTCCAGCCATAGACAACAAACTCCACGCCCTGACCAAGAAATCCCTCTTCGAAAAGCAGCGCGCTGAGGCGGAGGCGAAGCGCGTGAGGGAGGAGGCTGAGACGAAGGCTGTCTATGAGAGTTTTGTGAAGAGCTTTGATGATGACGAGGGCGGTGGCAACCCGAATGCTTACCCCGTAGATGGCGGGGGATATGGGCGAGGTGGCGGAGGAGGAGGAGGGGGGTATGGAAGGGGTGGAGGAGGAGGAGGGTATACAAGAGGACAGCAAGGCGGCGGTTACAATGATCGCGGTGGGAGGAGGTTCGGCGGACCACCACCGCCACCAATGCGCGGCTCAATGAGCGGACCAGGTAGTCTCGGGCCCATTCCCGGACCGCCGCCGAGGAAGAGGGGTTTCGAAGCATCTTTCAACAACAACAGTAGCAGCGCGCGGCGCAGCGGCAGCGGCGTTGGTGGCGACAGGGGCGCCCTCCTAGGCTTCGACGACTCGCCTCCTCGCGCCACACCACGCCGTTTCGGCGCCTCAGACGATGAGGAGGAAGATGATACTGCGGCAGGAAGGACGGGTGGGAGGGCAGCAGGTGGGAGAGCAGAGCCGGCGCTGGCGAAACCGACGTTGAGACTTGCGCAGTTGCCGCCAGGGACGTCGACGGCGGCGATCAAGGCGTTGATTCCAGGGTTGACTGTTGATGCTGTGAAAATCCTGCCTCCGCCACCTGGAGGGGTAGGAGGGGGGGAAAGAAGGAGTATGACGGCCATTGTGACGTTATCCCAGGAGACAGCGGCGAATGATATTGATGCCGCCGTGCACGCGTTGCAGAATAAGTATTTGGGGTTTGGATTCTGCCTTGAGCTGCATCGGCACTTATCGTCCGCCGCGCTGGAGTCATCCACCGTCGGCGCCGGCACCGGGCGCGGCGCGGGTTCCGCCGCAGGAGCAGCTGCGCATCCATTCGGCGCGAAACCAGTGGTTATCGAGGGGGCGCCAAACACGCAACAATTCGCACCAAACCAGTACCGCGGCATCGCTCCCCCGACCTCCTACGCCTCCACCCCACGCGGGCCTTTAGGACCCATCCTCCACGTCCCGGTGCGGCAGCCATCGGACATCAAAGAGCTCCGCGTCATCCACAAAACCATCGAGTCGCTGCTCACGCACGGCCCGGCGTTCGAGGCGCTGCTGATGAGCAGACCGGAAGTTCAGCGCGAGCCCCGCTGGGCGTGGCTGTGGGACGCCAGGAGTGGTGGGGGTGTATACTACCGCTACCGGCTGTGGGAGATGATGACATCCTCCTCCCCCAGCTCTGGTCGCTACGTCCCCCTCTTCGAAGACAGCGCAGCGTGGAAGGCGCCCGAGTCCGGGTTACCCTTCGAGTTCGTCACGCGGCTCGATGAGTTCGTCGAAGATGCTGCGTATAACTCTGACGACGACGAGGAAGATTCCGGCGACGAAGCAGCAGCGGGGCGCGCGAAAGAAGACGAGGGCGGGCCGGGTTACCTCAACCCCCTCGCCAGGGCAAAACTTACGCACCTCCTTGCCCGCCTCCCTACTACGACGGGGAAATTGAGAAAGGGGGATGTAGCGCGCGTGACCGCCTTCGCCATAACTCACGCCGGGCGTGGCGCCGACGAGGTGGTCGAAGCACTAGTCGCGAATGTCGCGCATCCCTACTCTTTTACCTCCGCTAACCCCTCTTACCGCCCTCCTCCTCCCCCAACAACGGGGGGCGAGGGGAAGGAAGTAGCGGAGAAAGAAGACACTACTCCCGCAACCCTCAACGCCCTCCACCTCATATCCTCCCTCCTCTCCTCCTGCTCAACCTCCCGCATCCGCCACGCTTGGCGCTATCGCTCTCTCATCGAGTCCGCGCTCCGTCGGTCAAAGACATTCGAATATCTCGCTGGGTTGGAGCGACGAATGGGTTGGGGACGGATGAGAGGCGAGAAGTGGAGGAGGAGTGTGGGACAGGTGCTTTCGCTGTGGGAAGGGTGGTGCGTGTTCCCTGCCAAGGCGCAGGAGGGGTTCGTGGAGGCTTTCAAGGTCCCGGTTAGGGAGGAGAAGGAGGTTGAGGAGAAAAAGGGTGGGGGGAGGTGGAAGGCTGTTGAGAGGGTTGTTGGCGCGGATGCTGATGTGGGGGGTGCCGAGGAGGGGGAGGATGTGGATGGTGAACCGATGGTGGAAGATGAGGAGGAGGATTTAGATGGCGTGCCTATGGAGCCGTCTGACGAGGAGGATGGAGATGTGGATGGGGAGCCGATGGTTGTTGATGAGGAGGAGGAGACGTATGAGCCGCCGCCGGCGGAAACTGCTGTTGTGGAGCAACCGCAGCAGCACGAGAGTGAGGTGGAGAACCCGGTTAGGAAGAGGCCGAAGGCGGAGGATATGTTTGCTGATTCGGGGAGTGAGGGAGAGTAGAGTGGGAGAAGGAAATCAGACATCACGGATATATGTAAGATCTGTATACTAGAACTAAGTCATATTGGCGCGCAGTAATCTACATGAAGAGGTTCCACGTTCTTGATCCAAAAATTTGGAAGTATGACAGACCAGTTCACCACACAAATCTACCGGGGCGATCCATGTGAGTTTTGGCATTCAATTCAACCAACTACAGCATGGTACTGATGAGGCTGAGAGTAATATTCCGCGATGAATTTCCATCCCGTTTATATGGCATCGAACGACAACAGTTTCAACTGACAACAACTTCGACGGGTAACAGCAGCATCGAGAGACAACAGTAGCTTAAAGCGACAGCAGCTTCAAACGACAACAGCATTCAATCGACAACAGCATAATCGACACCACCATCGCTCAACGGCATATCCGCCTCGTACGCAGTATCCATCCACAGCACCATTAAATTAGCATCGCCCCCAGTCACGCCAGCTGATACAGGGAAGATCACACTGGCGGAATCACAAGGATAGAACCAATTCAGAGAATGTATATCCATTCCAGCATCCCCAATCTACAACTCCCATCCCCATCTATAATAGAACCCTGTCTATCCCAACGCCCCGGTACCCGCCACCCGACGCTGCGTTAACCCGTATGTATAGGGAGAGTAGATACACCTAACCAATGTCGCCCCAACGCCTTCCATCCATTTCATTATCCATCCCAAAACTCCTTCCATCCCATCCCATCCAAAAACACATCAATTATTACAATCCACCTTTTTAAGCCCCAGGCCCCATCGCATCCCCACCCCCCTTATCAACCCTCACCTCCTCCACCGGCAACTCCACCCCCTTAATCGGATGCAACAGCACGGGGGGTACACACATCCTCCCCTCCGACCCCTCCCCAACCTCCATCTTCTCCCCCCCCAACTCATCAACCTTAAGCCCCATCCACCTCCTCCACAAGTTCCCCGCAAACCCCGAATTATAATACCACGTCATCCCCAACAAATTATGCTCTCTCTCCCCAAAGATGCCCATGCGGCTCGCACCCGTCGCCCCGTTGCGGCCACTATTCATCGTGGCCCCCAGATACGGCAGCGGCCACACGCGATCCACAAACATCGGGTGCGGCGCGTACACGGCCTTATAGCCGTGGTTGAGCGCCGCCTGCGCGGGCCACATCTCCGGGAAGGCGTGGTGCTTCTTGATTGCCGTCTCGCGGTGCATGGTGTTGAGGAGGCGGCGGGAGAGGCGGCTGGCGGTGACGATGGAGGCGCGGCGCGGGGGGAGGCCGTTCGTGCGGTTGTACCCCGTGACGTCCTCGGCGAGGAGCCAGGTCGTGTAGTCCGGGTCGAAGAGGGGGTTGAGGGTAATTAGGTCGGCGTCTTCACCAACGCCCCATTCATACTTGTCGTCTTTGAAGAGGCGAGGGGGGACGGGGTCGTTTTCGGTCTCGAACCAGTCCTCGGCGTGCTGGGGGCGCTCAGGGCCCCAGATGGGTTTGTCGCCTTTGGGGCCGTTGTTCACGGACTGGCCGTCTTCGTTTAGGCCCGACCAGACGTTTCCGGGGGAGTCGGTGCCGGACTCGGTCTGTACGCGTACCATGTGGCTGAAGTCCTCCCAGCTGCCGTGAACGGCCGGGATGTAGAAGCGGCTGTTGCGCTCCCAGAGGAGCTTGCGGGGCTGCGCCTTCGTCCAGGTGTCCATCTTTTGGAAGAGGTTGTACCAATGTCCGGTGTAGCGCACATCCATCTCCCACTGCCAGAAGAAGTCGTACTCGGGGTGTTTCTGAGCAAACCACTGTAGAGCCTGGATTAGGCCACGGTATACGCCGTGGATCGGCAGGTTGCGGAAGTTCGTCTCTTCCATGCCGTTGTACAGCATTACCATCTGGGTCTCGGACCACAGCGTTGCGATGCCTTGGAATTCTGCAGGGACGCGCTCTTTGAGATGCTTCGTGTAAGTCTCTTCGTCGGCAAAGACTGGGATCGATTCATCCTTGACTTGCACTAGAAGGTGAATATCATACTCGCCACCAGAGCCCAATGATAGCTCAGTAATGAGACCGCGGAGCCACAGAATATCCTCTTCGCGGTAGATAAATTCGTCCCACGTGCGGATGACAACTGCAGTTCTATGGACGAGCTTTGCTCCAATTCCATGAGGCTGAGTGCCGGTAGCAGAAGTAGAATCCGCGGAAGTTGTGGTAGTGGCAGGGGCAATAACGTTAGCAGCAATCTCTCCCCTTCTGTTGTTCTTGGTGACACCGCCGGCGCCTGATCTGAAGCGTTTGGCGTTGGAGATAGAACACCGTAGTTGTGCCTCGGCCCAGTCAACGTTTGTGAAATCATACTGTGGCACTTCACTCCAGACTTGATCCGCTCCATCCATATCGCCATGCATACCGCTTGCCAGTCCGCCTTTTCGAAGTGAGTAGCCGTGGCCGTATGGGCCAAGTCTGCCGTATCTGTCAAAACAGATATCATCAGGCAGGCCCATCATATCATATGAGCCCATGATATGGTCAGCAAACCCAGCCGGCCTCCCCTCGTAGTAACGCAGGGGCGGGATCCTGGCATTGGTCTTGGCGTCAAGGAAGCATTCCTTTACTGGCACGTATTCCTGCAGGTACGCGCTCGAGTTGTAGTCCGGATACGGGTTGTATGGTTTGCTGGAAGGAATGCCCAGCTTGGACGACATAACTTCTGTGATGTTCAACAATTCCGTCTCATCCTCAGGGTCCCTGGGGTATTCGGGCTTGTTCTTCGCCAGCGACACCAATGCCTTGATCCCACCATAATATCGGTCCGAGAATGGAAAGGACTCCCATTGCTTAGCTCCATCCGGTCGATGGTTCCCCATATCCTCCAGCTTCTTTGAGTCTATGATGCTCATCGCGATCAGGAAGCCTATGAATGCAAGCACTCCCAGCATAATCAAGAAGCACAAGTATCGTATGATTCTCTGCGGCACTCGATATGCAAAACATCGCTGTCGCGTTCGCAAGATTGTCCTCCTCTTTATCATCGGTTGAGTCGAATCATATGACCCAGAAGTGTCTCTGGAGGAACTTGTAACGGGAGAGATGGGCAACGAAGAATCATAGTCGTCGCTCGAGACTTCATAGTCATGATCAACAATGTTTTGTTTCTCCGAGTCAATCGAGTCTCTCACCCGTGACGATTCATGAAAGGGTAGCGCAGAGTAATTATTTGACGACCGGCGCTTCGCCACCTTCAAAGGGTTCAGGGCATCAAGGGCGCCCATGTTTGTTGACTGTGATCCTGACTATAGTATTTTGAAACCCGCTTGTCACCAGGACACGAGCGTTCGAGGAGAGCTCCCAGACTATATAGGTCTTTGGTTAGCTATGAAGCGACAGAACCGCCTAAGGCAAGTGGAGAAGATGCCAAAAACTTACGCCAGACGTCATGCAGTAGTAGTGAAATGACGGAAAGCGCAGAAGAAACACTGAGCCAAACCGTGGGTCGCTATGCTGTTGGGTATCTTCTTGGGGTATCTGGTATATACACTCTCGCGGAAATAGCGCTGAATAGACGTGAATCTCAAATATGTCCGTTAATCGTTAATCGTAGCCGTGGTTGTCTCAATGGACTCGAATCGGGAGAGTGGTCTGATCTGATGCACTTCTAGACCGTAAATTGAGGCTGGTCGGCGGGGCAACCACGACCGCGAACCCGTACAGAAGATGACAAGGACGATCAATAAAACGCGTGATTTGCGACACACGAACGTACGTGAAGTGACAGCACAAATAAAGCAGAATAAGAAGACGCTGAATATATAATTAACTTATAAATTATGCAGATATCATATATATATTGTTCATTAAACGGGTGCTTATAAAGTAGTCTTAGTTCTGAAATTTTGAAATCTGGAGTAGATTCGGGGTTCACACGTTTATAGTATGAATACCCCTACTTTTGAAGCTTTATATGGCCTCATTCTGTTGCCGCTACTCGTATACCGTATCATCACCAAACGCCAAATCTTATACCAGCACCCCGAGCCGTCAATCGTCCATTTTCCCAGTTTCCTTGTAACGCCAACGACAAATTGATCGAGTATCAAGATCTACCAATCATCATCCTCATCCGAGCCATAATCCACCAAGCCGAGCGCCGATTTGGGCTCAGCTGCTTTCTCAGGTGTAGGCTTCACCGGCTGTTTCTCTGTGGTTGTCGCAACGGTCGGTCTGGCCTCCCCGGCTTTGTGCGGGCTTGCTGGGTGGTTCTTTCCCTTCTGGGCTTCGACTTTGGCAGTCGCGCCTTCCGTTCCGGGACTCTCTGTCGCTCCTGCCTGTTTCCCAGTCGCCGAGTCGCTCGATGATCCCTTCCTCAGCTTAAGTCCCTTGAGCGCTCCTTCCTTCCCTCGTTTCCTCTTCTTAGCCGCCGTAGCCCACTCATCATCCGCAACTGCCGTAGTAGTTTCCGCACCAGTCTCGCCCTTTGCCGCCTTGTCCAATTCCTCTTGTCTCCTCCTAAACACCTCTAGCCCCTCATTCGTCTCCTTCCTCACGCGCGCTTCCTCTGCCCGCGTCGACTCGAGGACCGAATCCAAGAAGTCAATCTCATCGTTGTCGAGCGCGCGGAACTGGTTCTTGAGTCTGCTCGCCTCTTCAAAGGCGTCTTGTTTCGCAGCTTAGGGACAGGCTACGTGATCAGCATTGGGAGCTCCAAAATAAACAGAGAAAAGAGGAAGGGCTAGGAAATGAGGGCAAAAAAACCTTTGTTGGCTTCGAGAGTCTCGAACAGTGATCGCCCAGAGTTCTGCGCCGCTGCCTCGTCGGCCTTGCGCCGGCGGTTGGCTTCGATCTCAACCTGCGCGGCGAGCCATTCGTCGGAGCGCTCGATGGGCGCGTCTGTCGTGCCGCCCGAGACGAAGCCGGAGGACATTGTGAGTAGTAGGCAGGGCCTGGAAGTAGTTATATGAAATGCGCAACTTATCGGAGCTTGAGGCGCTGGCGTATCTTCGGGTTAACACGAGCCTTGCGTGGCTCCGAGCATTACCCCCCCGGAGCACTCAGTAGCGTTCGTGCGCCTGGGCTGACACACAATTTTTAGCCTAAAGACCCTCGACGTCACCCCAACTCCCACATTCCAAACCCCCACCAAAACACCCCACCACCATAATCCACCAACAACCCCACCGGTACCCCTCCGTCCATGGTAAACCAACTTTGATAGGATGAGACGGGGTGAAAGTACGCTGTAACGGGATGGGCGCCAGCCAAGATCGACAGGTGGGATGCCGACGGAACAATTGCCAGCGAGGGGTAAGGAGTACATGAATCCAAAGAGAAGGCCGGAGAATTTACTTAGTAACCGGTATAAGAAGGCAGGAGGCCCTTGGACTTTTTTTTCCCCAAGTTAATCCGCTCTATCCTTTGTTTATTTGATACCCTTGAGTCTCTATTTACAATATTACAATACCTTATCTATCCCAATAACGCAGCAACCTGGCTTTTAGAATCACAATGGCTGCCCTCAAGCACACCTCGTACGTGTTCCCATCGCCCCCTCACTTTGGAAAGCGCTCACACCGGCTGCAGCAAGACGTTCACTCTGAACACTGGTGCCAAGATCCCCGCCATCGGCCTGGGGACGTGGCAATCCCAGCCCGGAGAAGTTGAGAAGGCCGTTGAGAGCGCTCTCCGCAGCGGTTACCGTAAGCCTTCCCCCCACTCAATATTACCCCGCAATCTTCACATTTCACCCATCCCTAACACCCCCCCAGGCCACATTGACACAGCCTTCGCCTACCAAAACGAGACTGAGGTCGGTGTCGGAATCAAGGCTTCCGGTGTTCCCCGCGAGCAGATCTGGCTCACCACCAAGCTCGACAACCCATGGCACAAGCGCGTTGCCGAGGCCATTGACGCCTCGCTCAAGAACCTGGGTACTGACTACGTCGACCTATACCTCATCCACTGGCCATGCAGCACCAACCCAAACATGAAGGAGGTCTACTCCGACTGGGACTACGTTGACACGTGGCGCGAGATGCAGAAGCTGGTCGAGACCGGCAAGGTGAAGAACATCGGTGTTAGCAACTTCGGCCAGACGCACCTGGAGAGGCTCTTGGCCGATCCTTCTTGCAAGGTAAGCAATTTTCCCGCGTTGAAGCCGTTGAAACAGCGCGCAAGCGATCGTGAGGAGTAGAAGCTGACAATACCAGATTGTCCCAGCCGTTAACCAGATCGAACTCCACCCCAACAACCCCTCCCCCAAGCTCGTCGCCTACAACACCTCCAAGGGCATCCACTCCACCGCCTACTCCTGCCTCGGCTCCACCGCCTCGCCGCTGCACAAGGACGCCACCCTCCTCGAGCTCGCTGAGAAGAAGGGCCGCTCGCCACAGCAGGTTATGCTGGTGTGGAACATCACCAAGGGCCGCAGCGTCATCCCCAAGTCGGTTTCCGCAGACCGCATCCAGGCCAACTACGAGATTGATGGGCTTGAGTTGACTGAGGAGGATATCAAGGTTATTGATTCGATGCAGGGCCGCTTCAAGGTGTGTGATGCTAGTTTCTTGCCGCAGAACTACAAGGAGAAGGTGTTCTACCACGACGACGAGTAAATGTACGTTGTGATGATATGATGAAGTAACAGCTAGATATGAAGCACGAAAATAAAAAATGTGTATAGCTGCAAACTTGCCAGTGCTGCCTGACTCTTCAAGATGTATTTCGTGTCTTTGTCATCAAATGCTTGCTCGTACGATGTGAGTTATGTATTCCATTTGCACCAGGTTTGATAATTAGAAACTGAAGCGAGAGTCATCCCCAAAAAGCGAGCATCACAAAGTGGCAAACAAAAAAGTCTTTGTATGTTTGGATGGGAAAAAAGAGAGGGGAAACTGTCACATCCGTGGACGTGGTGGTGATGCACCCTGACTACAAAAATACAAAAAATTACAAAAAATATAGCAATTGCATGTTTCGATCATGCGACCTCCGGGTTATGAGCCCGGCGCGCTTCCGCTGCGCCAAATTGCTGTTTGAATGAAAAGATGTGGCAAGTTGTGGTATATGAATCACACAATGATTCAGCTAACCGACCGATAGTCTATTTCTCTTTTGGTGGGGCAGTGTTTACCCCCACCATCTGCTCCAGTAGTAACTGACATGGAGTACCATCCTTCGTAAAGCGCCGTAGAGTACCACAATACAGGATGCGCGCTCCTCTGGGCGACCCGCAGCACCAACATCGTCCACTCACAACTACAGATGTTGATCGCCGAGCCTCCACGACTCCAGAGCAGGATAACACAACCAATTGCAGAGGCAGTTAGGCCTTGTGCTCCAGCCTTGGTTTGTGACGCCCTTTCTACTTTCGTCATAGCAAATAGCCAACTCAGCTGTGAGGAACGGCGGGACAAGGCGCGAACGAGGGGTAAAGTCGTGGGCCGCGCGGGCTGTGTGAGGGCTGTTTATAATGGGCTGGGCTTCACCTTTGCTGTGGTTCACCAACTCTCCTGTACAACCGCGCAAAATGGCTTCTCCTCTCGTTATCAGGAACTTGACCTCGACGCCGATTGAGCTGAAGCTCATCGAGCGCTTCCAGGCCCCTGGCCAGGCACCGGCTAAGACTGAGGAGAACAACAACAACGACTCAGGCTTCGGGAACTTGACCAAGAACTTCACGACTCTGATGAACAATGTTACGAACACCATCCAGAGCCCAACTAACCTCGAGCTGGCTGCCAATGCAGAGAGCTTCAGTCACAAGGATGTCAACATCAGGATCGAGCCGTTTGAGGTTCTCAAGACGGATATCCCGCTCAAGGAACGCGACGACCACGAGATTATGCGATTGACCTTTGAGAACGCGGGGGAGCGTTACAGGCTCGACGTCCCATCTCCAACCAGCAGATCTACCTCCTTGACTCCTCTCCAGCAGAACTCAAAGTTTGAGTACACCGGAGTCTATCTGCCGGAGCACTCTTACCTCTCTCTCTACTCATCTGCGCGCCTCAACTCCTGGATGGGCAAGCTCAAGCCCGAGACTCCTCTGTCGGCGCTCTCTATCCCCGGAACTCACAATTCCGCAACCCACTACCTTGCTCTCCCCTCCGTGCGCTGCCAGGCTGTTTCGGTCACCGACCAGCTCAACAACGGCGTGCGCTTCCTCGATGTCCGCGTCCAGCCCGAGAACTTTGAGGATCCCAACGCCGACGGCCTGATCCTCGTCCACGCCGTCTTCCCCATCTCGCTCACGGGCAACAAGTACTTCCGCGACTTCCTCAATGAAGTCACCGCCTTCCTCGACCAGAACCCATCCGAGACCGTCCTCATGAGCCTCAAGCGCGAGGGTGTCGGAAAGTCCACCGACCAGCAGTTCTCCAAGATCCTGCACGGCCACTACATCTCCAAGGACAAGGAGCGATGGTTCACCGACAACCGCATCCCGCGCCTGGAGGAGGCCAAGAAGAAGATCGTCCTCGTCCGCCGCTTCGGTGTCGATGACGCTGTCAAGGGCTACAACAACAATGCTGGCTTCGGCCTCGACGCCTCCAGCTGGCCCGACAACTGCGAGGACGGCCTGTGCGTTGGCGGCACCATTCGCGTCCAGGACTTCTACGAGGTTGAGGAGAGCGTCAACATCGATAAGAAGATTAAGTTCTGCCACACCCATCTTGAGAAGGCGGGTTCGCTCGTGTGCCCGCTGCCTGGTGCGGTGAACGCGGCCGAGGCACCCCACCCCTTCTTCATCAACTTCCTCACTGCGAGCAACTTCTTCCGTCCGGGATGCTGGCCCGACCGTGTCGCTGCTAAGGTTAACCCCGCGACGGTGGATTTCTTGTGCCGCAGGCATAACGAGAAGGAGTACCATAGCACGCTGGAGGAGAAGCGCGAGATTGGGGATGGTAGCACGGGAATTGTGGTGTGCGATTGGGTCGGAGAGAAGGGGGATTGGGATCTAGTTAGGTGTATTGTTGGACACAATGCCAAGTTGGAGTTGAGGGAGAACCAATAGATGGTTGATAGAGCGACATAGCTTTGATTTGAATAGTGAGGAAGAAGGTAGACGAATACCAAAATATATTTCATGAGGCTTTGCCATGTGTCTTCTTACATTCTATGCCAAACCAACACTATGAAAACAATATAATACATCCTCCCCTATCATACCCATCTACTCCGCCTTCACCTCATCCTTCACCTCCTCCTTCCCCTCCGGCCCCTTCGCCTCCTCCTCCAACATCATCCTCCTCCCCTCAACCGTAAAAAACAAGCTCTTCCCCGCGCTCTCCAACGCATTCGTAACCCCAGCCCCAGCACTCTGCAACAAATGCACAACCTGCGCCCTCAATCCATCCAATCCTCCCGGAATCATACCCACCCACCTCGCGCCCTCCATATCAAACACCTTCCCCTCCACCCTCGCCCCGAGCAACTGCAGCTTCTGCAGACCCGTCTGCACTGCGTTATCATGCCACCCTGGGTTCGCCCTCCGCGTCGGCGCGGGATACTCTGGTGCCAGCGGTGCTAACACCGTCAGCGCTGCCTTCAGGTGCGCTGGGCTCACGGTAGGGAAACTCAGCACAGCAACCGGGCCAGCAAGCAACGGCGCGAATCCGTGCGAAGTCCTAGTCCCCACGACAGCCTCGTGCGCAGCTTTACTGAGCGCGTGGCTCGCCTCCCCTGACTCTACCGCGGAGGGGTCAAAGTACTCAACCACGCGTAGCGCAGCAGCGAAAATCCCCGTCTGCACAATCTGCAGCTTGACAGCCGACCCAGACGGCGCCGGCTCCCCAGCCAGCGCAAGCTCAGCATCCACCTTCGCGAGCGCAGCAGCGAGCTCACGACGCAACGATGTCCATTCGGCGGTATTGAGGTTGTTGTGCTGGAAGAGGATGAGGAGGGGTGTCGAGCGCAGGAGCGATGCGTATTGGCGCAGCAGCTGGGTTTTGCGGAACTGTGCGGGCTTGAGGGAGATGGGTTGGGTGGTTGGGAGGCGCGATTTTAGGGGCGCGAAGGGAGGCGGGGTGGAGGTGTTCGCGGTTATGGTTGCGGTTGCGTATTGCCGTGGGAGGAGGGAGGAAGACGGGGTGTTGGGAGTGCGGAGGAGGGAGGTGAGGGCGGCGCGCGAGGGGCGGTGCAGCCGTGGTGGCATGGTGGGCAACTTGTTCTGGGGGGGGGTGTTAGGTCAATTGAGGATTTTGGGAGGGATTGAGGTCGTGACGTACGGTGGAAGTTACGTGGAGTGGTGAACTGGTGGAAGCTCCTGGTCGTCCTCGAATTTAGGAATCGTCTCTCGGTCCAATAATTTTGGCATCGAACAAATGTTGGCGCCTCAGGCATTAATACATTGTCAGCGCACATGATTGGGCGGAACACAACGTGCCCGCCGATATTCTTCCGAATATGGTACTTTATTCAATACCACCCTATGACTCTCTCTTGTGATATCTGTACAATACATTCGGGGTAATAAAGCAAACAGACAAACAGTTATTGGCTTACTGTTCTTTATAAAGCAGCCCGCTGGGCAACAACCTTGCCCATTTTCATTCCTCTTTATTTCCCAATTTCACAAATTTCCAACAATGTCGCTCCCACAAATCTCCATCACGCCCTTGCTCAAGAGGCTCTGGCCCGCGGGGGTCGAGCCACACGTGAGCGCCGATGAGATCGCAGTTGCGATTTCGCACATTTTCACCAATCAGCTGTCGCCGGTCCAGATCGGTGCTCTGCTAACTTGTCTGCATTTTACGGGAAGGGACCGCACGGCGGATGTCATTGCGAAGTGCGCGAAGGCTATGCGGGATGCCGCGGCGCCGCTGGATAGGAGCATTTTGGCGGAGGTTGTGAAACGGAAGGATATGGGGGAGGGGAATTATAAGGGTGGGCTGGTGAGTGGGATTTTTATCACTTGGGTGGACTTTGCTAACTCTTAACAGGTTGATATTGTTGGCACGGGAGGTGATTCTCATCATACCTTCAATATCTCGACGACTTCATCTATCCTGGCATCATCACTTCTCCTTGTAAGCAAGCACGGCAACAGGGCATCCACCTCAAAGTCCGGCTCGGCGGATCTCCTTGCTTCCACTCTACCAGTCCCCCCAGTTCTCCTAAACGTCAGACCAGACACCATCGCCCAGGTGTATGAGAAGACCAACTACGCCTTCCTCTACGCCCCCGTCTTCCACCTCGCCATGAAGTACGTCGCACCAATCCGCAAAGAACTCGGCTGGAGAACCATCTTCAACCTCCTCGGGCCCCTCACCAACCCCCTAGAAGGCGTCATCGAGGCCCGCCTCATCGGCGTCGCCCGCCGCGATCTCGGCCCCGTTTTCGCTGAAGCCCTTAAGATGACTGGCGCCACCAAGGCTATCATTGCGTGTGGTGCCGAGGACCTGGATGAGATTAGTTGTGCGGGGGACACTTACTGCTGGATGCTCAATGAGACGGTGGTTAATGGGGAGAAGGCGATTGATGTTGACCACTTCATTGTCTCCGCTGCTGACTTTGGTCTCCCCGCCCATCCGCTGTCGGAAGTTTCACCGGGCAAGGAGCCGGTTGAGAACGCAGCGATCCTTATGAATCTGTTGCACAACAAGCTCCCGAGAGACGACCCGATCCTCCATTTTGTGTTAATGAACACCGCGGCGCTATTCGTGGCTTCGGGGATATGCGAGGCGGAGACGAGTAATATGGGACCAGGTGATGATGGACAAGTCATCACAGAGAGGGGTCCGGGGGGTCAGAGATGGAAGGAGGGTGTTCGTAGGGCAAGATGGGCAGTTGAGAGTGGTGCGGCTTTGAAGCAGTGGGGAAGCTTTGTGGAAGTCACCAACAGTGTGGGAGAACAGACTCCGGAATCCTGGGTCTGAAGACCTCTCACCAGCGGCCACGATTTTGTGCCACGCTTCTGGGGATCAGGATTATGGATATTTATCCTAAATTAGCTGGTTGGCATGTAGTATGTATTTTGGATGATTTTCGACCGGCATTAGGTCTTGATTTTAAAGCTTAGAACTATTGACTTCGGGGTCTGAAAAATGGCGGCGACGATGTATATAGCCGTTTAAATGAAGTAAATACGAAGACATGCAATACCTTGTGGAATAATTTACGTTTTTTGTATTTGTTATTGGTAGTACGAATAATTTCCGTACGACCTTATTTATGTTAGACAAATAATATCATTATTTTATAAATCGGTAGAAAATAACCAAAACACCATCAATACCACCAAGTAACTATCCAATAATGTTAAAATATACTCTACCAGTAGAACAATAACCCTACAATCAATAATAGACAAAAGAAACCAATTATTCCAAGAAAAAGACTCCCAAACTCTCATATAAAAAAAAACCCATCCTCGCACGTGACCAATCCTTTATCCCCCATAAATTCTGCCACCGCCTTCCACCCACAGCCTCCAAATATTTCCGCGCCTCGCAATTGCATTTCTCAGCCTCCTCCTCCCATCCCACCAACTCCAACTCCAAACACCATCATCTACCACGCAGCCCACGAAAACCACACACACACACACCATGTCCACGCGCGAAGCTTACGTCCCCCCCACCGCCGGCGGCGGCGTCCCCATCGCAGGTCGCGAGCAGGGATACACTGCTGCTAGTGAGGGACCTGCCATCAACTACCTTTGCGGCGACTGTAACAGCCGTGTTCCGCTGAAGCGTGGGGACCCGATTAGATGCAAGGAGTGTGGACACAGAGTTTTGTATAAGGAGAGGACGAAGAGGTGAGTTTACTGGGGAGCCGCGGAGTGAAGTGAGTGGGGTGGATGGAAGCTGACGGGTGACAGGATGGTGCAGTTTGAGGCGAGATGATGGGGAGGAGGATGGAAGATGGTGGGGGACAAATACTTGGGCTTAGGCCGCGGGAAGGAGGGGTGTGTGAATGGAAGGAAAATGGGGGTGGGGGGGGTATTATGAAGGCGTGCATGGGACGGAGTACGGATACGGGCGTTTTGAGATGCGGCGGTGCTGAGCAGATTCTACACAGTGAAGCTCTACCAAATGCAACAAGATCG
Organism: Pseudogymnoascus sp. WSF 3629; assembly: GCA_001662585.1. Lineage (NCBI taxonomy): Eukaryota > Fungi > Ascomycota > Leotiomycetes > Thelebolales > Thelebolaceae > Pseudogymnoascus > Pseudogymnoascus sp. WSF 3629. Next base: position 24,142 of record KV454576.1, read on the forward strand.
AGATTTTTCTCTGATTCATGGCTACTATAACACACACGGGAAAGTCTATTATGGTTATTGGTGACTGTGAGTTGGTCTAGGGGTCCGTGAACTGTTGATTGTGCATCAGTCTGTCTTTGGCAGGGGGACTCATGCTGTTGTAGTCATAAATCATCACGGCTTACAAATGCCATGGATAATGCGCTGGTAAGGTATTCATAATATATTTCCTTTTGTGGTATTCAGATGCGCCTTGCAATGCCTCCACGAACGCCATTTCCTAACAAACCCCCAAACCCTCTACATACCCATCTGACTCGACCTCACGTATCTCGAGAAGCTGTTGTCCTCGTCGGTCACAGCCCCTGATTTTTCCATGGCCGCCTTATACCTCGACTTCAGCCCCTCTTCCCTCTCTCCCTCATCACCCTCCGCATTAGCATCGGAGTCCGAGCTGTCCTCCAAATCGCTGATAACGTCCATATCGACCTTCTCCTCCGGCGCATTTGACCTCTCCCCAGAAACAGCCATATCCTTCATCAGTTTCCCCAACTCCCTCTCTCTACCCGCAGTCTTCTCATCAGCGCGCTGCTTCCGTCGCCTCTCAAGCTCCGGCTTGTAATCGCGGTTGAACTCGTCAGCCTTCTCCTGCACCGCCTCGAAAAACTCATCAATCCCGTCGCCGGTCATGGAGCTGACCCCAACGACACTCAGATGGCTGTAAAACTCCTCCAACATCAAGCTCATACTATTCAATAGCGACCCCATATACCCACTCCCCCCCCCAACACCCATCCCACCCTCAACCCCCCCAAAGCTCCCCTCCTCCTCCTCCGCCCTCAACGCCTCCTGAAACGCCTCAAAATCTGTCATCCACTCCTTCGCAAACTCCGCATCCTTAACATCCGTCTTATTGAACACCAGAATCATTGGCAGCTTCGTCTTATATAAGATACTGCACGCATACAACATATTGCTCATAAACGTGCTCGTCGACGCCGTGCGCGGCGTATCGATAATATACGCCACCACCGTTGGAAAACTCGACGCCAGCGAATCGAGCAGAATACTCCCGGACGCACTCCACACAAACACCTCGATCTGCCCCGGCGTGTCGACGAGGATATGCTCGATCGGCTTCTTGGCCGGGTTCGCGGGGTCGGGTAAGGTGCGCTTCTCGAGCAGCGTGACGATCTGGTCGATCTTCGTGGCGAACAGGTTGAGGGAGGTGAGGATCCCGCCGTTGGGTCCGAGGTTGTAACTCTTCATCACCTCTTGGTAGTTCACTGAGTCGCGGATGTCGATGTTGGACTCGAAGGGGACGGTGCGCACGGCGGGGTCGAGGTTGATGACGTAGGGGGGGGTCTTCTTTTCGTGGAGGTGGGCGTTGATGCGTTGCATGAAGGTGGTTTTGCCGGAACCTGCGGGAGGGTGTAAGTTTGGGATTTGAGATCGGGGGGGAGGGGGATGTACCAGCCATGCCTACGCAAACGATCGAGACGGGAGTTGCGGAAGCCATGGTTGCGTTGTGGTGATATGGCGTGGAGTTGAGGCTGGAGATAAATTTGTAGATGGAAGGTGGGGGTGGACAAGGCTCGACTGATAAGCAAGCTAGACCCAAGGCTGATTGATCAAGACATGGTCCGTGCGTTTTATAGACGTTGAAGCTTGGTTTGTGACGCGAGGTGATGAACTTTAATCAAGGTATTGGTTTAATGAATTATTTGGTGTCTTTATAATATATATATACCCAAAGAACTGGAGATATATACAAAGGCCTCCATCCATTGACAAAACCATGAGCTCAAAATAAATCACCCGCAACACAACCATCAAAAACGCATCTCATCCCCATTCCTAAGGAAGGGCAACTACAAACCACACCTAAGCCTCGTCACCAGCAACCCACCCAACCATGGACGACGGCCTCGACGAATTCGAGAAGACCCTCGCAGCCGAAAAAAAGGCCCGCGAAGACGAAGAATCCAAATCCAAATCCCGCAGCGACCGCCACCGTCACCACCACCGCAGCCACAACCACAAGTCCCGCGACGACAATGATGACGGACACGGACACAAGCGCCGGCACCGCGACTCCTCCCGCGACGAGGAGCGCAAGCGGCGCCACCGGGACGACTCCTCCCATGACGAAGAGCGCAAGAGGCGGCACCGTCACGAGAAGACTACAGATCCCAAGGAAGACCTGCCGCTACCCGACGAGGAGGTGCCGCAGACCGATGCGCCGCTGGGGAAGGCACCGGCGGTGAAGCGCGATGCGTGGATGACGGCGCCGGGGGCGCTGGAGGTGGATTATACGCAGAGGGGGGCGAAGAAAGAGGAGAAGAGTACGGTGGAGGAGAAGATGGAGATTAAGATCCATCGGAACGAGTTGAATCACCAATTGAAGGATGTAAGACTAGAAGAGGAGGAGGCTGTTGAGGCAGAAGAGGGGGAGAGGGAGGTTGAATATACATTTGGAGACAGCGGCGCGCAGTGGAGGATGACCAAGTTGAAGGCTGTCTATAGGGAGGCGGAGGAGGGAAAGAGGACGCTGGAGGATGTGGCTGTTGAGCGGCTGGGGGGGTTACGCGAGTTTGACGATGCGAGGGAGGAGGAAGTGGAGTTGGAGAGGAGGAAGTTGTATGGGAAGGGGTATGTGGGGAAGGAGAAGCCGAGTGGGGAGTTATTTGAGGAGAGGAAGGCGGCGATGGGGTTGAAGAGGCAGAGGGAGGAGAAAGAGGCGGAGGAGGCTGCGAGGGATTTGCCGCAGGGGAGGGTTATGGAGGAGCAGCAGCCTCAAGCTCCTGTGGCGCGGGTCGACCAGACGCAGCTTAATAGGATGAAGGCTCAGCTGATGAAGGCGAAGCTCAAGGGGTCTCCTGACGTCGCAAAGCTCGAAGCTGAGTACAACGAAGCAGCTGCCGGCCTTCTCGCTAGAGGCCCCGAAGTCATCGTCCTCGGCGAAATGGAGAACAGACTCCTCGCCGGCACGCGCGGCGAAGTGGTCTCCATCGACAACAAGCGCGGCCGCGAGCGCGGCCTCGTCAAATCCAACGAAGACATGAGCATCGAAGACATGGTCCGAGAAGAGCGCCGCACCAAATACCAAGCCGGCGGCGAAGGTCGCAAATTCGCCGAGCGCATCGCTAAAGACACGAAATTCGAGAACAATCTCGAATACATCGACGACAACACCGCCAAGCTAGCGAAGACGGCGCCCAAGTCCGAGATGAACCTCAAGAATATGGCCATCGGGGAGTTCCAGAAGATGAACCGCATTCTCGACGCCTGTCCGCTGTGTCATCACGAGGACCGCAATCAAGCGCCCGCTGCGCCTATTGTCTCGCTGGGGACCCGCACGTTTTTGACGCTCCCTACCACCCCTGAGATCGCTGATGGCGGCGCGGTCATCGTCCCCATCGCGCACCGCACGAACTTACTCGAGTGCGATGACGACGAATGGGACGAGCTGCGCAACTACATGAAGAGCCTAACGCGCATGTACCACGACCAAGGGCGCGCCGTCCTCTTCTACGAGAACGCCGCGGCCCCCCACCGCCGCCCTCACGCCGCCCTCCAAGCCATCCCCCTCCCCTACGAGCTGGGCGACACCGCGCCCGCCTTTTTCCGCGAAGCGATCCTAGCGTCCGACGAGGAGTGGACGCAGCATCGGAAGCTGATTGATACGGGCAAGGCGGCTAAGGGGGGGATGGGGAAATTGGCGTTTAGAAGGACGTTGGCGAAGGAGATGCCGTATTTTCATGTTTGGTTTGATCTGGATGGGGGGTTGGGACATGTGGTTGAGGATGCGAATCGGTGGCCCAGGGGGGATTTGTTTGCTAGAGAGGTGGTGGGGGGGATGTTGGATGTGGAGCCGGATGTGGTGAAGAGGCAGGGGAGGTGGGTGAGGGGGGGGGATGTGGAGAGGATGGAGGGGTTTAAGAAGAGGTTTAGGAAGTTTGATTGGGCGAGGGTGTTGACTGATGGGGTGTAGGATGTAGGAAATTGTATATTATGAGCGGCTGGAGTACTGATATAACCTCAATATCACATGTATAGAGAGACTGGAACTTGAATACTCAGGTTTGAGAATGGATATAATCGAACATCACGTGAAAATATAATCACGTGCAGAATACTGATACTTTGCACGTGATATGTCAAGTACTGTTCGGTCTTGTTCTCCCTGTCAACCGTAGAATCCTCTCCTTCTTTGACTACGGTAGCCCATTCATCCCCCCCTCAATGCCCAATCAACACTCATTTCCCAGGCCCCCACGTTCGAATCTTTCCCATTCCCATCTCTCTTTCCTTCTTTTCGCCTTCCTCGCTCGTCTCGTCTCGCCTCATCTCGCGTCGTCTCGCCTCAGCTCGCTTCCAACCCATCCCGTTCGTCTATCTCCAGGTCCCGCATCGTCTATCATCGTCTATCGTCTAGAGTCGTCTATCATCGTCTAGGGGGGAGAGCCTACTAGGACGACGTCTTATAACAAGAAACAAGAAACAAGAAACAACAAAGTAATAAGAAAGTTGTAGAAAGTTGGGACTGGGGCTGGACTGTAACGGAACTACAGTGGACTCTAGTGGACTACGGTGGTTTATACTGGACTCAACTGGTATTACAGTACTGTTTTCTGTTTTTTACTACTGATATATACCACTACGAAAGTATCTCTCAGTGCAAAGTTACAGAGAAACTACAAGTACTGTACTACAGTTTCGACAAAGTACCTTGCAGTTCTCTTCTGTCCCTTGCTGCCTCGGCGCTGCATCTGCATAGTGGAGAGATCTGAATCTGACTTACAGTGTATTGGGAAGAAGCTATACTGATTGACACCGTGCTGTCCCTGTACGGTACTCAACGGGCTCAACGGTACTCACAATCACAGTAGAGTTAGTAGAGTTTCTCTACTTCCTATACGGACCGGAGAGTAACTCGACCCTTATTTCTGCCTTACAGTACCAGTACCTCATACCCCCTCGAACATATTCTGGAGCTACCAATCAGTTTATCTCACTTAACTCACCTTACTCAACCTCAATTCAACCTTACTCACCTTAACCGTTGATACTCGGATCAGTTCAATTACTGCAATCCCCCTTGTGGTGGTACACAGTTGCATAATTTCGAAATTTTGTTGTGCACCTTTCTTCCTCCTTCCCCTAAGAAAAGAGGAATTGCGGCGCCCCGGTCAGAAAAGTTCGGACCCCCCCTCACCCACCCCCCGAAGGTTCAAGCCACCCACCCAGCTGCCAGCCAGCCTTGGTAGATCGAAGAAACACCCGCGACCGTTTTCCAACCAAACTGCCCTGCGAATCGAATACTCCCCAACATCCACGCCGTATGGATCCTACTCTCAGCAACCACCTCGACGTCGAGCTGCAGAACGACCCCGACGACCAGATCTCTCAGATCGCCCAGATCGCCCACGCGAACCAGAACGCGACCGCGATCGACTCTTCTGCACCCTCCCCGTCGATGTCACAGCCGCAACAATCTGGAGCTCCGTCGTCACGTCAGCCTGTCAGTTATCCAAGTCCGACCTCTTACCCTTCGCCAGGTCTTTCAGCCGCCCAGTACTCATACCCTGCTCCTACCCAACAACTCGTCCCCGAACCATACCGCGCAAGCCCAACCGGGAGCAACAGTTCCATCTCACTGCCCAGCATGCGCACTCTCGACCCCCATCAACAACAAGCTCAACAGCAGCAGCAGCAGCAGCAACAGATGCAACAACAACAAGCTCAGCAGCAGCAGCAGCAGCAGCAACAACACCCGCAGCACATGGGTTCCCAGCTGCCTCCGCCCGTCGCGCAGATGGGTGGCCCATACTACCATAACAATCAGACTCTGCCTCACCCATCTCACCAGTATTCCAATGTCACCTCAGACCCAACGGGACAGAACATGCGATACGCGCTGCCAGGTCCAGACAACCGCGTCATGAGTGGCGGCCGACACAAGAAGGTAAATAAAAATAAATAGAAATTCAATCCCCAATCCCCAATCCCCGATACATTTTTCCCGCGACCGAAGGGTTAAGGGCAATTTTGATGATCGTCCATCGCTGACACTCCATCCTTTCCATCCAGGAGATCAAGCGTCGAACCAAAACAGGCTGTTTGACGTGCAGGAAGAGAAGAATAAAGGTCAGTTCGCCAAAATTTCCCGCTTTCCACAATTTTCTCGCGTCTGTCGTTCGCTCCCTTCGGTTGATTTGACGCGAGGCTTCGCTTCGTGCCTCTCGCATATTCCCTTAGATCGGTCCCGATCCATACCTTCCCTTCGCGTGTTCTCGTCTCGCTCGTCTCGCGTCTCTCGCGAACCAGCGCCCCCCCCCGTCCCCCCGTCTCTCACCCATTTCACCACATACAAGCTAAGCGCACCATATACTGACAAACAATTCCCCGAAACACAGTGCGACGAAGCTCACCCCGCGTGCCGCAACTGCCAGAAGTCCAAGCGCGAGTGCCTGGGCTACGACCCGATCTTCAAGCAGCAGCCCGGCCCCTCGCCCATCCAGCCCGCGCCCTCGTCGGCGCCGCTCCAGGCCGCTACCCTCGCGACCGCCAACCCGTACGGCAACCAGCCGTCCATGCTGCAGGGCTACGGCGCACAGGTCCCAGCTATGGCTTTCGATGCGTCGCTGTCGGCTGGCGTCGGCTCCCCGGGCTCGGCGCAGCAGTTCGATTACTCGTCCGCGATTGATCCGGCCCTCGAGGCTGTCGCGGCCCCGCAGGGTGCACCTCAGTTTACCCAAGGTACGGAGTATTTCTACGGAGATGAGCTGGCTCGCTCGTCGCCGTTTTCGTCAAGCCCTCCCTCATCGTACCCTCCTACGCCGTGCCCACCAGAGACATCGGGTTATACCAATGGCTATACCAATCCTCTCCAAGTGGGAGACCGTGGCCGATTTGCTTCCCCATCCATGTCCTACTCTCAGGTGGCCTACTCTCAGACGGCCCCTCTTCAAGCTGGAGAGACCGGAGGAGTAAGCAAGTTGCGTCCATCCATGTCCTACTTTCAGGTGGCCCACTCTCAGACGGCCGCTCTTCAAGCTGGAGAGACCGGAGTAAGCAAGTTGCGTCCTCTAAACCAACCGCAGCTGTCGAAAAGTAATTCCCAATCCACTCGCCGCGTAAATGATGCTCCTCAAGTGAAAGGTAGCAATCAGAAGGCTTCCATCTCCAAGGAACAACCCAAGGGACAATCCAAAGGACCAGTCAAGCGCCAGGCCCCTCGCACACCCCCTAAGCGTGATAACCTTCGAGTGAACAACTTTTCTCCCAACCGTCTCCTTTCACTCCTTTCCCAAGACGGAAGCGCTGACCCCATTACCACAGCCAAGCCCTGCAAGGTCGATGACCTCCTCCTAAAGCTGCCCTCCAAGGCCGAGGACTTCAAACCCGAACAGGCCACCATCGACGAGATCAAGCACCTCTGGCTCTCCATCTACGTCAACGGCCTCGAGAGCTTCCTGGAATCCCGCTTCTACTACACCGACGGCCTCGAGTACCTCCTCAAGGACAAGATCGTCATGGAGCAGTTCGCCATCCTCCTCAACCAATTCGCAAAGGCCACCCCCGACAACCCGGCCGAAATGCTCTACACCGCCTCCATCGAAGGCCGCGTCGTCTGGTCCCTGGCCTGCCTCGTCCGCTCCGCGGCCGAGGCTGCGAAATCCGCAACCCCGCCCCCTCCCCGCCCCGACGGCATCCCCCCCGCCGAAGATCCCGTGGAGGCCGCTGCTCGTCTCGCTGTCTTCGAGAACCTCGTCACCTCCCAGATCGCGGAGGGTAACTCCCTCACTAAACCCCCACAGACGGGTGACTACCATAAGCTCCGTGAAATGGAGTTCTGGTTCCACCTCGGCCACTTCGTAACACTGCGTCTGCACGACAATGACCCCGGCTCGGCGAAGGAAGTTGATGAGACCCTCGCGGCGTTGAGGAGTCTGCTTGATGGCCGCGAGAACCGTGATGTCCTCTACTCGATTGCGATTGTGCGTGCCATCGGCCAGCGCGTGTCAGAGTACGTTGAGAGCGAGGCGCCGCTGCATCTCGATGAGCAGGATACGAGGAGTAAACTTATGGTTGCTAAGCGATTTGTTCGTGACGAGGGGAATGGTGCGGGAACGACGAATGTTATTCGCCGCTTCTGTGAGTTGGCGAGTAGGCCTTGGAATCCGTGATTTGATTCTGTGGATCAAGGTGATGGATGGCGTCTGGTGGAGAGATGTCGTGGGGAGGTGGTGTGGTAGATGTATTTGTCTGAGTTTGATGATGTTGGAGCATATAAACCATACGTGAGGAGGAGGAGAGGCGCCTTTCAAGCATGCTTGCTTCGTTCGGAAGTTGAGATCGAGGCTGAGGTCGAGATCGCTGCATACATTCGTTGTCAGCAAACGTCCTTGAAGAACCAGCACTTACGTTGTCGTCAATGTTGTTACTGTCTTTCAACTTTCAGTAACAAACAACTCAAAGAACAAACTCGATGACAGTTCGGCTTGGTTTGGCGTTCCTACAGATCGATTTGAGGCATCTGCTTTGTATTAGGAAGGAAAGAGAGTGGAAAGAAGTGGAAAGAAGAAAGAAAGAGTAAAGAGAGAGGAAAGAAAAAACAAGTCTGGCGTTTACGTGGGTCGTTTTTATAGCTTCTTCACAGGAGTGAGTGACCGGGGGGAATAAAGAGATGCTAGGCGAAGAAGGACGTGGGGCACAGCTAGGCGGGTCGACGACATCATCGCATCGCCGCGGCAACCCTGCAGGTCTTCGTTTATCTAGCTTCCTTTTTAAAAATCCAAAGGGGATGGAGTTTTCGGCTTACGGGGGGGGGAGGGCAAAAGGGATTGCTACGTTAGAGGATTGGGGAGGGATGGTTTTTTGTGATTTTTTTTTGCTAGATTGGCTTCGAGATGAGGAGGGGAAAGCAATCGCATGGGGGGGATGTGTATGAATAGGATATGGTGGTTTCTTAGATGGGTTACTTCAATTAAGATGGCTCTCTATTATAGTCGGGTTTTATGTGTGATTGTTTGGACTGAGCTTTTGTCTTTGTTATTGACTAAGAGCCGGTTCAATATACATGACGAGTTGTTTCCTACAGACTCGATAAATACTGCACTGTTTCTGTTTTTAGCTTGTCATTGCTTTTATATTTACCCACAGAGGGTATCTAGGACAGCTATTCAGAGGCGAGAACCAAGTCCCAACCTCTCATCTATACGCATCTAAGGTCATGAACACATCAACCACATCCCATCACTCACCACCACCCCCACCCCCACCCTTCTCCCCCGCCTTCGCCGCAAACCCCTCAAAATACCGCTTCCTAAACGGATTCAACTCATCCGCACTCACCCCCCCCTCCACCTCCCCACCCCCCACCTTTGTCCCATCAATCCCCACCAGCGCCCCCCTCTCCTCCCCCTCCCCCCTCCTCCGATACGTCAACAGCCGTCTCGACCACTTATTAAAACTCTGCGTACACACACTCAACAGCTCCAGATCCGGATGCCCCGGCACCTCCAGCCTCACCTCCTCTTCATTCGCAGTCGGCATCCAAAACGCCAGCCGCCCATCCTCCACCAGCGACCCAGCCGCAAATGCAAGCAAGTCCCCTACCATAGCGGAGAAGGAATACGGCCGCTTCGGAGGCACGTACCCGGGCTGCAGATGATGCGCATCAGGCCCATCATAAACCGGCCCAACCCTCTTCTCCCTATGCCCCAACACCTTCAACCCCTCCCTAACACCATACGGGGGGTCACACACGATACCATCAAGATACCGTCCTGGCCGTAACGGGCTATTCGTCAAATCCGCCACAAAACTATCTCCAAACCCCGGAGCAAGATCATACTGCGCGAAATTCGCCCTAAGGTTCCTCCCCCCCTTCCCCCGGATCGCGCGCCCGTCGATGTCAGAGCCGAATGCGAGCGCGCCGAAATGCGCGCATGCTACGGGGAAGGATCCGGTGCCGACGAAGGGGTCGTAGAAGATGGCGCCGGGGCGCGCGAGGGCGATGTTGGCGGTTATGAGGGCGAGTTCGGCGTCCATGGATGTGGTGCTGATGTAGCGCCGCTTCTTGAGGTCGTACTTCCCCACTATCTCGCGCTGGGAGGTCCCCACCAGACGTCCTAGGTAAAGGTGCTGAGGAGTAGAGGATCCATGGGCCTGCGCGTCGAACGCCCAGTCTTCGAGGACGCAGAAGCGCATATCGGGGTTCTTGAGGGCCACGGGGCCGGTAAAGGACATATATGCGAAGGAATTGATGAGCTCGCAGATATCAGCGTGGTTGCGCGACCCCTGGAAGCTATCGATGGTGAATTTAAAGCTCTGTCCTTGGAATTGCGGCCACCACGGCGTGGATGTCGCGACGACAGACTCGTGGAGCGCGGGGTAGGTGGGGCCGCTGCCCCAGAGGGCGTAGATTGCTTTTGCGGTGATGCTGCGGCTTAGGAGGCGGCGGGCGGCGTCGTCGGAGGGGAGCTTGAGTGTGCAGAAGGGAGACTGCGGGGGAGGTTAGTCGAGGGAGTGGTGGTGGGGGGAGGGGCACGTACGTCGAGGCTGTAGGAGATGACTTCCATGGGGATTCCTTCGAGGTCGGCGAGGGCTTGGATTTCTGGCAGCCGGAACGTCTCGTGCGTCTGGATGAAGCGGAGGAGGTACTTCATCTTTGCTCTGTGACCCTGTGGGCTTGCGACAGCGAGCACGAGGGGGGGGGGGGAGTTGGAGATGAGAAAGAGGTTGATAGTCACGTGCTGCCCCGCGATTTTTCTGTTTTTGTGTAGTGGTAGCCTTGTCTTGGCGGGGGAAGGCTGACAAAGTACACCGCTCCTGTTACTATCCTTGTAACGATCCACTGTTTTCTACTGCCTCACCGCATCCAAGTTGGGCGGAATGGCGTTCAGTTTTGGTGAGTGATCCTGCCAAGATCTGGCAATACTTTTGCGGGTGGTCAGGATCCTACAGGGGGGATAGTAGACATCGATGTCTGTCTTTGGGAAGGCAGTCACAATTCGACTGTTGCTGGACAACAACACTTGAGCGGCTATATTTATATATACACGACATAGTTATTCATATGATGCATATATAACATAAATATACTCCATTCGCAACAGATCTGGGAGCGACTCACCAACTTTCCCGCCAGCACGAGACATCGAATCAGATGTCCGCCTTAACCCGCCTCATCAGCCATGGATACAAAGTCGAGCCGCACACGCAAGATCGCCCAGAAGCCCGCCCAAAAGGCCACCAAAGACGATGCGAAGACCGCCAACAAAGAAGGTGCGAAGCCCGCACCTAAGGCCTCCAACAAAGACGATGATGTGAAGACCACCAACAAGGCCTCCAACAAAGAAGAGGCTATGCCCGCGTCTCCAGAGCCTCCCCAAACCCTACTCGTCGACGAGGAGGAAGTCAACCTCATCGACATCCGCGCCACAGGCGACATCCTCCTCGACGTGACCTTCACCAACAGCCACTCGGTCCGCACAATACTCGCTCTCAACTCCGCCCTACCCCCGCGGCTCTCCCCCTTTGCCAGACCCGGCCTGCCATCCGACCGGGCACTCTTCCGCGTCCGACTCGATACCCTCACCAAGACCTCTGCGTACTTCTCACGCCTCCTCACCGACGCCCGCTTCCAGGAGGCCACGAAGATATCTAGCACCTTTGACGCTCTCAAAGCTCGCGGCGTCGTGCCTGCTGAGGCACATCCCGCTGACCTGCCCCGCGTTGTTATTACAGATGATGATGACGCGACACATGTCGCGGGGCGCGCTCCCATCCTTGCGGACCTCCTACACATCCTCCACAGCGGCGACGCGACATCGAAGCTATCTATACCATACCTAGCGATTCTCGCAGTGATGGCAGATCGCTTCGACTGCGCGGCTACCGTGGGAAGATACGTTCGCGGCTCGAAGAGGGTGCCGTGGCCGCAGACATACGGGACGGTGAGTTTTGCGAGCGAAGAGCTGTTGAGGCAGAAGGCGCTGGTAGCGTGGTTGTTGGAGGATCGGGTGAAGTTTGCGGCGGCGACGAAGGAGTGTGTGTTTAGGGGGAGTGCGAGGTGGGGAGGAGCGGGGGGGATGCAGAGCGGGCAGGTGGGAGTGTGGTGGGATTTGCCTGATGGGATTGAAGGTAATGTGGGATTTCTTATGGTGTTTGAGTCACTGCGCTTTTTGCGTTGTTTTCTTGTGTATTTCGTCGTCTACGTGATACCCGCGAGGCCATGATTCTACGGCCTGGTGCCTTTTAGGAGCCTCGTCTCGAATATGCCTTATAGTTGGAGAAGGCTTAAAGTTAGAGACGGAGTAGGAAGTCCTACTCATACTCTGCCCTATGATGTTGCCTTGGCGACGAGCTAAAAACGGTTATGAGGCTCTCGAATCCTTAGGGCTGGCATTCTAGGCACATGGTCCTAATTATAGAGCTGACGGTATGTAGCCGAGCTCCATTATCGTCGAACTTGCATCCTTCATACCATCGCGTCTCTTCAGTCCCACTTTATACGTCTCTATTCGTCTCGCGACAGGCAATGCAAGATGTTCTATGATTCGTCTGCTGCCTGCGACTCGTTCCAGCTCGGTGAGATGGTAAAGTTCTTCGTTAACAAGGGTATCTTTGCCTTTACCTCCCCCCTGCTAGTCAATGAGGAGGATTACCCCGAGCCCTACGATGGAGACATTGAGAACCTCATCACAGCCCTACGCCAGTGCCCCTCCTACCAGTACGACAAAAATCACGCGCACTGTGGATTACGTACAAGGCTCATACCAGCACTGGATTTCATCCAGGCGATGCTAGCATCGGGAGTCGGCATCGACCGCGGAAACTGGAAAGCAGAGCGGCCGAGCACGTCATGGGAGAGCGTGGAAGGGGTAGAACCCTTCCGGTTGACAAAGAGCGTGGCGACGGATTCGAGACTCAAGCTCGAGGGCTTTCTGACGTCGAGCGCTTTGTCAAAGAGGTTCTTTGGGGCGGGCAGCTGGGACTGGACGCCGGAGGAATGAGGGGTAGCGCCGCTCTGAGAGTCATTTACGGGTAAGCGCGGCGTTGTTTTGGATACATAGATGGAACAATGATGAAATATGTCCATAGGATCTAATGAGCTACGATAGCTCTGGTGATCATAAAAGCTTAAATCCCGTAACTATGGCGACTTCTCGCTGTCACCGTACCGAGGCAGATTACCGATTACCTTGCAGATCGCCTACCTCTCGTGTCTTCCCTTAATCCCCACATGAGACCGAGAATCCGGAGATGTTTGAGAAAGGATGGAGACAGTATGTTTGATGGACACGCCGATGCACCGCCCTCAGCCTTGGCGAAACTGCGCCGTTTCGGTAGTCGGCAGCTGAGACCTCCGTTGTGATTGGTTCGTGTCCCCACCACACAGAAACCTCAGCCACACACAGTTTTGATACACAGCCTTGCTACTAAGTAGACCCCAACTTCAGACCCCACGTACAATCCACAGGGGCGTCACGCAAACTTCCCAATTGTATGGGATCTGTATGCGCTGAGCCAAGCCAACTCGAAGCGCTCATCAAGGGGCGTGACGCCGATTCTGTGACCAATATGTTGAAGTGGCAGTGAAGGAGGCATACTACAAGGCAACAGAAAGGCAAAATGTAGGTCAGACCCGCTGTTTGGCGCCCATGTCCAGCGTTGATGTTGGTAAGTGTTGGAATGTGATATATATAATAAGATGCATGACTTCACCGAGATGGAACTTATACATTAAGCACTTACACATCTACACATTCAGGACTCTGCTAACTAGATCCGGAACATCTCAAAGACCTTTGGGTTTCTTTGTTACCTCGGACTCAATACACAAACCTCACCTCAAATTCACCCGGTAGCAAACAGCTACCCCCCAAACGACACCATGTCCTCTCCTCCATATAACAACTCCACACCTGCATGGCAACTACCAGTCGACGACAGCATCCCACGCAACATCTACTCATACAGTCATGGCCAGGGTCCCTTGAGCTTGGTAGACAACTCCCACTTCAGCACAGGCCGAACGTCCGACAACAACTCTAGGAGGCATTCCAACGCAATCCAACCCCACCCCCCCGTCTCCCTCCCTGGAATCACCCTCCTCTCCACCCCCAAACCCACATCCACCAACATGTTCTCCTCCCTAAAAGCCTCCCTCCGCCGCAAGAAGAGCAACCTTTCCACCTCCTCCCGCAACTCCTGGAACTCCGCCGACGAGCGCGAAGCCGCCCGCGCCCCCTCCCCCGTCTCCCCCATCTCCCCCGTCGAGCTCCCAGCAACAACAACACTCCAGCCCCCAGAGCGCTCTGAACTACTCAATCCCAGCCCTCCAACCCGTCGCCCCGTTCGCGCGGGATTCAACGCTTTCACAGTCCCTTCCAACGAGCCTCCACCAGCTTACACACCCTCTCCCACCGCGGCATCCGGTCCCGCCCTCGGCCCATCACCCGCATACACACCTCCTACCCCTAGCACGGCACCCAGCAGCGGGCCAGAAGACCCATACTCCTTCCTAACAACCTTCGACACCGTCCTCCTCATCGACGACTCCGGCTCCATGGCCGGCCGTTCCTGGCGCGAAACCTCTCACGCCCTTTCCGCGCTCCTCCCCACCATCGTCGCGCACGACACGAACGGGATAGATCTCTACTTCCTGAACCACAAGTCCGCCGACCCCGGCGTGCCAGCTGAGGGTATCGCAGGGGGCGGATACAGGAACATCACCACAGCTGAGCGTATCACTTCCATTTTCGCCGCCGTTCGACCCGGTGGCGGAACACCAACTGGTACCCGTCTAAGCGCGATTCTCAAGCCCTACCTCGCGCACCTGACCACCCAGCGCGGCACGAGCGCCCTAAACACCGACGCCATGGACGCGGTCAAGCCGCTCAACATCCTGACCATCACCGACGGCGTGCCCAGCGACGACGTCGAAAGCGTCTTATTGGTCGCAGCCAAGAAGCTGGATCAGCTCGAAGCGGCACCCCATCAGATAGGCGTGCAGTTCTTCCAGGTCGGGAATGAGGAGGGCGCCAAGGAGGCGCTGAGTGAGCTTGATGATGGGATTCAGGGGCTGGTTAGGGGGGGGGTGAGGGATATGGTGGATACGTGTACGTGGATGGGGGGGCCGGCGGAGGAGGGGGAGGCGCCGAGGTTGACGGGGGAGGGGATGCTGAAGGTTTGTTTGGGGAGTGTGGTGAAGAGGTTGGATCGGAGGAGGTGTAGTCAGGAGCAGAGGAGATAGATGAGTGGGCCTTCGTTTGTTTTGATGAGGCGTTTGGGAGGTACTGGGGGATGGCGTTTATAGGCAGGGATTTGATGGGAGAGATACCATTATTATAGACCTTTTTAACTTATAATCTTTATTTGCTTCGGCACCAAAGAATAGAGAAAAACAACGCATTGTTTCCAACCATACAAATACTCAAAACCGCGCATCCTTCAATCACCACGCTAAACATACACCCCCACCCAACCCATTCCGTTTAACAACTCCCCTTCCTCGCCCTACACCTCACAACCTCCTCCCCAACACACGAAAACACCTCATCCCACCCCTGCCAAACCTGGCACCCCTTGAGCTCCGCAAACCTTCTCAACACCACACTCTGCAGACTCCGCATCCCCGCCCCGCTCCCACCATTCTCATACTCCCTCAGCCCCTCCACACCTTCATCCAACGTCTCCTTCACCCACTTCCTCTCCGCTTCGGATCCACGCACGCTGCACCACAGGAAATACGGCCCGTGAGCTAAAGCCAGCTCGCGGTATATACACTGTCGCTCCACGAGACTGCTGTCACTGCTCTCTGCCGCGCCTGACGTCGCTGATGCGGCATGACCACTGTGCTCACACCCGCCTGCGCCCCAGGTGGAGCGCTCACCGTACTCAAACACCGTGCTCGCGACCCAAACAAGTGCCAAAGCACTGGCGAGCGCAAGGGCATCCTGTTGCGCCAACCAAGCCTCCTGACCGCGACGGCCGAGGTCATCGCCATTTACGCTCTTCTCGTCGCTAGAAATGGGAGTATGTGCAGTAACCCTCGCATCCGAGAGTTTGAGAAGCGTATTCAAACCATGGCTTTTAAACGCCGTGATCCCCCCATGATGACAGTTCGCACACAGACGGGTGGATGTCTCGAAGAGGGAGAGGAGGCGCGGGGGGGTAATGGAGAGGAGGGGGGAGGTGGAGAGGATGCAGAAGATTGCGTTGCGTTTGTGGATTTCGGCGGTCCAGGGGTAGGTGTAGGGGAAGCGGAGCGGGGGGGTGAATTTCTGCGGGCGCGTGCGTTTCGGTTGTGATGCCGCGGTGGAGGGGGGGTCAAGGATGGGCTGGGGAGGGATGGTGGAGGCGAGGATGGGGTCTAGTGAGGAGGGCGTGTAGAGGTGGGATGTGAATTGCTGGGAGAGATGCTCTTCGTGGCTCTTGAGGATGAATCTGGTTGTCTATAGAAGGAGCGAGTACGTCAGTGAACTGAAAATAAAGGCTGAGATGCGCAGCGATGAGAAGTGGAATCTGCCTACCTTGGAACTGCCTAGCAAACTCCCAATATCGCCCGGCTGAAAATCCAGCTGCTTGACTATGCCAAGGATAATCTCGACAGGGAGCTGCAGCAGCGCATCCGGACTTGGAGAAGCCATCTTTATAATACCAATGCCGTGTCATACAGAAAGAGAGAGCGAATACTGATCAAAAAGCCAATAAAAAGTATGCTTTGAGTGGTTTGTGAATCAGAATGACAGATGCTGATGGAAGATGAAGAATAAAGGAAGAAGTAGGAAAAAGAGGAAGGAAGGAGGGGTGAGGGGTGAGGACGTTGAAATATGGCGGGGAGAGAGGGGAAGGATGGATGGACAAATAACCACAAAGGTTACGTGCTCGAATGGTGTTTGTGCTCACTAGCAGGCGTGGCCCCGCGCATTTGGCCAAAACCAAGATACAAATACCTCTCAAGGTTGCTGCTGTCGATGAGGGTATTTTCGAGTTTGCGCACAAAGAGAAAGGCCGTTTTAGGGCTCATTCTTGATGGCAAATATAAAAGTATATAAACGTATAAAGGGTATAAAAATATAATATTCAAGATATCAAATTGTCGTCATGGACATTGATGAGGGGTTGGTAGTGGTGGTTGCGCAGTGCGAAGCCGGTTGGTACTGAGAAGAATTGGAAGTCATCCCGGTAACCTTGGTGGGTAATGATGCCGACGAGTAACACTTCCCCTCCATACATGCCATGCACAGAACACGAAATATGAATTGATAGAAAAGAACAGTAATAGGTAACAAACTCAATTTATATAAAATAAAATGTAAAAAGTAAAATGGAAAAACGGAGGCGAATACCGCGCACATATACAAACAGTGGCAGTGTACTGAAAGTGAGTGGGCAATTTGACCTTATTCGCACGTAATTCGCCTAATCCACCGATCTTCAAAAATTGTGTCACGTGATTAACAACTATTTCCCTGGCTGACTCAGCAAACTCAAAAATCAACTTGGCAGGGCCAGATTATACGCTAGCATCAATTGCAGACTAGCTCAACATATCCGAACGCACACGCAAAATAATAATAATTGCGACGAAATCCCACGAACTTTCTTCCAACAACCGCCAATCGCCAACCAACAACCACTCTACCTTCAACCCTTCTCATCCTCGAAATGGCTCCCTCCCGTAAGGATAAGAAGTCCGGCGACACAATCAACTCGCGCCTCGCGCTTGTGATGAAGTCCGGCAAGGGTACGTTTCCCAACCCGCCAGGACATATCCCCAGCATCAAAACTAACACACACGCGCGCAGTCGTCCTCGGCTACAAGTCCTCCCTCAAGCAGCTCCGCATGGGCAAGGCCAAGCTGGTTCTCATCTCCGGCAACACCCCTCCCCTCCGCAAGTCCGAGCTCGAGTACTACGCCATGCTCTCCAAGAGCCCCGTCCACCACTTCAACGGCAACAACGTACGTCCCCCCCATACCCCCCTGCGATCCTGAGAAGGACTTTCCGCAAAGTCTGGAGGAGTACTAATTCCCCGTCTAGCTGGAGCTCGGTACCGCTTGCGGTAAGATGTTCCGCGTTGGCACCATGGTCGTCCTTGACGGCGGTGACTCCGACATCCTGAGCCAGGTGGCTTAAGCGATGAGAGTCTCTGTTGGTGGTTTTGGGTGGTCACTAGGCGTCATTTTGATGAACGGTTAACTAGAGAAATTAACTTGAGCGAGAAGTGTGGAGGGTACATTTAGTCCCTTTATATATACCTATCAATGCCAAAATAGCGTCCCACCCAACTTATATGTCTACTCGTGAATATAAATGTGACTATTTCCTAGCGCGTCCTTGATAACTCAGTCGTCCGCGGCGGGCTTTAGAGTCTGGCGGACAGGAGTGACGATCATAAGAAAACCAGCAACTACCATTTCCAAACACGCGCTCGACAACAGTGTACAAAATTGGGACTCACCGATCCAAAGAGCTATATCAATTGTTCCCATGTCGGCATTAGAAAGCCGATCCAGAGATATCTCAAGACGCCGTGATTACAACCAAGCGGTGTGGCGAGTCCAGTGAAGAATGCCAAGGCCAGGATTCAACGGTGGGGTAGAATGGTTGTGAGAGAATAACAAGTGAGACGGCAGCAACGACAGCAACACAGCAACGACAGCAGCCTAGACTTCACCCGACCATTAGAAAGGTCCTCGGAACGGCTGTAATGTCTGCAATTTCCCCTTCTCGCACCTTGACATCTCCAGATGACGTGTCAAAAAATGCACTGACTGCATATAGGTGGCGCAGACAAGGTACCGGAGGGATTGCGCGATGACAATAAAATAACGATAACATAACAGTAACATCACAAGAGACAGTGAGATCGGCGACAAACCTGCATTGTTTCCAAGTCAACTCTTTGCTTCGTGCTCCCCTATCCCCATCGCTAGTGCAGAAGATGCGATCTGAAATTTCTTAATATTTTGCTCCAAGTGCTGCTCACTATCGATGGCGCGTGATGCCCCTATTGCTCACGCTATAAGTGTTGATACAAGTGCATTGCGCAGTGTGTCCCTCCCCGACACTTCAATCCTTGCTCCCATGCACAGCGAACCGCCCGCAACATTAACGCCTGAAGCTCCCATCCCTTGTTAATCCCAAGCCCCGAAATTCCCTGTTCTCTATAACACACAACAATGCCAGTAGGAATGAAGTTTCCTCCACCAATCCGCCGCCCTCTACCGGTAATCGGTCGCGCGCAGATCGCTCTTGTGCAAGTCCTTTGTCCAGGCAGGCAGATTCCGGTCACGCTCGTACAAGTAACCGCAGTTGTTGCACAGTGTCTAAGTCTCGTTAGTATCATCGCACATGAATAGACACGACTATCCCCGCGCGTGAACACGTAGGGAAGTAAGAAGAGAAACATACCCTTGTGCCCGCAGGCCCATCCCTCACACCCCACACAGCCGTCCCCCAGACCCGACAGTGCGCACACCGCCACGTAGTCCTCTCATAATCATTCAAGCCTCCACCACCACCATACCCAGCAACACCCGAGCCCGTGTCCGGCGTGCCTCTCCCACCCGGAGTCCCCGAGCGACCAAGCGGACTCAAGCTGCGGAAGCGCCTCTTCTTCTTGCTCCTCTCACCGCGACCCATCCGCTCCTCCGTCGGCTCTCCCGGGTCGAAAAATCCTAGGCCGCCCGATTGCGGCATCCCGCCCAGCATGCCGGTGTTACTCGAGAATCGCGCAGTCTCGCGGCGCATGCGGCGGATCTGGCGCTCGCGGTCGCCTTCTCGTTTCTCGATCTCTTCTTTGCTGAGGACTTCGACCTTGGGCTCCCATTCGTCGGCTAGGTGCTCGTTGTCGTATCTCCAGCCGGCTTCGGAACCGTGTACTGCTTCGTTGGGGATTTCACCGCCGTATCCACCTACGAGCCCTCCTGATTCGCAGGCTTCCTTTTTGAGGCGCAGTACAGCTTCGTAGATTGCATGGGTCATTGCTGGGACCCATTCTCCGGAGAGTCCCATATCTGCGCATGTTTGTTTTGCAAAGACTTCAGCGGTTCCAGGTGGGTGCAGTAGGGACCATTCAAACTTGTCTGTGTAGAGGTTGTTGGAGAGATTAATGTTTAAGGTGATGATACAACGATACGTGTCGTCCGGGTTGTAGTCGTCAGCATCTTGTGGTATCGGAACCGCTGACGCTGTAACTTCCTGTGTAACCGCCTTCACTGGCGTGGAGAATCCATTTGTCGACAGGTGAGGCGCATGTAAAGGAGTCCCTCGTCCGCTGACGGCAGGGGTTGCGGAATGGTCACGCGACGCGGTACTTGCTTGAATCGTTTTGATCGCAGTTCCATTGGCAGCAGGTGTTTGCTGGGAGTGGAAGAGAGGGTGCAGGGCAACGCCAGCATATTCTTCAAGCTGTGTGCGGATCTGCTTGCTGATCTCCATGGCCAGCGCCTGGCGGTTCGGGAGGTCCAGATCTTGCACCATGCATTGCGCGAACTGATCCGTGGTGGTAAGAGTCTCGTGGAGGTTCCAGAGAAAGATGTCCTTTAGCCGGTAGGGTACTGTGACGTCTGGTGTGCGATATACTGGTAATGAAGGGTCGATATTATTGTAAGCTGCGCCTGATGGCAGAGGAAGAGGGGCCTGTGGAATGAAGGCTGGAATGTCGACGTCGATGCGAATTGGGACGAGAGTGAGAGGCAACGATGCCTGTGAGTGTGCTTGAAGATCTGGCTTCCCTGAACGAGCCTTGCCCATCCATTCTCTCCATACACCTTGAACCTCGACTGGTTCTGTTGCTTCCTTTCCAAATTTGTCCGCGACATCTTGCTTTGCCTGTAGAGTCTCCTCCCTCCTTAAGCTCCTCAAACCCGTGGGCCTGCGCCGTCCTTCATCGTCATCTTCATCGTAATCCTCAAACCCATCTTCGGCGTAGTTAATGGCTGTTGTGCCTCTTTTCGTTGTTCTTGAGGATGGAGTCGCAATGGCTGCCGCAGGTTGTATTATTGGTGTGAGGAGGGAGTTGGCGTATGTCCGTAGTCGTGGAGCATAGCTAGAAATAAAAGCCTGGGGCGGTGCTTTGGCGGTCATTCTGACTTGTTGCGCATGTAAATTGCGCGTCCGACTTAATGAGAGCTGGCTAAGCTGTGCGTCGATGGCACGCCCGTGTGAAGTTTGGGGTGCGATTTAGCGCCAATTGGGGAAATAAAATCGTGGTCGGCTGGCGTTGTGAAGCCACAGCTTGGATACACTGCGCTTAGACAGTATATAATGTTGAGTGTCGAGTTTGCGACGGCCTGTAGGCTTGCTGGTGTTGGATCTAACTATACCTGAGCTCAGTTCGTCGCGTTCTCGACTCAAAATCGCGATGCGATGGGAGGAACGTCCACGCTAGATGCTTATAGACTAGCCTCAATATATACGTCACGTGCATTTACTCCAATTGACACGCCCCACCAACACAACTTCACCAAAAGCACACAATTAATCTCAGTCTCGTAGTGATAAATTTTGACAATCATAAATACTATGAATACTATACTAGACAAGGGGAAAACGGTATATATATTTGTGATAGGGTTTTCTCAATAGCCAGCTTACGCTCTGTGGGTGTTTTGTCTCTCATCTCATTCATACGCGCTTGAATCATTTATATATCCAGTCGCCAGGAACAAGCACTGGACAGGGAATGCCGAGACATTCGTAGGCATGTAAAGCAACTACGACGAAATGTGGAAAACGGCCGGCCGCGATTTGATATTGAAAGAGCCAATGTCCAAAACACAGACCCCACAGAATTTCGCTGTCCGTCAAAGGAGTTCACAGCTTATCTCACTCTCTCTTTCATTGCCTTTATCTCAGCCAAGCTTTCTCATATGCCTTGGGCAAGTAGTACGGCCAGGGGCTAGTATAGTTTATCCCAGACTTGGGTGGAAGGATGGGACGTAAACTATATCATAGTGGGCATATATGGCATAATGGGAATCCAGGTGGGCCGTTGTTCTCATATTGTCAGCCAGCCACTGGAAGGTGGCTTGGCTCGGCCGCAATTGTGGGAATGACTTGGAGTTGCACAAGCTGGTGATCACAGGCATTGCACATATCGTTGGCTCGAAAGGTATGCTGGACTTGGGCGGGGTGTGGAAACTGCACAAGGGAAGTTTTAAAACCATTAAAGATAGATGGAAATCTATAGTGATCCCGTGTCTCAATTCTGCTCTAATCTCATGTCAATACCTGATCTCATCACTCCTTTCAAACCCATAAATTCACTATCCATGATCACACTCATCACTCTTCGAGGCAACATAGTTTTGGAATGCTTTGTAATGTCTTTGATGCGTTGAAGTTGTCTGAATACAAAGCGCCCAGCAATTGTTGACCGATGCCACATCAAGGCCCAACTGCGAGCACCTAATAGAGCGATTCCCTCACACCACTGCTACGCCTAGAACATTCTTCCCCAATTTACCATGCCATCTCATGTGGTCTGTCACCCTTGCGGAGGGAGAAAGAGGATGCGAGGTAGCTGACGAGGAAGGGCTCCTTCTTGATGGCGGAAAGGATAGACTTGTCGACGGACTTTTGGTCAGCCGCGCGGTTGGAAGAAGGCTTCTTCTTCTGTCATGTTGTCAGTTTTCCCCTTTCAATCGTCGCAATTGGCTCTGGAATCTTACCTCTGGCTTCTCGCCCTGCTTGAAGAACTCGGCCTCACCGGTCTTCTTGTCGGAGGCCTCACGGGCGAAGTACTTCTCGTCGGAGATCTCCTCGATCTTCTTGGAGTCGACACCGGAGATATCAACCTTGTGGGATGTGGCGATAACGTAGCGGGCGTTGACGCGGCGGACGGGGACACCGTTGACCTTGAATGGGCCGGTGACGAGGAGAACACCTTGGTCGAGGGTGTTCAGGAGGATGACACGCTTGCCACGGAAGCGGCCAGCGAGGAGAATGAGGACGGTACCGGGGACGAGGGAAGAGCGAGGGGTGGAAGCACGGATGGTCTTGCGGACCTATAATTTATCTGTTAGCGATTGTTCTCTCTGCGAATCTAATACTGCTTGTCTCTGATATCCAATTATGGCGCTGTCTGATCTTGATGCTTCGAGGTCCATATTTTGGGTGCAACCCTGATAGCCTGATCGCACAATATCTCCAGGCACCACAACCTTCAATTTCCCAGATGACAATCCTGCAGTACGCCTAGTCGCAATCTCTTGCTCAGGCTCGGGTTGAGTTTTATAACGCACCTTCTTGTGCTGGGCCTCATCCTCGGCCGGGTACCATTTGCTGGCCTTCTGGCTGTGGTGAGGAATCTCTCTCGTCGACTTTCCGAAGGTCTTCTTCTGACTCTCTTGAGTTGCCGACATCTTGGACGAAGAACCGATTCGGTTTGGTCGTTGGGTATCGGTTCGTTGAGTGTTGTCGTCTTGGATTTGTCGGGCCTGCACTGTTCTGGTTGTCGCGACTCTCGTAGAGTTTTAGCATGCCCTAATGTTTTCGCTTAATTTTGTAGGGTTATCATGTTTGAGTGGTGGGAGGGAAAATCCAAGGGCTAATGTCATGTGATATGTGGCTAATGATAACCATTGTGGGGTTCAGCCACACCCTGGGCTAGGCTGTGGCTTTACAGCGGTTGACCCGGTTCCGCTGGCTCCGCAAGGTAGATAGCTACATGACGAACGCGCTGCCCTCATAAAGCTGTGGTGCTTCTCCAAATCAACCGCCACAGATTTCTAACGACACCAATACCTTCACAATGTCTATTCAACCTATAATCACGTTCAAGGCGGGCCAGTGTGAAGTTGATGTAAGCTTCTTTTGCTGCACATAACTGAGATGGGCTTCTAACAACAGCTTCAGACATCAAGCAAGCCTTACAAGGTCACACCTTTGGCAACGAAGGGTTACATATATCTCTACTCTGAGGATGGTATGGTAGCTTTCCAACTATTTCAAGCGTGTGTCTAATGTTGCAGAACTCATCCACTTCTGCTGGCGCCCACGCCAAGCTCAACTCGACGAGCCAGAGCTTGATTTGATGATGATCCCAACCGATGGCCACTTTGTCCCATACGAATACAAAACCTCCGATCAGCCAACCTCCAAAACAAACGGGCGCATCTTTGTCCTCAAGTTCTCATCCTCCTCCCAGCGCCACCTTTTCTGGCTGCAATCACAGCCTCAACGCGCCGATGACCCAAGCTCATTCTCGACCCGCGATCAGAAGATTGGGCAAATTGTGGACTCCTTGCTGCAGGGCGAGGACGTCAATGTTAGCAGCGAGCTGGAGAATGTACAAAACTCAAGGGGTGGAGACGATGAGGACGAGACCATGGAGGATGTAGAAGGCCATGGCGACCCATCAGAACACCACCAAGGAAGCGGCGGAGGCGCTGGCCCAGATGCTACCGGTGGAGATGTCCGTGAAGAGGGCGAGCCGTCGAGGGAAGGAGGTGCCGAGGGCGGAAGAGCGTAGGTTATATCCACTGTGTTGCATTGCGTTGCGTACCAGGCGAAGTTAGCATAGGTCGAGCAAAGCTTTTAGGGAAAGCAAGAGGCGTTTGGTGACTTTGAAAACGGATATGGGTGCTGTATATGTGGCGTTTTTGCGCACGTACTGCTAGAAACACTATACCATTGAACCTGCTTGCACCAAACGCTTCTTGCTGCGTCCTGGCCTGCACTCTTGCCAACATTTGTTACTTCTTCTTGCCTGCACTTCTGCCAATGTTTGCTGCCCAGTCTTAATATTCCGCTCCTCAATCATCGCTCTACTCCTAACGCAGAGCTAACTTCAAACAGCAATGCCTCTCTTTCCTCTGCCGCAGCACCAACAGATGCCCAAACCGCTGTCAACAACTTCCTTGCCTCACTCCGTGGCAACAACAATCTCGCCCAAGGAGAAGAAGGGGCAGAAAGTCAAAGCCAAGGCCCATACACAACTCTCTCTGACCTCCTCACAACTTCCACCACCATCCCGGTCATCAACAATGCCACCGAAGCGCAACTCGACAACTTCCTCTCTTACCTGCCACCGACGGTGTTGCTCTTAGCCCAGGAGTCTTCTGCACAGATTGATGGCATGGTCGAGCCAACCAGCGGCACAGCACAAGCGGCTTTGGAAGCACTTAGCGTATCCCAAAAGCGAGCGATCCTGAAGAGAGTGCTGCATAGCCCACAGTTCAGCCAAGGCCTTGGCAGCTTGACGATGGCCTTGCAGCAGGGTGGACTGCCAAGCGTGGCCGAAGCACTGAAGATCAAGGTTGACAATAAGGCAATGTACGCGCAGGGAGGAGAGGCAGTTAGACAATTCGTGGAGGGGATTAAGAAGTCGGTTGCGGAGGAGGGTCAATAGAGGTTGGGCACCTGGAGTACTTTTATGGGTTTCAGATTTCAGATACTGGGACTGCGTATTCGAAACAATGTGATAACCGGACAAAGAAGAATAGGTATAGAATCAAGAGTTTAATCGATGATGACAATACTCATTTTACGGATCGCGGTGCTGACCGTGGATATGGATGAGAAATCCCCTTGCATGCGGCTACCCCACGCTGGACCCTGCCGCTTACTCCACATCGCGCCGGGAGGGAACGACCCCGCCAGTATCACCGAGTACAGGTATCACCTTCCTCAACATCCAAAAACTTTATACAGAGGCTTTGCAGCGGGCTTGATATTCTCTAATGAAATTTAATGATACATTCGCATTCCGTCCAAATCCCAAACAAGCTTCATCCACCTCCAACTTCATTCACACCCCATTAATGATCTTCTCCAAGCGCTCCGCTTCGGCCTTCTTCGACGCCTTGTTGTCTTTCCGATATTTCTTGACCACTGGCTGGTATGCCATGCGCTCCTGTACAGAAGCCGAATCATAGAGGTATCTGTCGAGGGTCGCGGACGATTTGCCAGCCTTTTTACTACAATGATGTGTCAGTACTGGGATATTTGGAAAACAAGTGGTGGGAATGGCGAACTATAAGAGGGGCACATACTCTTTAGGCTTTGAGGCGTGATCTTTGGCATTGGAAGGCTGAACCTTCTCATTCTTATGGCTGGCCATCCTAGCTGCCTAGCGTCAGTTTGGGTGCGTGAGAGACCTAGCCTTGTTGCGAACTTACCAGTGAAGGATCAGGTACTGGAAAGGCTAACTTCTTTATAGACAGGGCTGGATATTGATATCGATGTCGAAAACGGTTGAGATATTGATGATGTCTGATGGATTCTACTGATGAAAAGATTGAAGAATCAATCCCTTCTTATACACATATCAAAACGCTGCGTATTTTCGCCCTTTGCAAGTCCTGTCTAACCCAGTCTTCCCCACAGCCCCCGTCTGCCCCCCGCGAATTGTCGCGCGGTGGTAAACGCAGTTACCATGCTCAGTCCCGCAGAAGCCACTCATACATCGGTCTCTGAGGCCGCAAGGGGCGTGCCCTGCGCCAGTAACTGTTGCGCCCTGGGCATAATCATTTTGCAAGCGCGAGGTACGCGTGGGGAGCGGTGATGCATGGGTGGCGTTGAATTGGGAGGTAACTCCCAGCCTTGCACGTATGTACCTTGCAGTCGTCTGCCCGTTTCTTTCACATATTATTGGATATGATATAATATCTTTCTTTTTACACTGTATGCCTGGATTGTTGTTACACTTCTTTGCCCTGTCGAGTGGCACTCTGTGATATAACCTGTCTGAACGAACGACATCCCCCGCACCTCCACCCACCTTCTCCCAACCCATCTCAGCGCCCTGTTGAGTGGAGACGCCTTTCATGTGGTTATAATGTGGCTATGTTTCAATAGGATGTTGGGTATATGACGATAGCATGATACAGATGGGTACGGACATCAGTGTTAAGACGCGCTCCAAGAGCAAACTAAGGAGTCGGGTATCCCAGACTGCAGTTCTACCACATAAGATATCATGGTTGGCCTCAACGGTGAAAGTACCACGCGGCGACAAGACTTGGTGACAAGAACTAATAACAAGAACCTAGCGACAAGAACCCATCGACAGGAACCTGGTGACAAGAACGTACTCGCCTGCCCGACATACGTCGTATATGAAATGGCTTTGTAAAGAACTACAACATCAAGTGGTCAGAGTGGTAGCTGGTAAGTTATGTGAGTCGCCTATTTGGTTATCCACGCACTCGCAACAACATTATTACGGATCTTCTCAGTTAGGAATGTGCCACCCCTTCTTATATATATCCCTCCAATACTTAAAATCAAATTAAATGGAAATAGCCGGGCTTGTCTAATAATAACCTGTGATTATTCGTCCGGTCATTTTTGGTTGTCCTGTTCACATTTGGTGTGGTTAAAAATCCGTTGGGAAATACTCTCACTACCCCTGAAATACGTAGGGGAAAAGATCAAGTGCCAATAGAGAACTCCCCTATCTCATATTATTTATCTCGCTCCAGAAAATGTACAGATACCCCACAAAGCGCTCGCTCCCACAACTACCACCGCCCTACTCAGTCACACACCCCTTTCAAACATACTTCCTCTCTCAGTCAGAGAGTCCGTATTCCTCACTTTTCACTACATTCATCGCACATTCTGCTCCTTCACTTCGCAGCCGTCATCACAACACCCTCGTACTCTCTGGAAGCGATATACTCTAGCGTGCGCTCGAAGTGCCTCCTTGGCCCTTCGATCGTCGCTGCGTCCTGGTTGGTCTGGAGGTTGGAGTGGATGAGCTCGATGAGGCCGTTGATGTACTTGATCGTCACCTAACTAGTGTTAATAACGCGGGCAACGGGGTGGGGGGGAGGGGGGCAGCTTACGGCTTCATTCTGCTGGTCGAAGTAGTAGACATAGCGGTTCAGGATCTCAACGAAGAGCTCAACTGACACCGCGGTGTCCATGCAGGCATCTGCGACGCGGAGAGCGCGCTGGAGACATTCCAACACGCGCTTGCCATCACGGTAAAGCTGAATAATGTTAGTACAAAGCCACATTCTACCGGATTATAGAAAACCTACCCCTTTCTCGTCCTCCTCGCCCTTTGCCGCGATCGGCACAGCCCACCACAAGTGACTCGCCAAATACACCGCGCGGCACTGATCCGGCTTCTTGAGCAACTTGCTTCCATGAAGCGCGCACTTGGTGATCAGGGTATCGTAGTTCTCCTTGCTAAAGTTACGCGTCTCGTGCAGAGCGCCCGCAATAATGCAGACGGCCTGGAACTGGGCGCGCGAGTCGCTGACAGCCTCCTCGTAGATGGTGAAAGCTTGCGCGAAGAACTCGTAGCTCACCTCCTCGAAGCCGTTCTGGTCGGCGATCTGACCGCAGGCGACAAACTGGCGCAGGCACAGGTCGGCGGCGCCGTTGACGCGTGTGTACAGCGTTGAGAGCGAGGAGTGCATGTACTTGTACAGCGAGGAAGATTGCGTGGACCAGTTGTCGTCGTAGTGCTCGCGTGCCTTGTAGCGGTTGGCGAGCTTGATGGCGCTGGTGATGAGGGCTGGGGTTGTGAACTTGATGCGCTCGTTGCCCTCTGAGTAGGCTTTCTTAGTCGCTTGAAGAAGCTTGAATTGCGTATCATTGTCGTCGCTGTGGATCAAATGAACAATTCTAGCCAGCCAGCCTTGCTCCTCGATGGTCTCGTCCGTCTCTACAACCCTTCTTTGCTGGACACCCGGGTAGCCTGCCGGCGGCTGTGAGCCTTCTTTGATCAACACCTTCAAGATCTCCAGTACGCTTTCTAATCCTGCCACTGTGGAGGTCTTGGTGTAAGTTTTCAAGAGGGTCTTGGCCACCTCACCAGCAATAGCCCGTCGTGTAGGGTAGGTTTGCGAGTTGATAAGGGGTATATATTGGGGCAAAGAGAGCGCTGTAAATATCGATGCATAACTTTGTAGAGGAGCCTGGAGAAGGCTGAGGATATTTGTTTGGGTGGCCTGTGAGTGTAGCTCGGGGCTATTCGCGTGCTGCTGGCACTTGTGGTTTGCGTAGTCGAGAATCTTATCGACATAATCTAATCGCTCCGGGTAAATATTTAGAGCTAAATTGGCCAAGGAGACCAGCAATGCCGTCGTGTCTTGTATTGGGAGGTGTTGAGCCGTGACCAAGTTCATGACTTGGTCGAAGAATATCTCGTATAACTTGATGTTATCCAGGATGCCTCTGCCCTTCTTCGTCGAGACAGTCTCAACTTCACCATTAGCAGGCTCATCTTTTGGCTCTGGTGCAGCCGGCTCTTCTTTCTTGTCTTCCTTCTTGTCCTCTGAGGCCTCGGCACCTTCTTCATATTTCGGAAGTTCGTCCGTGCTTTCTTCTGGCTCGCCCTTTTTATCGTCTCCGCCCTCAGCCGCAGAAGCAGCCTCTGCTTCTTTCTTCTTCTTCTCGGTACTTAGGCGTACATCTTCCAAAAGCTTAACGAGGGCATCCTCCTCAGTCTTTTTCCGCTCCTCCAATGGTTCCGCCTCTGTTTCCCTCGCCGCAAATGCAGACAGCCTATCCATGAGCCCAATCACAATTGCCTTGACATTGACATGCGGGTTGAGTCGTGAAACGGCCGCTAGGAACTGATCGAGGGTATGAAGGTGGAACTCGTCCGGGAAGACCTGCGTGATAACTTCGAGCAGGTACTCCTGAGCAAGCACATCGCGACACTGGACAACCTGTTCCAGCAGAGGTTGCAAAATAACATTTTTGTATGCTTCCAGGTCGACCAGCTGGCTCAGCCGCACGAGATTGCTACCAACCAGTAATTGGAGCTCCTGTCGCTCCTTCGTCCTTTGCTCCCGCTCCCTCGAATGGCCCTGGTGCTGCAGACGCACCCAGAGCTTATTCATCTCGACGAAATTCGTCAGGATGAAGCTTATCGAGTCCTGCAAGTTCCCCTCCGGTCCGTCCCCACTGCCCGTCGGCAGGTGGTCGCGGGCTTGTCCGGACAGGTAGTAGCGCAGGAAGAGGCCGCGGATTGGGTGCTGGACTCCTCGGCTCATCTCCATCATATCCTTCATGATCTCCTTCACCGGTGCATCTTCAATGGCCATGTACACGGTGCCTACAGTGATCATCAGGTAGAGCCGGGGCACGATATTCCCAGCATATTGGACGAGCTCGTATAAGTCGGCCAGATGGTTGACGGGGTGCGATTCGCGGAGGTACACCGAGAGATGTCGGAGAGCATCAAATACGGACATATATAGCTCATAGTATTGTTTGGGGCCGAGACTGCTCGTTCGAAGCTCCGATACCAGGGTTGAGCTACGCAATCTAAGTTAGCACCAGGACAAACAGACGGGACTCCAACCCGAGCATTCCGCCAAATCGATTCAATCAAAAAGAGTCACGCACCTGCACTTCAGCGCATCCATAAGCTTCCCCGGAGTTTCCAAGCACTTGCGCATCAAGTGCGTCTGCTGCCTCACCACCGTCAAGGCATCCTCAAGCAGTCGCGCCTGGTCCTCCACCGCCGGAGGTGTCGCCATGGTCGAGTTCAGCGATGTAGGATTCAGTTCTTGGTCGGGACAGGGTACAATGGCATGGGAATTGGTTTTCAGCTGGAATCGTTGGGGCTGTTGACTTGAAGAGTTGATTACTGGCTTGCGCGGCCCAGGACGTTGGCCTTGCAGGTCACGACGTCTGCGTCTTCGCTACAGCAGCGTCATCCGCTAGCGCTGGGACGGGGTGCCAGGGTCCACTTCGACCAAGGCAGTTAGAAACTGTACTGGAAGGAACTCCAATATGATCGTCACTCACTCACAGTAGCAAACTTCACTTACGATGGAGCATTGTTCAAGACGGCATTTTCAGTTTATGTTGTTTATTAATTATTTCTTCTATGTCTAATGTCACAGTTTATATATCTCCGATGGGTCAGCACGGCACTCCCATTCCCCTTGCCCTGCGCCTTCCAGCTCTTGGTGCGCTCCTTGCCTCTCTGTCCCTCCCTTCATCTTGGTGCGATGTTCGTGCAAATCATCTATGCCGTGTCGGTGGCGTCGTTGGTTTGTCTTTAATCTATACGTGTCCTCATATACACATATTGAATCGGCGCTCTCTATCCTCGCCGCCCTCGATCTGGGTCTGTATTCCAACAGCTCGACCGTCTGATCCCTTTCCGAATCAATTCCATCCAGCTCTTGTGTAGCTCGGTATGAAGGTATGAAAATAAGAAGGCACTTCGCAGTGCCCTCTATACAAAATCAACTACCTCCTCGCTGCTTGTGTCGGAGTCGTGGTTGAGTTTGACCACACAGGGTACGTCGTATGCCACATCCCATTGTCATAAACCTTGGCCGGGCTGGGTACGCTGATGGTCGAGCTGAGCGTCACTGTGCTAACTGTTGCACCCCCCGTCGGAGCTGCGACGGACTGGTACACCGTCGTGGGGATATACACCGTCTTAAACTCCTTTGCAGCCGACGGCGTTGCCACAACTCCTGTGACCGTCTCCGTGACCACCGCCGCAGATGCCGTGACGGTGATATACACTTCTGCTGCGGATGCACTGGCGGCCACCGTCTGTGTGACCGTGACTGTGCCCCCTTGGGCGCCGCCGTCGACAGGAACGACGGAGTAGTTTGCGCGAGCTACAAGAACCGGTTCTGGCTGCGAGTTGTTCGGTCGCGATATGAGTGGCAGAGCGACAGAGAGCGAGTACAGCGACGAGAGAGCCATAAGCGGCGTGAGCGGTAGCGGGGAGCGCATCGTGGATATTAATATGATAAATAGCGTTTGCGAGTTGACTTTCTTCAGCGAGGCTTAGTCGTCTCCAACACGGCGATTGACTTCTGTCTTTCTTCGTTTGCGTTCTTGTCAATAAAAATGTGATGAGTAGTAAAGCATAAACATTCCAGACTCTTTGGTCTCCATTCTTTCCATCACATCAGAGATATATCTCACCTCGTCAAAAACCTAGGGTTTATAAAATGGCTGGGGGACCACGACCATGTTTCTGATATTCGAGGAGGCTGGCTGGCGAGGCTGAGGGTCGGTTGTGATTGGCTGCCAAGCCTCGCTTAAGGGCGGGATGGTGGCGCTTGTGGTACGTACCACTGGTTACTAGCGCGCTTACCAGCCTTCTCATATTTCGACGACGGGCTGGATCCAGATGGCCTTCGAGATTATGTGAAGGTGAGATATAGGGGATCTATGCGATAAATGTTTCTGTTTGTTTGTAATGTAGATCATGTGATTGCCGTACAATATGCATGTTTCATTTTCCTCAGGTACCATTGGGCGAAAAAACGCATAAAAATAAAATAGAAACAAAACATTGGACATTTGTAAGGATCCTTGGGTTGAACAGGGCAGTAGTAGTCAGGTTATCGGCAGTTACTGGCTCTCCTTCGGAGTTCCGCATTCCTCTATATCTCCGCACGGCGGTCGGCTTGAAGACTCTCCGCTCTGGCATTGCTGGTCCATGGCTCGCACGTGACTTGCTTAGTAACAGTATTTGCTGGTGGAGACGAGCCTCGGCTCAAACGCGCCACCATGAAAAGTTCTAAAGAGGCAAAGATTATTAAACATAGAGAAATCAAATCTTGAATATGCTCCACTAATGCCTAGTCTGGTTGTCGTCGGTGCAAATCGCCCCCGCCGGGTGCCATAGTTTATCCGTGTCGACAATATGTAGAATCTTATGAAACGCCACTGTCCCAGTTCATTAGGAGTCCATTTCCAGCGCCCTTTCAATACACTTTGTAACTGATATCCTCCATAATTGAACTACATGAAGATGCTTCTGTCACAAGAGATTGTGCTGCCTTGCGGCCTCCGCTTCTCAAACCGTCTCACTAAGGTACTGATGAAGGATCCAATGCACCTGAGTGGTTCACGATTAACAATATACAGGCTGCGATGGCTGAGAACCTAGCACCCAACCACATTCCCAACGATGAGCTTATAAAAGCCTATGAGGAATGGTCGGAGGGCGATTGGGGTATGGTGCTGACTGGTAAGAAATTGGAACATGATCTGCTATATGCGTACTAAAACCACACAGGGAATGTGATGGTATCAGACACTCACATGGGAAATGTGAAAGACGTCGCCGTCTCGTCCAATGCGTCGGCTCGAGCTTCCAAAGACCTCCAGGAAACGTGGAAACAATGGGCAGATACCTGCCAGCGTCATGGAACCCCAACAGTAGTGCAGCTATGCCATCCAGGGCGGCAATCACCCCCAGGAGCAGGCAGCCGGGGATTTTTTGAGAAGACAATCGCTCCATCTGCCGTGAAGATGGACTTCGGACCTAGGATAATCGACAAGCTTGCTGTTTCTCTTGCTTTCGGAACGCCAAGAGAGATGACTGTCGACGAAATCTCGGGGGAAGGCGGACTGGTCGATCAGTTCGTGACCGCTGCAAAGCAATGTTTAGATGCTGGGTTCAAAGGCGTACAGCTCCATGCAGCGTAAGTCTATGCATCCTCACCCATACTAAATACTGACGATTCTCACAGACACGGGTATTTACTTGCTCAATTCCTATCGCCCCAGACAAACCGGCGCACCGATGAGTTCGGCGGAAGTCCTGCGAAGAGAGCCGAGATTGTCCTCCGCATCATCCGCGCTGTTAGAAGTGCGACAAGTAAAGAGTTCTGTATTGGTATCAAGATGAACAGCGTCGATGCAGCCTCTTCGGTCTCACTGTCCGATACTATGGAGCAGATCAAGCTTGTGGCCGACTGTGGCATTGATTTTATCGAGATCTCCGGCGGCACGTACGAGAATCCTAAAATGATGGTCGATCCAGAGGCGAACACTACCCCCAAAGCTCCCGCGAGCGCTGCTGCGGAGAAGACATTCCAGAGAGAGAGTTTCTTCTTAGAATTCGCCAAAACTGTCCGAGAAACATTCCCAGACCTCATCCTCATGGTCACTGGTGGCTTCAGGACTAGACTCGGCATGGAGCATGCTCTTAAATCGGGCGGCTGTGATATTGTCGGCATCGGGCGACCAGCAGCTGTGATACCCAGATTACCAAAGGAGATCATACTGAACACCAAAGACGTCTCAGACGAACAGGCTAATGTCACTCTGGCCGCCTTGCAGATGCCTCTCTTAGTCCGCACGTTTGGATTGAAGCAAGTTGGTGCCGGGGCCCAGGCTGCTTACTACGCGGCGCAGATTGGAAGGATGGCGCGAGGGTTAGCACCAGTTGATAATAGAATTCAGGCCAGTGCCTAAGACCATTATGTGCGAGGTTATTCCAGTAAATATAGATTGGGCCCAATAGTCTATAGAACTATAGAGTACAATTGACTGCTCTAGTGATGGCATATGCTAAGTTAAAGTTGAGGTGCTCGCTATCATATAATGGAGGATCCAAGTAAGGGGTAAGGGGTAAGAGCGGCGATGGTTGTCTAGTATGGTGGAGGGCCACCGGTTTAACCACTTATTGTATAAACTATAGAAAAGATCTACCAGATTAATGATTAAAGAGTAAAAACAGATAAAAATAGTATTTTATGAACAGAAGCAGTTAGATAGTGCATTTGTGCATAACGCCATTAGTATTAGTTATATCTTCGTATTTACAGCAATGAAATATGATCTTTAATAAGGCTGTGGCGCGGAGATTCATGCATTAGACTTCTATATATTGTTAGGGGGGCGGCTAGGAGATTGCTGCCAAGAAGCTATAATTATATTTTAGCGTCGCTTCTGAAGCTAACGTCGCAAGAACGTACTAGGAGAGTCGCTAGCTTGTCGTATAGCACTATATCATTTTATTAGTATAGCTTTGCTCCCTGTCTGCCGCCCCGTTCTGCGATTTGAACACGAGCAAAACGGGCCCACGCATAGCTTTGCTCCCTGTCTGCCCGCCCGTTCAGCGACATGAACACGAGCAAAACGGGCCCACGTATAGCTTCTAGGGTCGACCGCATGGGCGACGACAGTAGACTACCGCAACGGCTACTAGCTGTATTGTCTATTATGCCGACGACGCCAGTGAGTGAGTGCCGCTGCGATGTGCCCCATGAGTAGTCAACGCAATTCCGGAGAGGGCGTCTCGAAGTGGCCCATTCTAGAAGCAGGGCATCTTGCAGGACGACATCTATAAAGAGGCGGACATTGCCAATATGTGCAGTTTAGTCCCCACCACCACTTTTAACCATTAGCTCTCGCACAGTTGCTTCATTACTCGCTCTCTTCTCTTCACTCGCCTCTTGGCTTGAGCCGTCCGCTATAGACCAACCCATTCTCGTCGCCCAATCAGTACTCACTTCTCACAACAATGCTTCCCCGCTCGATCCTTACCATCTTCGCCCTCGCAGTAGGCGCTGCCGCGAGCGCCATATCCCGTGCCGATGGCGCCTGCACCAACCCGGCCATCCGCAAGGAATGGCGCGAGCTTACTGACGCCGAAAAGGCCGAGTACATTCGTGCCGCTGTGTGCCTGCGCGGATTGCCCAAGGCGAAGTACGCCGACATCGACGCCGTCACCACGCGTATGGACGACTTGGTCTATTCCCACTTTGCCCTTAATACGAAAATCCACTTTGTGGCCAACTTCCTCCCGTGGCACCGCTGGTATGTGAAGCTGCACGAGGACCTATTGCGCACCGAATGCGGCTTCACCGGTACCCAGCCATACTGGGACTGGAGCATTGACGCTGATGCCAAGGACATGCCCAACTCCCCTGTCTTTGACCCTGTCAACGGCTTTGGCGGCGACGGCAAGCGCACCGGCAGCTACGAACCGGGCTTCCAGCGTTGCGTAGTTGATGGCCCCTTTGCCAATACGAACCTAACGCTGGCTATGGGATGGCCTAACATGAACGACCCCGGCAACCGCCTCCACTGCTTCACGCGCGAGTTCAATGGTGGTGAGGGCAACGATGAAAAAGGTGAAATCATTATTGGCGAGATGCAAGTAGGGGCGTACAACTCTGCAGTCATGAACACCATCTATGCTTTCGACAACTTTCCCGACATGGTTAGCATGCTCGAGGGATTGCCGCACGCACAGAGTTTGTCTTTCCCTATCTTGCCTTACCTGGAATATACTAACATATCTGCAGTCCATAGCGTCATCTTTGGCGACATGGGCCCCGCCACCTCGCCCAATGAGCCTCTCTTTTTCCTGCATCATGCCAATGTTGACCGTGCCTGGGCTAAGGTACGCCTACTCCTCTCTTTGCTCTTTGCTAGCGAAGGGTGCAATTGCTAACCCCCACTACAGTGGCAGGGCCGTAACGCTACCCGCCTGGCTGACTACGCCGGCTTCCAAGACTCTGACAAAACCATTCCAGCCTCGATCACCGATGCTATGCCCATCCTAGAGCTTGGCGATACTGAACCTATTGTTAAGGACTATATGGATATCCAGGCCGGCCCTCTGTGCTATACCTACTCGTCGATGTAAATGCTGTTGTAGAGCATGGGCCTGTAGCACGTTTAACTTAGGGAGCCTTACGGGTCGGTAATAGAAAGCAAGGTTTGTTGTTTATGGTGTCGAGTCACGTCTGGGGTACTGTTGTATAATGAGAACGAGGGAACACTACGATCTAGATTATAATTACGTTATATGCTTCTCTAACGTGCATGTCGCAATGGTAGATGATGAATATACAGCACGACGTGGCTGTGCTGAAATGGCTTTAGAGGTCATGTGAAGGTGATCTACGGGGGATATACACGTATAAATTAGGATGATAGATAACCGTATAAGAAAAAAAAAAACAGAGATAGAACAAATTATATAGTGTGCTGAGTGCTACAAAACCGTCACTTGAAGTCAACGTCTGCCTTCCCAGAGGCCAAAATCTCGCCCTTGTGTGAGAAAACAAACTCGGTAGAAGCCCCGGAGGGTATCATCTTCAAATCGAAATCCCATTTCTTCAAAGTTCGTCCGTTCTCTGCTACATATTCCTCGAGAGATTCAAAGGTAGTGTCCTCACGGTTGATGCGGATCTTACATAGCTCCTTGACATTCCCAGTGCGTTTAGAAGGCGGGATATCATCATCGCACTGTAGTATGACCCCTGTGATGGTTTCTTCAAATTCGTCCTCGTCATCTGAGTCATAGGAATAGTAGAAATTGTGGCTGACAAGCTGCGCCTTAATGACGTCCTCTCCCTGATTTAGATTTAGCATGATGCGCCATAAGTTCTGTGGGAATAAGGCGACAAAGTCAACGCACCTTTTTAAGATACCACATCATCTGGTTTGCAGCCCTCCAGGTTCCCTCTAGCTCGTCCCAGTACCTATCCTTCTTGCTATGGATAGCCTCTTCAAATACAGGGCTATAGGCAACACCTAGACTCTGACGTGCAATTGTCGATACGACCGTAAGAGGCATAATGCTGGTCCCTCCCCGCGCCGCTCCGTCTAGGAATCCTTTGAAAATGGCGCCTCGACAGATTGCCGTGCGTCTAGTAGCCCATGACGAGGCAATTAGTACTATGTTCCTACAGCTAGTACGAGAAGTGGGGAGACTTACGGTCTCATTCAGCTAGATTGAATTATATCGATTTGATCTTTTTTGTACCGTGACTCCAAGTGTTCATAAAGGTAGGGGCTAGAGCCGAAACCCCCTACAAGGACAATTCGCTAGCCATTGTTAGAGACAGATTTGAAATAGGATTTATGACTGCCTACCTTAATCGACAGCTTTTTCTCCTTAGATTTTTTGACCTGTTCATCGACGAGCCCCTCAATATCGGACAAGACAGAAGCGAATGCCTTCTGAATATCGGAACTAAATTGATTAGCTAAATCCTAGGAACAGTCTGGTCGAGCGCACCTTTCACAATGAATTCGCCCGTTCTTAATTACCGGTTTGCGGGTCTGGTCATTTAGGTCGGAGCCCTTAAAGGCCTCGGCAGGGATTGGGACCATGAGGTCGTTCTCATTGTAGTGCTTGCTCGGTTTGTACTGTGGCTTAATTGCATACTCCCATTCGTTTTTCATGATGTCTTTAATACCAGTCTGACTGAGATTGCTCAATTGCCTCCCAAGACGTTCTCTGCACATGAGTTCGAAGGCCTCATCAACGAAGATGCCGCCACAGAGGCCCCCTATCACCATAGTCAAGTTAGCCGTCTACTAATTTCAACTAACATCTTAGGAGCCAGATGCTTACCCGTCCCAACAACCGCTTCGTAGAGCTGGATTGGTCCTACATCCCCAACCCGGTAGGTGATGAGGTCCTGCCAAACCACGTGAGCCATTAGTAAATATTCCTAAATCGTAAGCTTATGGAGGGGCCAACTTACCACAGTGCCCCCACCGGCGTCGCAAATCAAATAGACATCGTCGACCTCAACCTC
This sequence comes from Pseudogymnoascus sp. WSF 3629, assembly GCA_001662585.1. Taxonomy (NCBI): domain Eukaryota; kingdom Fungi; phylum Ascomycota; class Leotiomycetes; order Thelebolales; family Thelebolaceae; genus Pseudogymnoascus; species Pseudogymnoascus sp. WSF 3629. The sequence goes on from KV454576.1 coordinate 62,384, forward strand.
ACGTTCTCGCTCGATGAGGGTGGCTAGGGCAGCAGCTTCGGGTTTGGGAGCAAAGGTAAGAGCCTAGGTCCAGCTAGACGGTGTTCTAGGATGCCAGCCTTGTTTGCAGCTTCTTCCATTCCATTGCGTGCATAATCCTTCCATATAGCAGGAACAGTGATAACGACCTGGAAAGTGTAAGCCGCAACGGCTGACGCGGTGCGCGCCTTGTGGATGGTTTCCAAAATGTGTTGCCATAGTGCCCGAAGGTAGTCAGCAATGAGATCCGTAGCCGATTTGCCCGTCGTGCGAAGCATTTTGCGTGCGCGTATCACAGACTCCGTTTGGCGCAGCTCCTCAGATAAATCCTCTTCGCGTAGGAGTAGCAGCTTGAACCATCGCACAGGGTCAGCGTCAGCGGGAATACCATACCCCCACATAACCTTCCCATCCTCGTAGAACAGCTCCGTAGGTGCCTTGCCTTCTTCACGTCCGGTTCCAGGCCAGCTAGTAATGGTATTGATTTGATCGCTCTCAAAATCGGCTACTGTGGCCCATGCTGCACCAGAGTATCTATACGCCTATTATTATCGAGTAGCAGGGGAAAACCGACGGACGGTACTTACGTTCCAAAGTCGATACCTATAACTAGCACATTGTCTAGTGCAGATCCCCTTTTTTTCTTTATCTTGTTTACCAGCGCCTTCATACCCCAGCGCTCGTTGGGGACCTCTGAAGTCTTCCGCATAAAGCCACGCTCCACACCCGGCGACTCATTCTTCTTTTTTATGGTAGGCTTTTCGTGTTTAACCATAGTGCGAGGATAATAGTTTAGGAGAATAGAAGGGAAGGATGCAGTACGGCAATAGTTCAGGAGAATAGAAGGGAAGGATGCAGTACGACAATAGTTCAGGAGAATAGAAGGGAAGGATGCAGTACGACAATAGTTCAGGAGTAAACAAGGGAAGGGCGCTATACTATATAAAAAAGATAGTACTGACTAAGGAAAGCTGGGCTAGTATGACCTTCAACGCGAATACTCAACGCGAATACTAGCAGAGCCTCGCTGTTGACGCATAGCGGCCCAAATACCAACAATCAAGTTTACTCGGCGCCACTTTGCCCGCCTTTCCCCCAATCTTAAAAAAACAAATTAATGGCTTGCATGGATAGGAATCCTAAGGCTGGAATCCTAAGGCTGGACTCCCATGGCTAGGCTCCGAAGGCTGGACTCCATAGGTGTAGAGGTCATTATCGTCCTACTGCGCCTTTGATTGGATGCCTTGTTCATATCTTTGGAAGAAGCAGCAAACATTATAGTGCTAAGTTCGTCGTACTCGGCTCTATTACCATGCCTGTGCTACATTGGGAAGCGATGCATATACGCTGAATAAAGTAGCATGGGTTACCTATTGTAAGGCGGTCCATCACGTGAGGCCGCCCTGAACTCAGGGGCTGCCCGGCAGTGGAGCCACT